>JADLZN010010174.1:0-11400 GCA_018155175.1 Sinocyclocheilus anophthalmus | reverse complement strand
TTTTTGCTTTGGTCTGAACAAAAACAGCAGACGGGATTATTGAAAATGCAAATTCATTCTCTGCCAGTAGATGGTGCTTTTCTCCAGGAATATAGCCGTTTCCCCGGTAACCGCAGTAAACAAAGCAGCCAGCACCTGACTTTGAAACTTGCAGCACTCATATTTATCAATTAAATAGCCTTTTGAAGTGTAAGCTATATCTCAATTTACATGCATATTTGTTTTTTTTTTCACTGGAGCACCACCTGAGTCTTCTCCTCCCATTTCTACCAGTGATCATCGTTTCCTTCCCGCAGTACTACCTGCGCACATATCAATACGCAAATCCGCTGGCTGTAGGTTTGCCAAGTTGAGGGTACAAATGGGTTGCATTTGTATCGTCGATCGTGTGGAAAGAGAGATTTCATACAAGATCTGCCCTGGACAACTTGGGAATTTGTTGTTGTGATTATTCCTATATGAGGTTGGCCTTAAAAATTCAGAGGATTTTTACATGAAGCGAATGTACAGCACTACAATACGCCCGTGGGATTTCTATAGAATATTACAATTACGGGAGAAATACTGAAAATATCTAAAACGGATGTGGAAGCGGGATAGAATGTTAAAATCACGGGAGAATACCGTGAAAAACGGAAAGGTGGACAGGCAGTGTTGGGGGTACGCATTACAATAAACGTTCGTTCGTATCAGATTACTTTTTTTTCAAGTAACTAGTAAAGTAACGCATTGCTTTTTGATTTACAAGAGAATATCTGAGTTACTTTTTCAAATAAGTAACGCAAGTTACTTTTTTTCCCCAATGTATTGATTGGGGGGGGGGACCAGCTCTGCTGTCCCCATGTTTGAGGGGGGGGGACGGGAGAAATCAGAAGATGTTACTGTAGTTTTAAAATAAATATGAGTATGCATTAATTCATCTCACTCACAAAAAAAGAAAACACACAGATTCAGTATTCCTCAAAATGAATAAAATAATGCAACTCAGAATATGACACAAACTTGCAATAATTAAATGTTAAACAACACTAATATGCTTTATGTATTTAATCCCATCTATTAACCAATGTCTTTGCTTCTGACCTTCGATGATCCAGTTCAGCCGTACTAATAAGCACAAATTACTCTAGACGAACATTTGTGTGTCTTGTTTTATTGCTGAAGTGTGTTGAAATGTCTTCTTCTGCGTCCTACTGTACGGACGTACATTTACTTTCCCTTCAGCCTGAGGCTTATTCATTTCACTTTTGGTGTGAAAAGGCTTTAATATTTGCCAAAAATATAACTTTTTTATTTTAAAAACAAACAAGCAAGAGCTGTCCAGATTTAAAAAGTAACACAAAAAGTAACGTAACGCATTACCTTCCATAAAAAGTAACTAAGTAGCCCAAAAAACCGTAATTAAGACGCTTTTTGGAGTAAATGCAATATTGTATGCATTATTTTTAAAAGTAACTTTCCCCAACACTGTTGACAGGTTGGCTATGTACAGTTCTACCGGTGTTTTTTTTTTTTTGCACTTTATACTTTTAGTCACTAATAGCGGCTAATAAGGTGGGAAGTGTTGTGAAACTGAAAAATGAAGCACTTGATTTGCGTTTTCGTGCACTCGTGTGCTTAAAGCAGATTAGCTGGCCGTGTAGTCAGTAGTAGACAGCAAGGCATAATGCGTGTGATCGCTGTCATCTCTCAGGTGAGAAGCCTCATGTGTGCGTGCTGTGCGGGAAAGCGTTCAGCCAGAGCTCCAATCTGTTCACACACAGCAGGAAACACAGCAGCTACCAGCCCTTCAGCTGCTCGCAATGCCCGCTCAGCTTCCAGAGGAGACTGGACCTACAGCGCCACCTACAGACGCACTCGGAGAACAACAGCGGACTGTACCACGGGACCTGAGAGAGACCAGCTGCACACAAACACCTCTAAAGTACTACTTTAGAATGTTTGTCAGTTGAAGATGTTTGCACCAAAAACATTGTTCTTCTGTCCTTCTAACTTGATTGTACACGTCGTTGCATTGTGTAATATATCAGAGCATCATATACTGTACATTTATGGCTTAAAGACCTGTTATTATTGGATGCTCATGGTTGTCATAATCACAAGGATTCACGATTTTGAGTCAGAACATCATTTCAAATGAGCAGGAGTCATCTCGATGTCCATATGACCTTTAATAATAGAAACAGCAATGCAACAGAACTGTTAAATCTCAGCATTGTGAAAAGTACTTAAACAGGTATTTGGTTTTTTTTTTTTTTTTTTTTTTTTTTTTTTTTTTTTTTTCTTGTTTTTTTTTTTTTTTGTTTTGTTTTGGGTTTTTTTTTGTGGGTGTGTTTTTTTGTTTTTTTTTTTTTTTTTTTTTTTTTTTTTTTTTTTTTGTTTTTTTTTTTTTGGCTGTATTCCAATATCTTCAGCGGGGGCCAGTTGTTCAAAAGTAATCTGCTCGTATTTTTGGCCATCGGATTGGAATCAAATCTTGAAGATGGGTTGTTCAAAAGAAAAAGAAAAAAAGGATTCTGAATTCAGATTAGATCACAAAATCCAGTCTTGGTTTTGATCTGGATTAAATCCTCAGTTTGTGTTGTACAAAATGTTTTAGTAAGATTGGGAAACCTTTGATCCAAAAAATTGATTATTCTTATCCCAGCAGAAGGGTGGATTTCAGGAACAAAATTTTTATAAAACTTTAAAATTGGTCCAAAAGATAGATGGGATGGACCAGTCAGAAGTAGTTATGTGTGTAAATGCAATGCAAAACTAGAATGCAAAGCATTGGCATGCTTTTTCCATCAGCATGTCCCTTTAGGGGCTCCGTAGAGCACTAGTACTCCAGATTTGGAAATCTGAAAAAGTGTGTATCTGGATCAGGGTGATCCAATCCAATTTTGCTTTGAAAAACCGGCACAAAAATAAAATGGTTACCTGATCCTGGATAGCAAAACATAGGATTTCCAAATCCCGATCATTCTGATCCAGATTCAACTTTTTGAACAACTGGCCCCAGATTACATCTTGTTTTAAACACAAATGACAGATAAAAGATCTTTCCCAACCCTCACTGTCGGCGTATCCGGGCTTTATTTCTTTAATACTGAAGACATATTTGTCTAGGACTACAACACACTGACTCACTTAAAAACAATTAAAGGAGTGGAAATGAAATAAATGAAAGAACATTAGAGGAGCGCAAATCTGTGATCGGTTCACATGATGTTACATTTAGCAGCACAATAAAAGCAGCAAGTACAATCAGTTACAAGCACCTCAGAACAGTGTTACACAAACTGAGCTTTAAAGAAAGCAGAAATCACACGAGACATGATAGTTTGCTAGTTTCTGTCAGGTTCCGACGGTCGTATCTTCAGTTGGCCTCGTGGGAAGTGCTGGTCAGCTCCATCAGCTCCGGTGGCTGGTTCCTGAGTTCACTGTCCTCTATAACACCGGCTCTCTGGTTCACGTCAGGCCTTCCTGACAACCAACAAGCATGTTTTGTGTTAATAAGCAGCTGTCATGTAGAAAACACTGTTAGATTGTCGTTTTGCATGAGGTTTGTACCAGTGTGACTGTAGATGCACCACAGCATCCCCGTCAGACACAAACCCATCACAAACGCAGAGAACACGACCACTAACACAAGACCCTCGTCTGTTTCTGGAACACAAACCACAGCATAAATAAACGGGCCTAACGCTATCCAGCTTATTTTAACATAAGAGTAGACACAGCCATTTTTTAATGAATTGGAAGTCTTGCACATTTACAGGAAACCCCGATAGCACACGTACATCACATATTATTTGACATCTGCTAGACATATTTTTTAGAGTGTTTGCTCATCTGCAATATGTCTACAGGACGTTTCCTATCAGATGTCGAATAGACGTTTAGAAGATGTCTTTAAGATGTTTATGATTTAGAATGTATGTAAAACTGACATCTTAGAGACATCTATCAGATGTTCAGAGGTACACAGCAGATGCTTTCCAGATGAAGATATCTTTAAACCAATACGTACTGTGATATCTGTGTAAAATGTGGATTTATATGAAGGGAATTATTCACACCAAAAGAACTTCTCGATTTTCCTCACCCTCAAGTGTTCCCAACGTATGATTTCTTTCTTCTGCAGACATAAGAACGTTTTGAAGAATGTGTGCCCTAAACATTTCTGGCCCGCCTTGACTTTTTTGTCCCCTCATACTGTTTAAGTCCGGGTGACCAAGTGCTCTGTTTGGTTTCCCACATTCTTAAAAATATCTTCTTTTATTTTAAATAGAAGAAAGAAATTCATACAGGTTTGGAACAACATGAAGGGGAGTAAATGATGACAGAATTTACATTTTTAGGTGAACTATCCCTTATTTCCGTGCAAATAAATTAACCAAAAAATGATTTAAGTCAAAATAATTCTTTCGAAGGAAGGGTACGTAAGCCCTGCACCGTGTGTGCCGGAGACGTCTCAGAAGGCTTTTGAGCAGTTTTCCCTGATAAACACACACACACACACACACACAAACATGACAAAACCCTGCAAGTGTTAGTTACGCTTTGTGTGAATGAGAGGTGAGAATGAGGAAGTGTACAAACCAGCAGGAGGAGCCAGAAACCCAGCAGGATACGTGACCAACACGGGCCGAGACAGATTTCTGTACTCACACTGTACCACAGAAAGAGAGACAGATTTGAGATGTTTAGCTACTAGCAGACTGATGTTTCGTAAATGATCTCATGCTGAGATCTCATTAGTGCTCGATCATTAAGAGCACAATAAGAACCCTAAAGAACTGAAGAATTCTGCTTCCAGTTCCATTCTTTTAGAACTTTTGAGAATTTATCCTATTTTGCCTCAGTGGCCGACACAACTTCCTGTGTATGGAAATTGTGAGAAAATTAACCACAAAATTAAGTATCACAGAACAGGACAAAGCAATATTGATGCGATACATCTTTAAACATATTTCAAGCTTCTAGAACTAAAAAAGGTATGGTTTAATATAATATACAAAAATGTTATTATACGTTAGTTAATATTACGTAATGTATTATATAATCAGTTATAACAAATATGACAATGAGCTACTGCTACTACCACAGGTTTCTATACCAGAAGCTCACATAGCATTAACATTTTAGCAAAAAATACATAGTAGGCGTGCATGGAGTCAATTGGTCCTCCTAATTATGTCCTAAATAAGAAAAAAAAGCCCAATTTGGTAGCATATTTTAATGTTTTTAATTTTATAATGTTATTTAGCACAACAAGACTTCTGAATGTGTTTCTTTAATAAAACACTGTCATATGAACAACTGTCAACACTGATTTATTTTTAGTGAGAAAATCCAAGAGTGAGAAGTCATTTGATGATTCAAATCCCACATCTTATGGGACAATTTATATTTAATGGTATCAGATGATTTGTTCATTGAATTTAATAATTGCACTTTCAATAAAACATTTGCAATTGGTTTGTAAAAGCTGTTTTTATGCGTATTTGGCATGAGTTTTTGTTGCGTTTACACAGATTTGACCAGCAGGCGTCCCTAGCATGTGGCATTATGAGCGCTTCGAAAAAGTGAATCATTTTGCAAAGCAATTGGTTGAACTGATTCAACGTTTCGAACAGCTTCATTACCTGTTGAGACGCAGTTGTGTGTGTGAGAGCAGGTATCTGAGGCCCGTCTGCGCAGATCCGAGCGGCGGCCCCTGAGGGCCCCTCATCTGATGTGCACAGATGCAGCCGGCAATGCAGGAACTGGATGGGGTTATTAAAGATGGGCCGCAGGATGAAACTGAACCGCAGCGTGTTTGCGCTCTCGCGTTCGCCCTCCCGTCTCTTCCGTCTGCGCTCCTCAGGTTTCCTCGCTCTCAGTCTGTCGGGTCTCTTGTCTTTGTTTCGTCTCGCTCTCTCGTCTCTGCTGCGGCTCGCTGTCTGTCTCCAGCGGGAGAGTTGCTGCGACGGTCTTCTGTCATCTTTCCTGTCTGCCTTCTCGTCTTCATCATGTGTGGATTCCCGGGTTTCTCTGTGGCTCAGTGTGAAGGACGGGTCGGACGGGCAGGAGTCTCTGATGACAGACCAGCCGCTGTGAGCCTGCGGATCTGAGAGAGGAGAGACCAGACATGACTGGAGCTCCACAGCCTCCGCAACACCTGAACTCACTGAGATCTGACAGAGAGAAACAGAAAGAAATCACAATAATCAAATACTATAAGATTCATTTCACACTAGACAGGAAGAAAACAATTAGAAACTAGGGCTGAACGATTTTGGAAAATAATCTAATTGTGATTTTTTTTTACCTCATATTGTGATTGGGCATGTAATAAGTGCAATTATTTTTTAAAGCTCTTTATGTTCTGTATTATTCAACAAAGACAAGCTATAAATCATTGTATAGTATGACCATCACACTATTAGATAGATTAAAACAAATGTTCTTTCTGTAGGAGGCCAGCCTTATGTGACATCAAGTTAGTTGATGCATGAATTGATATTAAGGACATTTTTATTTAACAGCTCAATCACCGAGATGACTGATTTGTTGAACTTCCAACCTTGTGAGCATGTAATAATTATGACAACATAAAGCACTGACAAATAAGCCTGGTGTAAACATTAATATGAAAGTCAGTAACAAATCACACAAACTAAAGTGGATTGCAGAAATATAAAAATAAATCTGTTGCTTTACCACACTACTTTAGGTCATTCACAGTCACTGTAATAAACATATGTAAACATGTGGACTGCACTAAACACTGTCTGTTAACTTTAGGCCAGTGGTTCTCAAACTGTTTTGGTCGTGCCCCCCCTTTAAACCTATACGAAAACCAACCTCAAGACTACCAATAATTTCACTAACTTAGAAACATAATTGCTTTTTTAATTAAAAACTCTACATTGAACAAAACACCTTCATCACTTGAAACATTGAAATATAGCATAGAGAGAATAACTGTTATTATTATTTTCTCTCTGTTATTTATTTATTGTGGGTTTCATGCTGTCCGCTAAGGCATAGAACGACCACAGGCTTTCCGTCCTCACCAACGACATTAACCAGCCCGTGTCTACACCGGAACACAGCGCAAATACAGTGAGAACCCCGATAATCCGTGATGCTGTCTACACTAGATGCGGCGTGACGCCCCGAAGAACATAATGCCAACACGACACGACAAAACCAGACATTAAACTGATGCCTTGTTCTATTTATGATGTACTGACACAAAGTTAAAATGATTTGCAACGGTTTGCTTGTCAGGTCACGTGTAGAGCTGTTGCGGTGCGATGTGACAACTGTAGCGTCCGGTATAGACGGCACGGTGGAGTGATAGCCGTATCGCAAGATAGCAGGCATGCGCTTTACTACCGAGAGTCCATAGTTCACTATGAAGCCGTACGCAAACCAGCTTTCTAATCGACGAGGCACCGATTCTTCGATTCAAATCTGCGATTAAATCGTCTGCGATTATGAACGCGATTTTGCATAGCTTGTCAGTGAACTACGGCTCTGGGTTTAGTAACTCTGTCTGTTCATCCTGAAGCACGGTGGGGCCTGGAGATTTACTAGCTAAATCACGAACCTGCCTTATACTGACGAGATGCGCATGACAATAGCATTCGATTAATCGTGCAGCCCTAAGTGGTACATATTTTTTACTTTTACTTTTAGTCATTTAGCAGAAGCTTTTTATCCAAAGCGACTTGCAAATAAGAAAAAGTAATGTGTTTTTATAAAAATTACTATGATATATATATATATAATACACAATTTTAAGAAAGAAACAATAAATTAAATAAAAATGACAAATGCATACAACAACATTTCAAAATTAAACATTTAAATGAAAACAAAAAATTTAAGCTAAAAACAATGCAAAATATTAAAAGAACAAAAGGTATGAGTATAATAATGATTCTAACATAACACTAAGCCAAACACCACATTTTTTTAAATTTATTATTTTTTAGTTTATAGTTTTTTTCTTTATATTCGTAATTACTCAGAACACCTTTGCCACATGCTAAAAGCCACCTTAGCAATCATAGCAACTTCACTTTTTCCTTCAGAAAATACTAGAGATAATAATAATAGTAATAGCAATATATAGCAACCCACCTTCGTAATCTTCTTCAGAAAACATACAAATCTAATGCAAAAATTTGTATATATTTTTAGTTTTAGATTTTATCTTTACTATTCTTAATTATTCATGTTTAATATTTGTGTGTTATTTATTTATTAATTTTTGTTAAATTTCTTGCCAGGTTTAGGTTGCTTACAAGCCATGACTCTGAACTATTATTTAAGATCCCTTTGGTGATATTTGTTGGTTAATATTTAGTTTTCTATGAGTTTTCTCATTCACATCGTACACGACTAAGCTGCAAGTGTTTTTTCAGCACACAAACTCTTTGGTTTTCCACAATTTATTTAGCAAATTTGTATTTGTGGCCTTCATTGACACACACTAAAGAAACCTCCGATAGGAGAAGGTGATTACTCTGCATCCTTGAGCTCTTTAATCATGGTACATGGACCTCCACTGGCCTGATGATGCTTCTACTCAATGCCGCCTCTGACCTTCAGGAGACGCCAGAGAAGAAACAAACGCACAAACGCGACAGATAATGCTGACCCGCACATAGACGCGGTCGTATGCAGTGATCACGCAGGGCCCCACGGCTCTCCTCTCATAGGCCTCGGTGACGAACAGCTCCATGGATAGGACGGGAGCGGCGTGGCCTCTCGGGACCCATGGACTGAAATGCAGCGCCTCCTCTGGCCTGGAGGACGGAGTCACGTCTGCTGGACTCACAGGAATGATCAGAGACGCTTCACAGCTGATCTGAACAGAGAAAAACCAGACAAAAACCAGTGAGCCACACATGACAAACAGGCGGTTCAGAGCACCGTCTGTTAGGACAAGAAATGTAATAGTAATATTTTATATTCTTGAAAGAAATTAACACTTCTATTATTCAAGGACACATTCAAATGATCAAAAGCATTTTAATGTTACAAAAGATTTCTATTACAAATAAATGCTGTTCTTTTGAACTTTCTATTCATCAAATAAATGTACTCACAGTTTTCCAAAAAATAGTTAGGGCAGCACAACTGCTTTCAACATTGATAATAATCAGGAATGTTTGATTTCTGAAGGATCATGTGACACTGAAGACTGGAGTAATGATGCTGAAAATTCAGCTTCGATCACAGAAATAAATTACATTTTATCAGATATTCTCATAGAAAACACTTTTTAGTAAACATCAAACATTATTTGAGCATATGTTTTAGATTTGATCTTTAATATTTTTAGATCCCTTAGCCCTAGTTTTAAAATTGCTTGTATCTTCCTTTCACTCATTCCTTAATTTTAGGATTGTTATGTTTTATATTTATTATATTGTTGCCTTCCGTCTGCTTGGTGTTGGCATCTGTATTTGTCACAGCTTAAAGCTGACACTGAATAACTATTTTGAAGGATAAAGTACCTCCGCTGTGATTTGACTGATAATGTTTCACAATATTACCGTTTTTACTGTACTTTTGATCAATTAAATGCAGCCTTGGTGAGCAATAAGAGACTTCTTCTAATACCCATCCTCTCGACGGCCTACTCGAACTTTTGATAAAAGTAGGCACCAAAAATAATTCTGCTCACATTTAGTTTCAATTATTAGGTAGCAGTTTCTACGTTCGGATGCTGCTTATGTAGACACACTCACATGGATGGCTATCAGACTCGTCTCATTCAACACCTCCTCGCCCGTCCCATTTTTCAAACCCTCCAATGGTTTCCGTTTCCAAAGGAACACCTTCAAAATACATTTAAAATATATAGCAGTAAGAAATGAACCATTCTTCCTCCGTGTCTTTTGAAGATGCTCTCATCTAACCTGTTAACGGTCTGTTTTTCCGCTGGATGCGGTACAGTGTGACCTGGGTTTTCTGTTTTTGGTGTGTGTGGTTACAGCTGACAACTTTATGCTTTCATGTAAACCACACACACACACAAGAGGTGTGACCCGGGTCAGATTTAGTTACTGCTCTACAGAACCGTGTCATACTGAAATGAACCACTTTCATTATCATTTTATGCTGCTTTCTAAACCTTCTGGATCTTGACAGGTCAAAAGTCACAGATACTGCATTGAAAATATCTGCATTTCAATTAAACTGAATACAGAATTGTATGCTGAAAGCCATGCAGTTACATCAGCTATATTAATATTACACTCATTTTAAAATCCATTTGATCATATTTAAGTATAATTATGTGTCTCGCTCACTGTGTTTGTGTAATGAACTCTTCCATTCGCTTCATCCATTTCTACCTCCGTCCCACAGGAAATAACAGGGAAAACCAACAGGAAGTGGCTTCCGTTGAATTCACCCCAGCAGCTGTGATCCCGCAGGGTCACTGTCGACACTGGAAAAATCTGTGTGAATATAAACAATTCAGAACACATAAAGAATCGTTTCTCACATAATCCTACTGGCCACACGAACGTTAAAGGTCTGGCGGGCCAGTCAAGATTTATTTAGAATATTGTCACAAAAAAAAAGCAAAATCACGTGCTCAAGACAAGGCCTGGCATTTATTAGCTTAAAAATACAGATAAAAATTGTGAGATATTATTACAATTTAAAATAACGGTTGTCTGTTTTAATATTCGAAAATTAATTTATGATCTTGTTATCAAAGCCGTACTTGTCTTCAGCCATCAGAACCACCATTTTTCTGTGTCACATGATCCTTCAGAAAATCATTCTAATATGCTGATTTTGCTGCTCAAAAAACATCTCTTATTATTATCAATGTTAAAAACACTTGTTTTTTTGCTGGCTCAGTAATATTTTTGTGGAAACCGTGATCTTTTTTTTTGTTCAGGATTCTTTGATGAATAAAATTGGAAAAGACAGGCCAATCCTCTGTTTGAATACCAAAATATACTTCTTGTGGGTGGCACGTTAAAACTGTATTCCGGTGGCAGTGGTTCACTATACAACTAGATTACAAGTGGTCATATGCTTGGCTGATCTCGCAAGTTTTCCTTTCTCTTTGGAGTGTTACAAGCTCTTGGTGCATAAGAAGATCTGTAAAGCTGCAAAGACTAAAGACTCAAATCCAAAGAGGTATTCTTATATTCTTTATAAAAGTTAAGAGTTAACCACACCTACCTAAACCGGCTCGTTCTAACACGCCCCCACATTTCTACGTCACTATGTGGGAAGATTTGCATAAAGTCGCCCAAATATTCATGCAAAGAAAGAAGGCGTCATTTTTATTTTCGCTGTAGTATTGTTGTTGCTGCCATCATGTCGTGAATACGCTGTGTGCGTCGTTGTGAAAGCGAAACTACTTTGTTGGGTCTTCCAAAAGAGGAC
>JADLZN010010173.1:0-57386 GCA_018155175.1 Sinocyclocheilus anophthalmus | reverse complement strand
TGGAGCGCAGGAGAGCAGGGAGTGGCTTGAGCACCGAACACACACATAAGCACACGCTGTGGCCCAGGCCCTCAAATCTCTCCTCTCCTGCTGTGTGTCATGTGATCCGAGCTTAGGGAGCCAACCAGCTAAAGAAATGTGGTCTCTCGCGGCCAGCCAGGAAACTTTTGTGACCATACAAGGCGCTTCCTTCCCCAACTCTTGTCTTCCTGTTAGCTATGTATGGAGTTTCCTGCCCTTTCACTCTTTTTCTCTTTCTCAGTATTGGCTGCCTGCCCTGGTAAACCGGCTGGGTGAAATCTTTTCTCTCTCTCTGCTCTCTTGCAGTTTGCTTTTTCTGTGTGTGAAAGCAGGCCAGAGTTTCTGATTACTGATTGCTGCTGTTGACGGAAAGGAATGTGTGCTGTGTGTGTGTGTGTGGTTGTGTGGTGGGTGTGTGGTGGTGTGTGGGTGTGTGCTGTGTGTGTGTGTGTGGTGCTGTGTGTGTGTGTGTGTGTGTGTGTGGGGTCTACATGCATGTATTTACGCCATGGTGCGCATCAGGGCGTGGGGGTTTAGGCTAGAAAGACATATGCAACATATTACAAAATAAAACCAGAACAATCTTAAAAGAATCAGAATCAGAATCATAAAGAGCTTTATTGCCAAGTATGTTTCCACATACCAGAAATGTGTTATAGTGTCACAAGCTTCCAGTAAACGGAGACAACAACAACACACAGATAATAAAAAATGAGATGTGAATAAAATACACATACATAAATATAAACCACAAAAAAAAGAATAAATTGTATGTACAGGTGTGCTATAGATGGAAAAGGAATAGAATAAAATAAAATAAAGTTATAGGGATGTACTAGGGTTTAGGGTGATAAATAAGTATAGGTTTACTTTAAAAGTAAAAGTTAAAAAAGTAAATATATTACTTAAAATATAATGCTGGAAAGATTCAAAATATTTTTAAACTATAGCAGTATTTGTTATATTAACTTTGAACACTGTAATTTATAAAACAAGTAATAATAGAAAGTTTTTAGGACAAAATATGTTTAACAAAATCTATTTTGTGTTGTGTTTGTTGTGTTGAGTATATATTT
Organism: Sinocyclocheilus anophthalmus; assembly: GCA_018155175.1. Taxonomy (NCBI): domain Eukaryota; kingdom Metazoa; phylum Chordata; class Actinopteri; order Cypriniformes; family Cyprinidae; genus Sinocyclocheilus; species Sinocyclocheilus anophthalmus. Next base: position 56,289 of record JADLZN010010173.1, on the reverse strand, counting down.
GATAGTATTTCATATGGAGGAGGAAAAACACCTTTTATTAGGCAATTTGGTGCAGATGCTGATATTTATATGACAAAAAGTAAGATGAAATTCTGACAGCTTGTAATGTAAATCAATGAGATATTTATAACAATATAGCCACTTGCATAAAATGCATATAAATATCAGTTGTCACCATATGTATTCCAGTAACATGTCTTATTAACATATTTAAATTGTTATGATCAAAACCTCTGTAGTTTTTATTGTGGAGGGCAAACGCAATACAACAAATATTCCGCAAAAGATGATGGATGTTGTTGATACATTTCAACATCACTTTACAAAAAATAAATGAATTAAAATCAACTAAAAAAATGTTGATGGATTATTCAGGTAAGCTAAGTGCTGTAGTCATCCTGAAATATACTAAAAACAAAAAAGTTTATTCTTCATTGTTTATTTAGTTATTTATTTATTCATTCATTCATTTTTCACAACTTAAAAAACACAGCCTGAAGGATCATTTTTACAATTATATTAAAAGGTTTTTTATGTGTTAGAGAAAAGTATAAACTATCAATCAGAGGCATGTAGTAGACTGTGTGAAACAGGGATTTCAGCAAAGTTTTGATAATGTAGACAATTTGGAGAAAATTTGTGTATCAAACATGAAACAACAGGCTTTTTATAGGGATAAGCTGATTTCAATAAAAATTTCTAGCATTACCATATTTTTAATTCTGCATAAATGCAGTGCAACAAATACTAGTATGATTTATAAACACTTTAAAATAATATATTCAAATAATGTTGCAATGGCACATGTCACAATTTCCCTCTGACAGCAAACCAAATAGGACTTTCCTCATGTAGGCCTAGTAGACACACAATTACATCACACGTCCTAGCGTGCACTTTCCTGCACCAATAGCTGTACTAATCCATTACTACCACAACCCCCGTCTGAGCTACTGACATCATGGCCTGCTGAGCTCTGGACCAATGGCGTTCCGAGATCCAACACTGACATCACAAACCGGATGAAACTGATTCCTTTGGCCTTGTGTGAAGAACTTCAGTGCTTAAGTGCAACAAAATCCATGTATTATCATTACAGTTACTTGTTTCATTTAAGTATTCAAAACTGTCTGAAAACCCCTGAAGTGCCTAAAAATAGCACAAAAAAATGCAATTGCAGACATACAGAATTATGATAATATTAGTAAATTTAATTTGACCAAATTTCAGCAAAATTCTCCTTGTGATCACAGTCTCGTCTAGGAAAATCAACTGAGATAGAGGCCACATATCTATGCAGATAATATAAATATAAGTCTATATATTTATTGAACCATAATGCATATGATACTCAAACTGCTGTGACTCCAAATCATGTTCTGGAAAAAAAATTAAAACTGAATGTATGGTTCAGGGACACACTATTATCAAAATAAAGACTATATCTTTTTTTTTTTTTTGCATCATTTAACTTTTTTCAGGTTTCCCGCTGTATGCCTTCACTTAAAGTTCTCTGCTGTGCTCAAAATGTGACAGACGCAGGACGGTTGTATACCTGGCATAACTGCAAATGTGGAGTTTGCCTCAAGGTTGTTTTTTTGTTTATTCGGCTCATATCAAAGCATTATCTGCAGAGCAGCTAAACACATCGAGGCCATCAAGGAAAACAGCAACCAACTCTAGTTTCAGCTTTAACGTTTTGAGTCTTCCAATATGCTTTACCACTACCATTCATTTCAGATTTAAAATAAATTTCATTTAAAATACATTTCTGTCAGGACCACTATCGTCAAAAAATGATAGATACTACGCATAAGGTTTGGTTTGGCGGTATGGTTCTGTTCTGGGCAAGAACTCCCTGAGCATCCATGCAGCCTAGCATGGATGAGGGCAGGGAGAGCAGCGATAACCCCCCAAACCCCCCCCAGGGTAAACAGAACAGAACCAACATAAATGTATTGCAGATATCGTTAAAGTTCAATAATGTTATGTACACATTTTAGAATTAGTCTGATTCAAAGGAGAATCAGAAGGCTGAATCCTGACTGACAGAGGAGGAGTTGGGGATGGAGAAGGGTAATTAGCTACTGAGCAATGTGAAAACTGCTGATAATACCGAGGGACCTTATATATGAATGCTTAGATTGTCGTATTCCCATAGGTTGATGGGGATCAGCTGAGAGCCAGCTGATATGAGCTTGACTAACGTGACCTGCCAGAACTAACACTACGCTAGATATATTATGATAAATAATACTTTAAAAAGACTCCCCATGGAGTTTAAGAAGTAAAACACCAAAATTGAAAGTATGTTTGGTAAAATAAATATTCAGTCATCATTTGCTCACCAAGTTATTATATGGCTTCAAAAGACTTTAAATACAGCATACTGATTGTATGAACCACTTTTTATGGCCCTTTTATGGAACTTTTTATTCTCACTTTGATCACTATATACTAAGAAACATTTATTTACATTAAACTTTTTCAAAGCCCTTCAAGGAGATATGGTGACAGTAAATAAAATGACATGAGATGAAAAAATATATTTCAATGCTTTTGCGTTCTCTCCCAATAAACTCTACGCTTGTTCACAAAACATCTGTGATATGAGGTGGGAGGGGAAATTATTTCAGTGCTTTTTTGAGTAAGTTGTGAGTAAGTTTTTCAGGGGAACTGAAAACCTTTGCAATAGAATGCGAATGATTTGCGAAGAAAATGCTATGCAATACCTTTGCAAAAGTACGCAAAAGCATTATTTTGCTCTCATCTCATTTTTTTTCAGTCCCTTTTCCAGTACGTATTCAGACCAGATGATGGATCAGCACCTAGAAAGGACCTCCACAGCCCTGAAAGACAGCGGAAACCAGGACAACTAGATGAGCCCCAGATACAGATCCCCTGTAAAGACCTTGTCTCAGACGACCACCGGGACAAGACCACAGGGACCAGATGAGTCCTCTGCACAATGTTACTTTGCTGCAGCGTGGAATTGAACTGCTGGTTTCGTTTGCCAGAGGAGAACTGGCCCCCGACTGAGCCTGGTTCCTCCCAAGGCTTTTTCTCCATTTCTGTAATCGATGGAGTTTTGGTTCCTCGCCTCTGGCTTGCTTAGTTGGGGACACTTCATTTCCAGCGATATCGTTGACTTGATTGCAAATGATTGCAAAGATACTATTAAACTGAACTGAGCTGGATGATAACATCATCAATGATGAACTGACTTTAACTAAAAAATTTACTGTTTTCTATTGTCCTTCTGCATTATTGACAAACTATTTTCCTGATTGACTGTCTGGAGGACAGTTGGCATTTGATGCAATCTGTGATTGTTAAAGCGCTAGTATAAATAAGGTGACTGACTTGACTTGACTTGACTTTCTGGCTTCGTAAAAATTTAATGCAACACAATGCATTCAGACTTTTAGGTTCTCTTAACTATTGCCTTAAAAGTTGTCATAAGTTACAGTCTTACTAACAATAATAACAGCAATCAAAAAAGTCAGCAAATAGCGAATCAACAACCACATAATTTATTCAATCTGCAATGCATCCTGCGAAACTCACAAAACTTTTCAGCAGTATTGTTCAATTTGACATTCTTTGTTCGGATTACTTTGTTTAATGAGTTGGGACAACATTTAGAGGATACTGTTGGTCTAACAGGGGTTATTTTATGTAGTTAATTCACATTTCTTTAGCCGATGCACAAAGTGTGATTTTGGCCACAATTTAGCCGAAGATTCCTCTGATCCTAGACAAAAATCTGTGATATTTGATGGTTAATTTTACATGTTCAGTGTTCATCAACAGGCGATTAATGTCATTTGCGATCAAATGTAACTCCATAATAGAGATTTATTTTGTTTGCTAGCCACCATTTCAGTTCCAATTCTGATCAATGATGCAAAACACCAGAAAAGTCCATTAATGTCATACAGTCTGACATCAGTGACAACTGAGATCCCACAGAGGGATATGGCTTATAGCTGGAATCACTTCATGCAGTCTAAGAAGCAACAATCATAAAGAACTGTTATAAATAGTACAATGTGCAACCAGCTTTAGTATTTGTGCCACAAAAGGTCCCTTAATCTGGAAAAAAAAAATGCAGGTGCAGGGATGCCCAATCCTGATCTTGGAGAGCTTAGAAGTCTTCATTCCGAAAAAACCGTGCTCCAGGCACACAGAATGTGTCGTGATATTGATAAATCGGGTGCCTTACTAGATTCTTAATTAGCTGGTTCAGTGGTGTGTTGATTAGGGGTGGCGCTGAAGCTGTTGTGCACAGGAAAAATCTTGCTAGGAGGACGAAAGTGAGATTATGCACCTGCACTATATACTAAAGATATATTAGAGATATAATAATATAATATAAAAGAGAAGCAATAACACTCACTTCTACTGATCTTGTTAAAATATATTTCTATGTTGAATTAGGTTTATGCTGGTTCCTGCGCACTGAGTTCAGTCTTGACTCTATATGTGATTTTCAGTGTCTGTCGGCTCATGTTTCTCCCATATCGTTGTATGTTTTCTTGGTTGTGTTTATTTGTGATGAGATGTGCTCAGGGTTAGTGCTGATATGCAGTGTGACCTTCAGGTAAACACCACGGCTGTCCATGCCAGCACTTCCATAGGAGTCTGGCAGTCATCCACACTGCTCTCTCTGCCTTTCCCTCCCTCTCTCTCTCTAAAACACACACACACACATGCAAATGCCACATACAAGCACAGAGACAGATGGTGGCAACCATTAAAGTAGTATATCCCAATGTGAACTTTGTGGTGTAAACCTTTCCAGGTCTGATTAAAGTAGTATTGGGGGAAACATGTTATATGTAACCTGTTACAACTTATATTTTACAACTTGTAATGCATGGTACATATAACGCTACATGTAACATTATAACATGTTACAACTTTTGACATTTTACAGCTTGTAATGCATGGTACATATAACGCTACATGTAATGTTATAACATGTTACAACTTTTGACATTTTACAACTTGTAATGCATGGTACATATAACGCTACATGTAACGTTATAACATGTTACAACTTTTGACATATTTTACAACTTGTAATGCATGGTACATATAACGCTACATGTAACGTTATAACATGTTACAACTTTTGACATATTTTACAACTTGTAATGCATGGTACATATAACGCTACATGTAACGTTATAACATGTTACAACTTTTGACATATTTTACAACTTGTAATGCATGGTACATATAACGCTACATGTAATGTTATAACATGTTACAACTTTTGACATTTTAAAACTTGTAATGCATGGTACATATAACGCTACATGTAATGTTATAACATGTTACAACTTTTGACATTTTAAAACTTGTAATGCATGGTACATATAACGCTACATGTAACATTATAACATGTTACAACTTTTGACATATTTTACAACTTGTAATGCATGGTACATATAACGCTACATGTAATGTTATAACATGTTACAACTTTTGACATTTTAAAACTTGTAATGCATGGTACATATAACGCTACATGTAATGTTATAACATGTTACAACTTTTGACATTTTAAAACTTGTAATGCATGGTACATATAACGCTACATGTAACGTTATAACATGTTACAACTTTTGACATTTTACAACTTGTAATGCATGGTACATATAACGCTACATGTAATGTTAAAACATGTTACAACTTTTGACATATTTTACAACTTGTAATGCATGGTACATATAACGCTACATGTAACGTTATAACATGTTACAACTTTTGACATATTTTACAGCTTGTAATGCATGGTACGTATAATGCTACATGTAACGTTACATGTAACGTGTTACAACTTGTAACATATTTTACAACTTATAATACCCCCAACACTGAAGGTAATGTGTAAAAGTAAGCAATTTAGCAATTTATGTTTATGTTATGCAAAAGTGACTAAAAATGCTGTATTACTCATGCCAGGCCAATAGTTGGCAATGTAATTTTGTGATGCTGACTGCCTGGTGGTGCACGAACGGGACAGTAACCTGTGCATCGGCACACTAATTATAGGAGTGTGGACATCGTAATACGCATGTGCATAATGCCACCATTTTTACAAATTCGCAAAACGATAACAGTATCTTTTTCAGTGTAAATAAATGTGTGAATGTGCCAAAACACAAAAACTTTTCCATTGTTGTGTAAACACCCATTTACTTGTAATGCATGTTACGTATGTTACAAGTAACGCATACTACACACATGCCTATAGATGTTATGTTTACTTTTATTTTTTATACACTGCATATTTTTTCTCGTAATAATCAGGGGTGTAATATATTCATACCAAAAGTGTCCTGTATGGGTCTTTTGGAGTCGACACGCATGTCTACCAAACAAATGTAGCATTGTTTTGTTTTAATTAAAGATTACAAAGGCACATGAGTTTTAAAACCATCACGATAAATAATTTATAATACACACTGAAATTTTCCATTAAAAAATAAGAATAGTTCAATTTTGATTTCATTGTAACTTTAATGCTGATCAATATCATCAATTAAGTAGATGAAACTTAAAAACCTAAAACACACTATGGATGTAAATGAGATTAAGTTTATAAGCATTAGTTAAGCCATTTTATGAAACTATGTACAAAAAATCGCCCATCAAACAAGCTCAACCCGCTCTGTTTGTGCTCGCTTCCAATCCCTTTGATTTGAGTTTCTTACACAGATATTGTGAAGTATACTTCCATTAATGCAAGATAGTGTTTACATCACACACACACACAACCAACCGACGGCGCTCCTCTCAGAGGAAGCAGTGATGTTCTCTTATACGGCTGCTGTCTCACAGCAATTACATGATGTGCGGTAATTGCCGGTCTTTCATGCATCCTCTTCAGACATACTTCAAAGAGATCTGAACACATCCAGAGCGGCAATTAGCAAGCACAGCGCAAGCCCCAGAGAAGCAGCACGGCCGCCGCAACGATCCCATTGTTCTCCATCTCTCCTCTCAATACACACTCACGGTCTGCAGGGGGACACCTGCGCTCCTGCAGTGCCACTGACAAACATCCTGGTCAGGCACAGGTCAAATCATCTCAGCTTTCTCTTTCTGAACATTAGCATGCAGTAGTGGGGGGAAACATTACATGTAACTTCTATTATATTGTACAACTTATAATGCATGTTATGTGTAACACTTTACACCCAACACCAGAAAAACGTGTTAAAGTAAACACTTTAGATCATAACGCAAGTGAGTACACGTAACATGCCATAAAGAGACACATACTGAAAGCAGGTTTAACCCCCCAAATTTTTTTTTTAATTTTTTTTTTTTTTTAAGGTGTCCTTGTTCCAGTGTATTTATACATTTAAGTACTGAGTAATATTAATTAACTACATATACTTACTATATGTTTAGGGTTAGGATTAGGGTTTGGCTTAGGGTAACTTGCATATAGTTATGCATAATTCATTGTTATTATAGCCTAATAGTAAGTACAGGTAATATGTGTAACAAGGACACCTTAAAATAAAGTGTTACCCATGGTTTGATATTACATGCTGCTTCAACTGAATTATTATATGCCCTCTTGTCAGATGCATGTGCTGTTTTTCTCAATGCATAAGTTACATCTTACTATATCCTTTATCTGTAAATGTTAGAAATTCATGCAAGTGTTTCCATTTTGCATAAAGGCTCATCCTGACAGCAAGCAGATCTCCGTTGAACTTCACAAGCTTTTTTACTAAAAGGGGCAAATTAACCCGAAAATGCAATCCAATGGGAAAGCTCTGCAGGTGAACTACTGACAATGCACAAATTAACGAACACAGATGCACCCGGATCATTTCTATAATGACTACAACCTAACAAAAGCAATGCAAATTAGCAACTATCACAGTTATGTCAAGTGCAACATGGGTTAGAACATGCTTTTTTGTGTTTAATAATGGTGCAAATCCCAGTAAATTGACTATACCTTTGTAAATCACCTAGCATTATTCATTTAAATACTTTCCTTCCATACATTTTGCCTCTGAAAGGGAAACTCTTGCAAATGCATATGCAATAAGGTCAGCCTTGTCATTGCTAATTTTTCACTGCATGTCTTCAGTAAACCCTGACAGTAGATTTTTAATGTCACAAGACGGTTTGTGCTGGTAAATCTGACTCTAAATATCTTCTCCCGCTCTACTTTTTCTGTGTGTTACTCTTCTATTTAGTTCATTTATTTACTGACAAATACAATTGAAATAATACCTCTCTCTTCACTATTATGGCTGAAACAGGGTCATCTGACAGTAGGCGTGTTTCCATTACAGATTTGCGCAAAAATTGGCGATATTTTATAAATGTCGATAAAAAAAGTTATCGGCTAAAACGTCATTTTTTCCTCTCGCGATAAGTCATGGCAATGGATTTTGATGGGATTTTGATGGATTTTGGCTACACTAGCCATTATATTTAATCGAAGGAGGCGTATGCGTGTATCCTTACAGAAGCAGCGCGGAGCCACTTCAGAAACGTGCGTGGCGCAGCTGGAATAAACACAAGCATTGACTAGAGTGGCCGCGATCAGCTCCGGTGGCCATTTTGGAGCCGTAAAGCGCCGCAAACGTGTGCAGTGTAAATAGTCTAAGAATTAATGGCAGGGAAAGCCCCTTATACTTGAGAGCAGCCACATATGAAGTGTTTCTTGGAGATTGTAGTACATTGAGGAATGATCATATGACTTTTTACGTACGCCATGTGACCTGTTAATGTGAAAAAAATGTTTCCATTGCAGTTTTTTCGGATTATTCCTTTTTCGCATTGCCTGAAAAAACCACCTCATGCGAGCGTAAAAACTTTTTTTGCGATATATGGGCATTTTTGAGAAATTGACGCGTTTCCATTAGGAGTATTTTCAATTCGCAATTTGAAGGGTAATGGACCTAGTGAGCCTAGTGAGAAAAAGCAAAAATGTTTCATCTTCCATAAAAAAATACAATTTTGACATAATTAAATAAATTTTATTGCACGACTTTTAGCATTTCTGTAGTGGAGTTTGTGTGCTGGCGGACAGTAAAGACACTTCTGAAGAACAGATGAGATGTTTCAGAGGTTTTGTTTACTTCCAAGTCAGTCTAGGTTGACCAACTCACAGTTTTACTTTATTCATGGAGCGTAATAGTCAACACGATGAGAAGAACGCTTCAAAACAACTTCAAGGTTCTTTATAAAAGCCCAAACATTCAAGACAACCTTTCTGTCTTCATCCTTTGTACGAGTTCAAAACGGCACAAGCTGAAGGTCCGCTGTATTTTCTAATTAATTTCATAGTTCCCCAAAACAATTTGAATTCTGTCATCACTCACCCATAAGATGCTCCAAACCATCTAAGACTTTCGTTCATCTTCAAAAGAAAAGCTGAGATATTTTAATACAAATCTGAGAGATTTATGTCCCTCCGATCAAAGAAGATTCACCAAAGATGTTCACGCTTCAAAAAGTTGAAATCGCAAAAAAAATCATTGCCAAAGTAATCCATATGAATTGCGTGGTTTCCTCCAAATGCTCTAAAGAGACACGATCGGCGACCGCTCTAATACTGTTTAAATTTATACTTATATTCACATTCAAGAGACATTTGCACACACATCATATTTTATATACGAAGCTCTCTGGGGTGAGCTCATTATCATACGAACCAATCAGAGCCATTCAATGGCTCTGGAACCAATCAGGTTTAGTCAGTGTGTTGTTTGAATTTAAACAAAAGTTAGTTTTTTTGTTTTCTTCATATATGATGTTGAAATCCTTGTAGGAATTTCAGAAATATATATTAGAAAATAAAAGCGTCAAGCTTGAACAAATTTATAAACAACTAGCTTATTACAATTAATGTATCATGTAATAAACAACAGCCTAATCAACCAAAGTAGCAAAACCTTTTAAGTAAAACTGACAACATATTAAACAACATATTTTAAAATCGCAATGCTTAATAATAGTTGACAAACGATTGTACATTGCAAATGTTAAAAATGTTTTTCAAAATATTGTCATTTTCCAAATATTAAAATTATAAATACATAAATATTTAAAATATAACCATGTGTAGGCCTACTGCAATATAAAGTACATCAAAAACCCACTAAAAGTGTAATCATTATGCTATGTTCTTACACAAAGTAGACATAAAAAATACTTTAAGTAAGGGTAACATGAGTATGTTTTCTGTAAATACACTAAAAAATCACTAAAAGTATGCTTGTGTTTAGCATATCCCTTAAAAGTGCAACTGAAAATATATTTATTAACATAGTATTTCTACTATACTTTTTAGAAATATACTAATAGTGTGCTTGTGTTTAGCATATTCCTTAAAAGTGTAACTAAGCATATATTTATTACCAAAGTATTTCTAGTATACTTTTTATAAATACATTAAAAACTTCTGTTTAGCATATTTCTTAGAAGTATAACCAAGCATATATTTAATACAAAAGTACTTCTCGTATACCTTTTAGAAATATATTAAAATGCAATTCAATATATTTTTATTGCACTTCAAATAAGCATGTTGGGAATACAAATGTATTATAAGCATGCTACTTGAATTTCAAGTATATTTTTAATACATTTAATACTACGTCTTTTTCACCTGGGTAGCCTGCTTGCGAGGCTCAAGCCTTCTTAATGCTGGTGCAAAACTAAGCAGAAAGTCCTCATGCTCATCTACATCCTGCTGTAGGGACTGCAGCACCTGTTGTTGGTACTGGTTGAGACCTGGTGCTACCTCCCTCCTCTTTCCCCTTGATGCTGGTGCTGGAGAAGGATTTGGCTGAGGTCGAACTGCAGGAGATTCCTGTGCTGGTGCTTGTGCTGCTGGTGGTGGTGGCTGGCCGCCAGTGCATGGTGGACCGCTGACCACCGAGTCACCCATTGCACTCTGGGAAAAAAAAGAGAAGACAACACATCAATAAATATTTTATTAATATATAAGCAACCCTTACACTCTCTATATATACATATACATGTGATCAGAATGGTTGGTAACCTTGGTGAATATGATCAAAGAAGGCTGTGAAAATAACTAAAAGTTTAGTTTTTTGTGAATTTTTTAAATAAAAGATCAAAAGGAGTAACAATGCAGATTTATATTCACAGCCTTCTTTGATCATAAGACGGGCGACCCAGAGGTGGAGGGACGTGCTCTTCAGGAAATGGTAAGCACACCCCTCCCTTCAGGGTCACCGGCTCGGCTCCTCAGCGAAAACCTGAATATGCGCTTCATCTGCTGCCTACTTATACTCACGCCATGATCAGCAGCAGCTGGATGCAATAATCGCATGCCAATGTGCATTGGCTCGTTTAGTTTACACTCGAAGTAGATTGGTCCCTCTAAGCGAGATCCCAATTCGTCGGTCCTCCGACGTGACGTCTCCGGTCCCTCCTTCAGGGAACGAGGGTTACATACGCGAACCGAGGCGTGTACATTAATTAATAGTGTAGAATGGTCGGCACTTTCTTATTGTAAAAAATGGCTAGAATTTACCATGTTTTCCTGCCAGTTGGCATTGAGAGTGACTGACACTTGATGGTCAGAAAAAATTACTAAATAGATATTGTAAAAAAATAAATAAATAAAACATATGAAAAACATCCCTACTTTCTCTCTTTTCTATGTGCATTCATAAATTGTATTAATTTGTAAGTGTCATATTTGGCACTTTAATACCACAGTTTAATAGTTTACAGTCAAGTTTAATATACCACAGAAAAAAATGTTAAAATTTGCCTTTTTCAAAGCTGCTGTATATAAAAAACCCAAGGTGGCTGAATTTGCATGCTATTTAGATAGCTGAAGCTTATAGAAGTTCATTACTTTCACTCAAATTTAATTAGTTTTTTAGCACCCCCTCTGAACTGCTAAGCCCCTCCTTAGCACCCCCAACAAAAAAATCCTGTCAACTTGAAAAAACTGCAGAAAAAGATGCCGGTGGTGGCGTTTAAAAAAAGCGTTCAGGACTTTTTTGAAAACACGGTTTACTCCATAGGATTATAATGTAAAAAAGATGCCAAGTGTGAACATAGCCTTACTTGTCAGTTGCTCAGTAATTTTTGTATGAATTTTTACAAGGCATGGATGTGAAAATGTGATACCTGCAACAAACATCTTCCCAAGATCTTAATGAGAATCATTTATAAATCTGCTGTTGTCAACAACAACAACAAAAATACCATCACCATTCATAGCCTAAATGCTAGAATTATAATTTTACTGTTGTTCTGTAAAATAAAATAAAAAAGTAAGACAATAATAATCTGTAATAGATTTGTATCTTTGTTGACTGTCTAACACTTGATGGCTGCTTTGTTAATTCTTTGTCATCAGTTAGGAACCTAGGTGTGCTATTTGATAGCAATCTTTCCTTCGAAAGCCACATTTCTAGCATTTGTAAAACTGCATTTTTCCATCTAAAAAATATATCTAGATTACGACCTATGCTCTCAGTGTCAAATGCAGAAACGTTAATTCATGCGTTCATGACCTCGAGGCTAGATTATTGTAATGCTTTATTGGGTGGTTGTTCTGCACGCTTAATAAACAAACTCCAGCTGGTCCAAAATGAGGCAGCTATAGAGTTCTTAATAGAACCAGGAAGTACGACCAAATTAGACCGGTTCTGTCAACAATGCACTGGCTCCCTGTTAAACATTGTATAGATTTTAAAATCCTGTTAATTACCTATAAAGCCCTGAATGGTTAGGACCTCAGTATTTGAGCGAGCTCTTATCGTATTATAGTCCTCCACGTCCGCTGTGTTCTCAAAACTCTGGCCATTTGATAATTAACTGCGGGCAGCAGATCCTTTTCCTATTTAGCGCCCAAACTCTGGAATAACCTACCTAACATTGTTCGGGAGGCAGAACACTCTTGCAGTTTAAATCTAGATTAAAGACCCATCTCCTTAACCTGGCTTACACATAACACAAACAGATTTCCGAGGCGGACAAAGTAAACAACTCCATTACTTGAGTGAAAGTACAGAGACTGCTGGTCAAATATTACTCCATTACAAATAAAAGTTGTAAAGACAGATTTTTACTTAATAAAAGTACAGAAGTACTTGCTTTTATAAGTACTTAAGTACCCAAAGTAAATTTCCTTTTTTATGTCAATGCCCTTTTTTGTTGTTGTACGTAATATTTGCAATACTTCTGAAGCAACTTACAAAACATTACACCTACTGAATACACTGACTGGCTTGTAGTATATTTGGAATAAAGAGCTTTTAGAACGTTAAAGCTCATGGAAAAACAATATCTATATATATTATTAACACCCCTACCCACCCCCCACAAAAGCAGGATGGTAGTGATCTCACACAGCTCTGACAGTGTGTGAACACATCTATGTGTAGCCATTCATCCAAATTTTAACAGAGTGGACAGTGAAATCCTATAAATACAGACCGATAAGGAAGAAAAAAAAAAATCAAACCTGCTTTAAAAACCAGCAACACAACTGTAGCTGTACAACAGCAACACTGCTTTAACAAAAAATCCAAACAGCAGCAAGACTTATTTGACATCAAAACAAAAATTTAAAAAAATGCTGTCTAATCACTCTCACTGTACTTTGTCACACACAGAATGGTCTGTGCAGTGGTGCTTCAGTCAAACACCTTTTGTGTTTTCTTAGGAGATGCACAACAGTTCTTCTGTGTCTTTATAGATAATATTTTCACTTATATAATTTAGCAAAATCAGACAATATTTTCTAATATATACCACAATATTAACTTTTTATTGTTGAATTGTTGTAAATAAATCTCACATTTGGAACTGGTCAGTGCTCAAAAAAATGCTGGGAAATCACTTCACATAACCCTACAAGAGTGATTACTGATAAACTGTCTTAAAAAAAAAAGTCACATTTTAGAGAAGAAAAAAAACACCCACTGACTTTCAAAGCTGCTAATTGACCTGCATTTCTACTTCTAGGACAATTGATAGAAATGTAGTGGATTGAAAAGTACAATATTTGTCTTTCAAATGTAGTGAAGTTAAAGTCATAAGTTGCCAGAAAAAATAATACTCAAGTTAAGTACTGATACTCAAAAAGTGTACTAAAGTACAATACCTCAAGTTAATGTACTTAGTTACTGTCCGCCTCTGCAGATTTCTAATATTCAAATCCGTAAAAGGATTTTTAGGCTACATGAATTAGGACAACTGGAACCAGGAACACTTCCCATAACACCCGATGTACTTGCTACATCGTTAGAAGAATGGCATCTACGCTAATATTAGTCGTTCATTCTTATTCCGAGGTCACCGTAACCACCAGATCCAGTCTGTATCCAGATCAGATATCAGATGGTCACTGCAGTCACCCGGATCCCGTCCGTATTCAGACCAGATGGTGGATCAGTACCTAGAGAGGACTTCTACATCCCTGAATGTCAGCGGAGACCATGTCGACTAGATGCGCCCCAGAGACAGATCCACAACCGTGAGACCTTTTCTCTTAGTTCGGCTACCGTGAAAGACCACAGGAGCCAGTTGAGTCCTCTGCACAATGTGATTTTGCTGCAGCTTGGAATTTAACTGCTGGTTTTGTCTGGCCAGAGGAGAACTGGCCCCCCGACTGAGCCTTTTTTCTCCCAAGGTTTTTTCTCCATTTTCTGTCACTGATGGAGTTTTGGTTCCTGGCCGCTGTCGCCTCTGGCTTGCTTAGTTTGGGACACTTAATATCCAGCGATAAATATCGTTGCCATTGATTGCCCGATACTATTGTCAACTTGAACTGAGCTGGATGATGACATCGTTGAATTCAATGATGACTGAATATTGAGTGTTTACTATTGTAATTTTGCATTATTGACACACTATTTTTCTATTTAATGCTGTAAAGTTGCTTTGACCAATCTGTATTCGTTTCAAAGGCGCTATATCTAAAGGTACTTCACTTTGGGAATTCCTGAAATAATATTTTCTAATGTTTTAAAAGAAGTGTCTTCTGCTCAGCAAAGGCTGCATTTATTTGATCAAAAAAACTGCCTGATCATGTTTAAATTACTAACTTATTTTAAGTTAAATTGTGTTTTGTTGGTATAGTGTCTGTTAGAATGTTAAAAATGTTCAGTGTTAAGTAAATCTTTTTTAAATTGTTGTTGTTTATTTGAAAAGCAGGACAAAACAGTAAAAAACGAATTTTGGCTATTTAATTTCTTCGATCTCACGATTCCCATAAATGACATTTTTGATTCAAACCGCGAATTTTGCAGAAGCGACTAGTTGCAGGTATGTTAAGTTAATTTTAAAATCTTAGTAAAACATCTGTTTACCAACTTTAGAATAGGTCTTGTTAACAAGAGCCTGCAGGAAGTATTGAGGTGTACTACATTAACACAGTACGTAGTAGCAAATTTAGGACAAAGTATTACTTTTTAGATATTTGATAATTCTAAAATAATAATCCTCATTGAGAACTACTTGGGACTATGACCAGTTAATAAAGAATAAGCAATTAATTACTGATCACAACAGTAACATCTTAAAAGTGAACAATTGTGTTCTTTGTGGAAACTAATTTATGAATATGATATCCCCCAAATAAGTCGGCTACAGATTGAAATTGTGACTACTTGTCACGAATCCTGTCCATGGACTTCCGTTCAATCACCACCAGAGGTCACCCTTCCATTACATTGACTCTCGCACTACACAAACTGTTGCATAGCACCCCGGACCACATATCCCATCATTCATTGCACTGATTGAACACAGCTGTAACCAATCACATATTCACTATATAACACTCACTCAAACAACCATTTACTGCAGAGTATTGTAAGCGCATATCACTCACCTAGCGATAGCTACTCTACGGAGCCATTTCGAGTTTTCATTGTTTAGTCATAGTCTTGTCTTGCCTGCTTTCCCGTGTTACCTGATTATTGCCTGTTTATCTTGAGTTAACCCTTTGCCTGCTGTTTCGGACTGTGTTTGCACCTCGCCTGGACTCTAGCTCGTATTATTAGATAACCCCTCATGTCAAGCCCTCTGGATATTGTTAGCCGCAGATGGACCACGCCCGTTTTGGATTACTCTTCTGTCTTGCCCTTAATATACCTGTTTGCCATTGTCTGACCCATGCCTGTTTTTGACCACACCATTTAAATAGCCCTTGCCGTGATCGCGCCCGTCTCACGTCTCGTTCCCCCGTAACACTACTACTCTTTCCAAAGGATGGATGTTCTCTGTTTATTTCAAACAAAAACATAGAATAATAATAAAAATAATTCATTTAAAAATGTTAATAATTAGGAAGTGATTGAATTAGTTCACAATTATGAGCTCTTGTTTATGTCAGTTCAGTATGTCTCCGACTCCAAAAGACCTATACCTTTAGTGACAGTAGGCTGGGGAGGACTTTTCTTGTATATAAATAAAGATGTTCTCTTGACAAAAACAATTCACATCCTTAATGAAGGCATCGATTGCATTTATATTGTGTTAAGCACAAAATCGCATATTCCAGATTACAGCGTCTGGTGAAATATCACTAGTGCCTCACACAAATCTATGTGTCAGATTATAAAATATGTTAAATAACTTATTAAGGTGGTTAAGGTGTTTTTCACTTTAAATTAATGGTCCAGGTCACTAGTAGTTCCTGCAGGCTGACAAGGTAACGCTTGAGTAATTAGTGAGAGGCTAATGTATTTTTCACTTTAAAGCTAAAGTGCTACTAAGGAACTACTAGTGATATGGACCATTATTTTAAAGTGAAAAACACGTTAACTCCTCAGTAATTACAAGTAAATTAATAAGTTATTTAACATTATTATTTTATATCTGACATACTGTACAGTCATATATTTGTGTGAAGCACTAGTGATATTTTAGCAGTAGGTTTTTTGGAGTGGGATACATTGATACTGAACTGACACGAAGCAGAGATCATAATTGTGAACTAATTCAATCATGAGCTTGTCAGCATCACTTCTTAATTATTAACATTTTAAAGTGAATTTTCATTTTTATTATTATTCTATTTTTAAGTTTGAACATCCATCCTTTGGTAAGAGTAGTAGTCACAATTTTAAAATGTAGGCGACTTATTTGGGGGATATCAAATTCATACATTAGTTACCACAAAGAACCCAATTGTTCACTTTTAAGACGTTACTGTTGTGATTAGTAATTCATTGGTTATTCTTTATTAACTGGTCATAGTTCACAAGTATTTCTCAATGAGGATATTTTTATTTAATTATCAAATATCTAATAAGGAACTACCTTTGTCCTAAATTTGCTACTACTTACTGCTTAGTTAATCTTGCTTCTCTATTAGTTAATAGTATTAAGTTAAGTGTTAATGTAGTACTACCTATTACTTCCTGCATAGTTACTTGTTAACAACGGACCATTATTCTAAAGTGTTACCACTATCTGTTGTTGCTTTCAGCACCAAAGGTCACGCATAATGATATTCAAACTCACATTAGACACTTTTAACATTGAATAAATCACATAATCAGTACCCTGGATCATCTGGTCATATGTTTGTATCATACAGTTATTACCAATGAGTTTTAAAAAAAAAAAAAAGAAAAAGAGAAACAAAATTATTTTAAAGTCATAATAAAGTCAAGGCATATGAATTAATTACTATGTATCGCAACTGTAACACGCTCAACGATCTTCCCATGCAGCTTCCACTCATACCTCTGTGTTTAGTAAACACCGGCTGGGCACAGCTGTTGATTTCAGCAATCGTCGTTTCCTTGTCCCAGTTTGAAGTCATCTGTTGAAAAATGATCACTGCACAACACCATTTGACTAACGTTTCCAAGCGGTAAATCAACATCCCGCTGAATAGCCAGCAGCCATAGCTTCAGTCGCTTTGAATCATTTACTGGGGAAGTGTGAAAGGTTAGTCTTTTATCTGTCGGAATTGGGAATGCTCTTTTACGTAATCTCACTGGTTTCCGACGATTCGGGCATCCAGGAAATGCATACTTTTGCACCATTTTTAAGACTACACTTTTAAACACAAACTTTAATTGAGGACAGTAAGAATGTGAGGGCTCTAGATACGGCTTTGGATGCAACTAGCTCAGGGAGTCCTGTACATTGTTCGGTTCCGGTTACAATGCCTCTGCAGCAGGGCAACTGGGTGACGGTGAGGGTCAAAACACTGCTCTTCCGTTCCGATCAAAACATCAAACAGGTTCTCCCCACTCAGTAGGTGCGTTTACATGGAGCATTGTAATCGGTTTACAAGCCCAATCCGAATGAAAATGCTCCAAATAAACACCTCAATCTGAATAAAAATGCCCAAACTGAATGAAATTTTAATCAGTTTGAGAGGGGTGGGATAAACCTTTCTATAAACCGAACAAAATAAAAATGATGCCATGTAAACGCGTTAAACCGATTACTTTGCGTCTACGTCATCACATCAAGAGGTCAGGGGTAGTCTGAATGCAAAATTGCGAGAATTACTGGAGTACAACCGAAACAACACATTTATTAAATACACTGAAGGAACTAAATATAATTCAACGACAGGATGGCAGGAAGGTTAGAAACACAGATTTATTCAAAACAGTGAGTGACAAATTAAAAGAAGCTGGCGCAGACCGTACCATCGAACAAATCCGAAACAGGTGGAAGACTTTGAAGATGGCGTATTTCAAAGCTAAAATGCATAACAGTAAAAGTGAAGCAGGCCCCTCCAACTTCCCCTTTTTTGACCAAATGGACGAAATAATGGGTGGGCGACCACTATCCAATGTCAGTGACAACAGAGTGGATGTGGGCTTTCCAGAACCTTGTGATGAGGAAACCTCAGATGAGGTTAACGTTAGCATTTCTGGTAAGTTTTGCTTAACATTACAATTGCCTTATTTACTAATGCCAGAGAGACTATTAAATCAGTTAACTACAAAATACAGCACTTTAGAACTATTCCATTACAAGTTATGTTCTTGCATTAAGTCCTACTTTATTCTAAGCACACAACCATTTCCATTGAAATATGAAAAAAAAAGTACTGGTTTGATTCTTTGATTTGACAGAAGTATGGTGTTGTTGTCTTTTTTGAAGTATGCATGTCAGTTACTATTATTATTACTATTATTTTTTTACTCCCCATAACATTTAGATGATGAGGACAGCATCATGGAGGCTGGGGGCAGTGTCCACACAGAGAACACACAGACCGCACTTGATACCTGTGAAGGCAGCTCACAGATGACAGATTTGACTGTGCAGAGCACTACCAAAAAATGTAAGCTGCATTCAAGTAAACTTGAAGTAGGTTATGCCTTATTCATTTTGTATAGTTAAATGGCAGTTCATCTACTGAAAGAGACTGACATGTTTGAACTGAAATTCTTCGTTGCTTCATAATATGTGACCCTGTCTGTGAAAACCAGGCTAAAGTCTAAAAATATAATTCTGATATAACAAACATCAAAGATTTAATGGCTTCAATCTTTGATGTGGCCTTACTCAGCCAATATTAAAGAAACCAATGTGATATTTTCACAGAATGTTCTTTATATGTAGGATGGTTTTATGTAGAAAACAGTGAATCTCAAAAATGTACAGGCAGGGTCACATGTTTGAACTATACTGTTACACTATTATTTACAATACCTAGACAAATATGCTTTATAAGGAACAAGCGTGTCTAAGTACATATTATAGTATTAGGGTGTTTGCAAAGCAGAAACTGTAAACACCAATTTAAATTGTATGTTTTTAACAGGAACCAAATCAAAATCAGGTTCAGGGTATGAGAGCGCTGAGGACTTGGTCGGCTGATCAGCAGGCTTTTCTACAAGAAATGCAGGAATCCCAGAACAGGTGGATAACGCAACAGCAAGAACAGAACAGACAACACGATGAGAGATTAATTTCACATTTTATTGAGGAACATTCACGCTCTACTGAACGTTTAATTGGTCAGATCTTTGAAGGACTAAGAGGTATCCTCCCTCACACTTCACAGGCTCCACATTGGCAGCCCCCCCCCCCCCCAGCACCAATATCGCCCACATACATAGCATTTATATGTACATCCCCAGCCTGAAGATTCACAGTCTGATTACACAATCCAAGATCTAGACTAGTATAACATAACATAAGAAAGGTTCAAAAGTTTACATGTAAGAGAAAAATTGTTACGATTGTTTACCAAACAGAATTAACAAAGAACAAGTTTTAAAATTGAATTTTTTTAACTGTTTACAGATTACATATGTTTACAAGTTCATTGTTACATTTGCATTAATGCATTGACATTCATACAGCAAAAAACATAGCATTCAAAACAGACATGCATGTGCACCAATACAGTGGGGAAAAAAAGAATTTAGTCAGCCACCAATTGTGCAAGTTCTCCCACTTTAAAAAGATGAGAGAGGCCTGTAATTTGCATCATAGGTATACCTCAACTATGAGAGACAAAATGAGAAAAAAAAATCCAGAAAATCACATTGTAGGATTTTTAAAGAATTTATTTGCAAATTATGGTGGAAAATAAGTATTTGGTCAATTACAAAATTTCATCTCAATACTTTGTTATATACCCTTTGTTGGCAATGACAGAGGTCAAACGTTTTCTGTAAGTCTTCACAAGGTTTTCACACACTGTTGCTGGTATTTTGGCCCATTCCTCCATGCAGATCTCCTCTAGAGCAGTAATGTTTTGGGGCTGTCGCTGGGCAACACGGATTTTTTCGGAACTCCCTCCAAAGATTGTCTATGGGGTTGAGATCTGGAGACTGGCTAGGCCACTCCAGGACCTTGAAATGCTTCTTACGAAGCCACTCCTTCGTTGCCCGGGCGGTGTGTTTGGGATCATTGTCATGCTGAAAGACCCAGCCACGTTTCATCTTCAATGCCCCTGCTGATGGAAGGAGGTTTTCACTCAAAAATCTCACGATACATGGCCCCATTCATTCTTTCGTTTACACGGAACAGTCGTCCTGGTCCCTTTGCAGAAAAACAGACCAAAAGCATGATGTTTCCACCCATGCTTCACAGTAGGTATGGTGTTCTTGGGATGCAACTCAGCATTCTTTCTCCTCAAGTTGAGGTTTTTACCCAAAAGTTATATTTTGGTTTCATCTGACCATATGACATTCTCCCAATCCTATTCTGGATCATCCAAATGCTCTCTAGCAAACTTCAGACGGGCCTGGACATTTACTGGCTTAAGCAGGGCGACACGTCTGGCACTGCAGGATTTGAATCCCTGGCGGCGCAGTGTGTTACTGATGGTAGCCTTTGTTACTTTGGTCCCAGCTCTCTGCAGGTCATTCACTAGGTCCCCCCGTGTGGTTCTGGGATTTTTGCTCACAGTTCTTGTGATCATTTTGACCCCCACGGGGTGAGATCTTGCGTGGAACCCCAGATCGAGGGAGATTATCAGTGGTCTTGTATGTCTTCCATTTTCTAATAATTGCTACCACAGCTGATTTCTTCACACCAAGCATCTAACCTATTGCAGATTCAGTCTTCACAGCCTGCTGCAGGTCTACAATTTTGTTTCTGATGTCCTTTGACAGCTCTTTGGTCTTGGCCATGGTGGAGTTTGAGTGTGACTGTTTGAGGTTGTGGACAGGTGTCTTTTATACTGATAACAAGTTCAAACAGATGCCATTAATACAGGTAACCAGTGGAGAACAGAGGAGCCTCTTAAAGAAGAAGTTACATGTCTGTGAGAGCCAGAAATCTTGATTGTTTGTAGGTGACCAAATACTTATATTACCGAGGAATTTACCAATTAATTCTTTAAAAAAAACTTACAATGTGATTTTCTGGATTTTTTTTTCTCATTTTCTCTCATAGTTGAGGTATACCTATGATGAAAATTACAGGCCTCTCTCATCTGTTTAAGTGGGAGAACTTGCACAATGGTGGCTGACTAAATACTTTTTCCCCCACTGTATGTACACCAATGAGCACGTTTACATGCACACCAGTAAGCTGATAACTCCCAAATATCATCTTATTAAAATAACCAGTTTTCCCCATTTAAATGCACATCAGTAACCTGACAACGCAAATAAGCTGCGTTTACATGACTTCATTAATAAATCAGGTTATTTCCCTGCAGTGACGTCAAAATATAATAATTTGCGTATCTGACTCAGAGTATTCCATACATTTTGTCAGTTGTGATGTTAAATTAAGCTTGCAAAATCGTCATGAAACTTACAAGCTCATAATTATCCTTCATGCAGTTATAAAAAAAGTGAGGAGGCACCCCACCCCCCCGACAAAACATTTGTGTCGACCCCCCTGCCCCTACCACCCCCCTCACTAACGCGTCTGCTTCTGCTGCACGAGATGAGAACACATTATCATTTTCTGAGTCATGGAAAAATTCTGCTTTTGTAATATATTTCCTTCTTTCTTTACCTTCAAGACGTTTGCTCAGTCTAGATGCGCTTAAATCTGCACTAACGATGCGTTCCTGTCACGTATCACACACCTCAATAAGCCGTCAGAAGCTGATGTATTGTGTTACATGTTTTTTCACCCAATAATACACGCACCGATGGCTCATTTAGCTCCATAACTCACACAGCACAGCACCAGCACAACACACACACAAACACGCACATATTCACACAATCACACATGCTACCTTAACCATACACATAAATGCAAAGAGATTGTTGTTCCTAGTACAGGCACCCTGATGCCAAATTTGGTACTTGAGTAGGCGCAGTTTTGTTAAAAGAATACTTCTATGAAAAATTATTTTGTACTGCATTGTAACCTTTTGTTTCTCTTTGTTTTGTTAAACTTTCGAATGTCATTTCACATATGCCTTAAAGTTACTGCACTACACAGCACTGTCACTTTTTTGTTCCTTGTTTTGTATGGAAGATTTTTTATTTAAGATTCTGGAATATTTTGAATGTCATTAAACATGTGCCTAAGTGTTAGATGTTGTGTGTTTCATATGCGTTTCATTATGTTAAAAAAGGTGCCCTTTACGAAGCGTAAAGTGCTTGGCCATGTATCTACTTAGAGCCTCCCTCGCAGTGTTGCCAGCAGAAGTTTCCTGGTAGTGCACTGGCTGACTTGGCTGCGGGAAATTTACTGTGGGGTCATAGATTTCTTCCAGTTGCTGTTACAGAAATCTGCTTCTTTTTGGCAAAAATTGTGCAATGCACAACAGGTAGCAATCATAGCTGGTGTGAACTTGAAGTGGAAGTCACTCCTCTTAAGAAGCACCCTCCATCTTGACTTTAGGATACCAAAAGCCATTTCAATGCCCACTTGGACTGAGCTAAGGTACACATTGAATGACTCTTGTGGGGTCAAATTAGGAGAGTTGATGTAGCCTTTCAAAATACACTATATATTTTTGTGTCAGTACATTAATGGCACATTTGAGCAGCATTAGTAAACTGTGTAAATATAAAGAAATTCCAAATCACATGCAGGTTTTTTCAGACCGGAGACCATAATCGAGTAATCATTTATTTTATTATGATATGAAACGTCCAATTTTTCTTTCAATAATGTTTTTTAAAGTTTTGCAAGGATTTTGTGATACTAAACTTTTTATTAGTTGTCATAGCAAGTGATTTTAAAAGTAGGATGGCTCACTTTTTATAAGATGACTGAATTTTACTTGAATTCGTAGTATATTCTTACTTTTGGAAACCTAATTGTTTTATAAATACTATTATTATTTCTGTTGTTTCTAGAAGTAGTAATTTTGATAATAGTCAATAGAAAAAATAAAACCAAACACACATTGTTTGTCCACAGAATAATTACACATTATTAAATAAAAAGCATCCCCGCACAAACCTCTACCTCCGCCAGCAGGACCTAAATTTCAGACTCAGTAAAGTTTTTTTCTTCTTTGTGCTCGTCATTCTCAAGCACAGAAATTCAGATATTGGCGTGTGATCTTTTATATGGTAATGATATTAATTAGGGGGCGTTTACAAGGCGGAGATCTGACACCAGTCAGCTGTGCAAAATTTCAAGATCATTTGCGATTTATAAATGTCACATCTGGAAGAGAGGCGTACGCACATGCTTTTGTGCACACGTTCGTTTTCTCTGATTTGCACTTATGCACTTTTGAGAAATTATCTTAGAACAAATTTAGGACGGTTTATATGCAACATTTTATAAATGAGGCCCCAGGTCAGGAAGCAGACAGACTAGCTAAACCGACCGTCTGCTAGCCGGCATCACGGCACATAAATCAGTTCATTCTCAGCACATAGTGACTCTTTCACCTAGATATCACACTAAATATGAGACGGGTATGTCAACGAACTGAAAATACAAAAAAACGTCCCCCCCAAAACCATTTAATTGATGTTCAACAAATAAAAAACAGATGTAATACGGATAAACAAATGATAAAGCTTGGCTTATTGAATATCAGGTCCCTTTCTACGAAAGCACTTTTTGTAAATGATATGATCACTGATCATAACCTAGATGTGCTCTGTTTGACAGAAACCTGGCTAAAACCTGATGATTACATTATTTTAAAGAGTCTACCCCACAATATTACAGTTATAAACATGAGCAGCATCCAAAAGGTAAAGGGGGAGGTGTTACTACAAATTATAGTAATAAATAATTAAGTATTCGCAGAGCGAGGGCTTCAAGTATAACTCGTTTGGAGTAATGGTGTTAATAGAAATTAACAGCGAAACAAGGTAATGATAAATACTGTGATTTGTACTGGCTACTGTATAGAAGGTCAACAGGGAGACTTTATTAAAGAATTTGCTGATTTTATATCCGAGTTAGTGCTGGCTGCAGATAAAATCTTAATTGTTGGTGATTTTAATATCCATGTTGATAATGAAAAAAGATGCATTGGGATCAGCATTTATTGACATTCTGAACTCTACTGGGGTTAGGCAACACGTGTCAGGACCTACTCATTGACGAAATCATACTCTAGTTTTAATACTGTCACATGGAATTGATGTCGATGGTGTTGAAATTATGCAGCCAAACGATGATATCTCAGATCATTATCTAATCTTGTGCAAACTCCATATAGCTAAAACAGTCTGAAATTCTCAGACTTATTACAAATATGGTAGAACCCATAAATTCTACCCAAAAGACTCTTTGTAAGTCAATCTCCTGATTTGTATCTCAATTCATTAGCATATCCAATACACCTCAGAACAACGTGATGATGTAACAGAAACTATGGACTCTTTCTTTTCTAGCATTTTAGATACGGTTTCTCCTTTTTGCTTAAGGAAGATTAAGGAAAAGAGTCCAACACTGTGGTATAATGAGCACACTAAAGAGAGCAGCCCGGAAAATGGAGCGCAGCTGGAGGAAAACAAAACTAGAGGTATTTCGTATTGGCGGGAAAGTAACCTATCCTACAAAAAAGCATTAAAAACTGCTAGATCTAATTACTTTTCGTCTCTTTTAGAAGAAAACAAACATAAACCCAGGTATTTATTTATCAATACAGTGGCTAAATTAACGAAAAATAAAGCATCTACAGGTGTTGACATTTCCCAACAGCAGAGCATTAATGACTTTATGAACTACTTTACTTCCAAGATCGATACTTTTAGAGATAAAATTATAACCATGCAGCCATCAGCTACATCATTGCATCATATAGTGCACTGTAGATCCCCTGAGGAACAATTCCACTCATTCTCTACTATAAGAGAAGAAGAATTGTATAAACTTGTTAAATCGTCTATACCAACAACATGTGTGTTAGACCCTATCAGAATTAGAATCAGAATGAGCTTTATTGCCAGGTATGTTTACACTTACAAGGAATTTGTTATGGTGACAGAAGCTTCCACAGCACAAACAGAATGACAAGACAAGACACAGATAATAAAAAATAGAACAAGTAAATAAGGAATGAAAATATACAAATCGACAATTGTATGGACAGGTATATAACAATAGACAGTTGTATGTACAGGTATATTATGTGCAAATTGAAATGTAGACTGAGTATGTGTGTTAGATAAATGAGTGTATGAGTGAATAAATAGTGTGTGTGTTCCACAGTTATTGTCAAGTGTTCATGAGATGGATGGCCTGAGGGAAGAAACTGTTCCTGTGTCTGTCCGTTCTGGTGCTCAGTGCTCTGTAGCGTCGACCAGATGGCAACAGTTCAAAGAGGGAGTGTGCTGGATGTGAGGGGGTCCAGAGTGATTCTGCCAGCCCTTTTGCTCACTCTGGACGAGTACAGTTCTTGGAGAGAAGCAAGGGTTGTACCAATGATTCGCTCAGCAGTCCGGACTACCCTCTGTAGTCTTCTGAGGTCAGATTTGGTAGCTGAGCTGAACCAGACAGTTATAGAAGTGCAGAGGACAGATTCAATGATGGCGGAGTAGAACTGTTTCAGCAGCTCCTGTGGCAGGTTGAACTTCCTCAGCTGGCGAAGGAAGTACAACCTCTGCTGGGCCTTTTTAATAATTTCAAACTATTCCATCTAAGCTCCTAAAAGAGGTGCTTCCAGAAGTCACAGATCCTCTTCTGACTTGTATTTATTCGTCATTGTCATTAGGATATGTCCCCAAAACCTTCAAACTGGCTGTTATTAAGCCTCTCATCAAAAAAACAACTTGACCCCAAAGAACTAATTAATTACAGACAGATCTCGAATCTCCCTTTTCTGTCCAAGATAATAGAAAAGGTAGTATTCTCACATTTATATTCCTTCTTAGAGAAAAATGGTTTCTGTGAGGATTTCCAGTCAGGATTTAGACCATATCATAGTACTGAGACTGCTCTCATTAGAGTTACAAATGACCTGCTCTTATCATCTGATCATGGTTGTATCTCTCTATTAGTGCTACTGGATCACTAATAGAGAGCGTCATTCGCGATGGCGCCGATGCTGATGGCTGCCTCTGTGGCGTGCTCCGCAGTTGTTTTAATATTTTTGTTAGTTTGTCCTGTCTTTAGTTATATCCCGGCAATCAGTTTCACCAGAGACGAATTACTGGACATTCGGAAGTACACACCACCCGATATTTCACCGATTTTAGATGATTCTGATGTTTTGCTGGACATTGTTGTCAGGGGAGCTGCGGCGCTGATCAAACGCTTCAGGACGCGCAAAACACGGTTGTGTGCGTGTGTTAGTGGTGTGTGTGTGTGTGTGTGTTGTGTGTGTGATGTGCAAGCGAGAAGGAATACCCATTCGAGAGAGCGAGACGGAGGAGGAGATACCGAGAGCGAGAGAGACACATCACAGTGGAGTCAGCTGTCTTAACCGTGGCTTGTGTACTGCAAACACATACCAGCTTCATCACTGTGTCTGTCACACGACTGTTCCCCTCTTTGGTTCTGTCTTTACATTTATTTTGAAGATGAAGCTCGCGATTATGGTAAAGGGAGTTACATTTTCCGATGAGTGCTTGCGGTGTTCGGCCAAATCACAATGCACTGGGTCAGCTGGCAAATCAGAGCAGACTGCACTTGTAGGCAGGAGCGACTTTGTAGGAAACGAAGCGTTTGAGAAAGGCGGGGCATAGAGGAACTACAATAATGTACAGTATTTGAAAATAATGTGTTTTTTGAACATTAAAGCATGTCAACATATTCTGTTACACCAAATACACAAAATAATGATCTTTAAAAAAGCATCATATGACCCCTTTAACTATTTTAATGACAACTCAGCGTGGGGGTGTTGCACCCACAATGCATCAGTCCAAAAGAAGTTAAATAAAAAGTGCCCATCCATAAAAAAAGTGTCTCACACGGCTCCGGGGGGTAAACAAAGGCCTTTAGCGAATCGATGCGTTTTTGTAAGAAAAATATCCATATTCAAAATGTAATAATTACTTTAATGTTGCTTGCGCCAACAGTTGTACACGGAAGCAGCTCCGGGAGGATGATGTATGAGGTCAGCTTTGCGCTCAGTGCAGGGTACCCCTTCAGTGTTTAAATCTTCGCATTTGTAAAACTAGAAATTATTTTATATTTATTATTTTGGAGCACCTAACACCACTCTTACCCTAAACCTAAACCTCAAGTAAAGGCACATGTATTTATTGCGAAAATTGGCCAAATCTCCAGAAGCCATGCAATATCATTATATGAACAGACTGAGTGAAAGGTTTTTATCACTGAAATAATCAGTAACATCTAATTTAAAAATTACACACGACACAATCGGTCACGAAATACACAAGATCCAATGCCATGTCAGAATTCTTCAGAATTCATTCAATTTTGAATGTGTACAGTAAACGGCCAGTTTTACATGAGATTGCAGATGATCGCTTTTGCGTGCGTTCTTCACACAAATCAGTCATTTTACCTCGGAACACTTGGTATTTTTGTACTTTTAAATAAATAGCGCTTGTTCTCATATCTGCCTGGTATATCTTGTGTTTTATATAATATACAAATGGGTAGGTTTAGGGGTGGTCTTGGGTTACGTGCTCGAATATATCTAAATCGTGTAAATAAATTTAAAAAAATTAAATAATATATGGTGGCTGATTAAACAGAAATCTCAGAACATGTTGCAGTGGCCGAAGAAAAATGTGGTGCAGGCACGAAAGTTACTACCTACTGAAATACATTAGATTGAAAGTCGTGCTGAGTGACATGAAAAAAAGGGAATTTCGTGTCCATGAACACAAATCAATAGATTAAAGTTTCGTGACTATGTCACAAACTGCCGAGATTGAATTGCTAATTTCTGCCATTGTTAGATCAGTGGATTTCTCACAGGTTTTTGTGTGACGGGTGATGGACCTTGATTCCTCGATGGGGCAACCCCTTAAGAACATTTTGTACATTTTTATGTTTATCAGTGAAACTTACGTTCAGTGTGCAAATTGAAAATGCGTATACAAAGTGTACACTTTGCTTTGTACCAAATGTAGCTGTTGTGGGAAAATTAATGTTTTTCTCTTTATGTATGTCACCTGAAATGCAACAAAGACATCACACAGTAAAACAGAGAGCCTTTGAAGTCTTTAGTGCGGGTAATTTAATCAGGAAAGACAGAAGGGTTAGTACTTCTGGCCTCACGGGTGTGAAGGCACACAAACACACAGTAAAAACAAATGATCAGAAAGAGCCTTTGAACTCTTCAGTGCAGGAAAGACAGGGGGGTTGTTGACCTCACAGATGTGAAGATAATAAAAGCCCAGGGGGGTTAGAAGGACCATTGTTTTTTCTTTCTGAATACAGCTAGGTGTGGTTTAAGGAAAACCTGCAAGAAGTGGGGGTGATAACAGTATAATAAGACTGTCTGCTTTCAGTGTGATTTGGGTTTTGTTGTGTTTCAGGGTAGCTGCTGAAACATGAACATACCTTTAAGGAAAATAAACTTCTTTCCTTAAATATAATTTGATTCCTTGTCTCTTACTCTGTGATGCTATTTTGTTAGTAATTGTTTTTGCCACAACAATTTGGTGTCAGAAGTGGGATCTCACGGCGGTTTCTTCTGGTCCTGAGCGGATTTGACGAAGTGATCATCTCAGAGCACCAAGCTCTGGTCTTACCTCGAAAATTGAGAGAGAAGAGCCAAAACTGCTTTCAGGGCCAGAGTGACTCGGCTGAGATCAGAAAGAACCCGGTGGCAGTAAAAGCATCTCGGGTAAGAGACTGTAAATTGTTTATTTTGTATAGTGTAATTCGATATGACTGTGAGTGAACCATAGTGGCTGAGACTATCTCTTTGGTGCGAGCAGAGAAGGTTTTCGAGGGGTGAATTGTAACCTGAGGAAGTCAAGTCAATTTTATACCGAGAACTAGCTCGTAGGTGGACGGAAGAGCCACAGCTGATTAGGTGAACTAGAATCAATCGAGCGCTGGAAAGCACTCACGGGAAGATTTTGAGTAAGCCGTAATTACAGAGCATTTTTGCTAACCTTGCCGATTTGAGGTGACAAAATCGGATCTGTTGAAGACGTTCAACAGATTATTAGACGTGCGTCGAAGGAAAATCCAGAAGAGATAGAAATCAACCAATATGGGATCACCAAACAGTAAGCTAGCTAATTTTTAAAACACCAGTTTTCGGTCAAATGAAAAATAATTATGGGCATAAGTGTATGCTAGACATAGAAAAGCTGATCAAATATCATGATTTTCCCGAAGAAGGGACATTGAGAAAAAGGTGGAAGAGAATGTGTGTGAGAAATCAGCTCCACCGGAGCAGAAAGCAAATGCAGAAAGATTTGGCATGTAGGAATGAAATGAAAAAGGTGGAAGAGAATGTGTGTGAGAAATCAGCTCCACCGGAGCAGAATGCTACTAATGAAAAGTGTGTTTGTGTTTTCCAGCATGCACCCGAAATCGGGTCAGCACCGCTGGCTTATAAACATCACTACCCTGTGGCAGAGCTGACAGCCCTGAAACTGGACCACGATCTCGACTGCTCTCCGTTCCAAAGACCAGCACAAAATGCAGCACGAGTAGCAGCACAAGCGGCAGCACGAGCAGAAGCAGAAGCGAGAGGAGCAGGAGCAGAAGCGAGAGGAGCGCGAGCAGCGGCAGACGCAGCAGTGCACATGCTACAAGCGCAAGAATTCTCACGAGCACCAATACCGCCAGTACAGCAGGCGGCGGTAAAGTCCTCAGCGCTCGCTGCCACAGACAGCGAAGAAGAACATTTTGAAAACACAGCGGCTTGACAGAGCCTACGGACAGAGGAAACAAACCCAAGTACGTGAGAAAGCCTTCTTTTGGGTTATTTTCTGAAAGGACTGAGACCAGAAATTTCAAAGGGAGCAAAGGCAAGTTATGTGGAGTGGAAGAACGGGCGCTTAACGTCAGCCCTGATGCACGCCGAAGACCAGCTGCAAGAAAAGAAAGACAGAAAACCACTCACAATGGCGGTTGTGCAACGTGAACCAAACATGCCTGTAACCCAACAAAAGGCGAGAGGAAGAGGTGACGGAAGGAAATGGCGGTGCTATGTGTGTGCTACAAACGACCATGCGCTCAGAGACTGTACCAGATGCAGAGTGTGCAGGAGAGACGGGCATTGGAGCAATGCGTGCCCGAATGTAAGGTCTGATTGAAACAAAAGAGACGGAGAGCAGGACTGAGATGGTCCAGTTCAAGGAGGTCGGTGGCTGACTACAAGAAAGGGAAGTGAACATTTATTTCTAACACGCAAAACACGCACAAACACAAACACATACACTGATTTACTGTCTGCTATCTGCAATGAAGAATCTGCTTGCAAATCTTTGTGTGTTTTGAGCAATGTTGTGAATGATGAAATTGAGCAGTGTTTCTGATGAATGTTTAAAAATGTACAAAAGCACAGGGTTTTCTCAAATGCCAAGATACCCAATGATAGTCGAGGGAGTAGTAATTAACTTTTTGGTCGATTCCGGAGCGTGCCAGAGCACTTTACGACCATGTGACTTGCCATGTGTGCCGAAAATGACAGGAAAAGTGTTTGAAAGCACTTCAGCTTCAGGCCATTTGATCTCTGAACAATTTACTGAGCCCTTAGAGTGTGAGACGGAGGGGGGTCGAACTCTAAAACACGAGTTTCTCTGGTCGCCCGAATGTCCCGCGCCTCTAATGGCCAGAGATTTAATGTGTGAATTAAATTTGACCCTCAGTGCTGATTCCTATGGAATTAGCATTGAGGAAGCACCACAAATGACATGTTCTAAATTTGAGCCGCAGTGGGCTTACGAATGGCAGATAAAAGATGTTGATTGGGCAGAGATGATTTTGAAATTGGCTAAGGATCGAACAACACCAATCAACACAGAGTTTATGACGCCTGATAAAATGCATTGCACGTCACATGTCGTAGTAGAACGAGACCTAGAGTATGAAGAAACTTGGTTTGGTGGTGTGGAAAATGAAAGTGTGAAATTTGACAAGATTTTCTGGACATAGAATGTGTGTGCACTTTCTGCCAGTTTGAATGAACAACAAACCAAATAGCAGAAAGCACTGTCTGCGAAAAGGGTTGCAGGGCCCTAAAAGAGGTGCCCCCCCCACCCCCCCCAAAAAAAAAAAAAAAAAAATAAAAAAAAAAAGTTAAGAAACAGATGCTGTCATCTTGGGGATGTGTGCTTACTGCCGAACCTTCCATTACCTAATTATGCCATTTTTGAGCAGCCCTTACGAGCCCTAAGGACAGGGAAAGGGCTGAGGTCATGTGACAGACTTGTTTGGACAAGGGAGGCTGAGGAAGCATTTGATAACATGAAAGTGCAACTAACTATGGCTCCAACGTTAGGCCTTCCTGTCATAAACCACCCGTTTGTACAGATGGTCGATGAAAAGAATGGTTTTATGTCTTCTGTTCTCTTGCAGACTCATGGTGACAGACTGCAACCTGTGGCTTATTTCTCAACGAAACTTGACGCTGTAGCTGCAGGACTTCCGCACTGCCTGAGAGCAGTGGCAGCGGCCGAGCTAGCTGTGATGGCCTCAAGAGAATTTGTAGGCTACTCTGATTTGAATTTAATGGTTCCACACGCAGTCTCCATGATTTAGCAAGAGCAGAGAATGTCACATTTGTCTACAGCCCGATGGCTGAGGTATCATACAATTTTGTTGGACATGCCAAACATAACTGAAACGATGCACAACTTTGAATCCTGCCACCCTTCTGCCCACACAGGAGGATGGCAAGGAACATCACTGTTGTCTGTCAGCGCTCGAACAGGTGTGCACACCACTTCCAGACCTTTTAGACATACCGATTGATAATTGTGACAATATCCTGCTTGTGGATGGGTCTGCCTCGAAAGATCCACAAACAGGGCAGAATAAAGTGGGTTATGCTGTAACGAATGAATTTGAAACTCTGAAGTCTGACAAATTACCATCACACTATTCTGCGCAGGCAGCGAAACTGGTCGCGTTGACCGAAGCGTGTAAACTAAATGTGTGACGATATACACAGACTCACAATACGCTTTCGGGGTCACGCATGACTTTGGAGCTTTGTGGAAGCACAGAAAATTTTTAAATCAGATGGGAGGCCGATACTAAACGCATCTCTGGTATCGGACCTGCTCGAAGCTATTCTGTTACCAGACAAAATTGCGATTTGTAAATGCGCAGCGCATACTAATGATAAAAGTTTCATTTCAACAGGAAATGCCAGAGCTGATATGGCTGCGAAAGCAGCGGCAGCGGATCAGACTAAAGATAATAGTAAAAGCGCCACTTGCGCACAAGTTGACATTAATCTTGACATTTCTCCTTGTTTACAGAGCATGCAGTCTTTTTCCACAGGAGCTGAGAAAAACAACTGGAAACATCAGGCTGCAGCCTTGTTGATAGCGTGTGGAGATCCGTTGTTGGAACGCCCTGTTTACCCAAACATTTCTTTCAACATTATGCTAAGTTGACACATGGGTTAGACCATGTATCAAAAGGGGGAATGATTGCACAGATGAAAGAATTGTGGTTTACCAAGGGCTTCACAATATTCGCTGAGAATTTTTGCAAAAGATGTGTTATCTGTAATACACACAATGTGGCACGAGGCATCAAAACGCAGCTGGTATCCCAACCGGCCCCAGAAGGGCCGTTTGAGTACTTAATGATCGATTTCATTGAATTAACCCCTTGTGGGAAACAGAATTATTGTTTAGTGATGGTTGACATGTGGTCCAAATGGGTCGAGGCCTTCCCAACATCAAAACAAGACGCGGCAGCAGTAGCAAAGGCTCTGCTAACAGAGATTGTTCCGAGATGGGGAATCCCAAGAAAAATCAGTTCTGACAATGGAACACATTTTGTCAATGAGGCAATAAAACAGGTGGGTCAGTTCTTAGGAATTGATATGAGAACACATTGCGCCTATCACGCCGCCAGCGGAGGCGCTATAGAACGAGAAAATCAGACAGTAAAGAACAAATTGGCAAAGTGTTGTGAGGAAACCGGACTCTCATGGGTGAAAGCACTCCCAACCGTGTTAATGTATATGAGAATGAGAAAGAGAGTCAAAACAAATTTAAGCCCATTCGAAATTCTCTTTGGTAGACCACCATTCATGGAAATAGAAGGGGGAAAACGCAGGCTTCCATCAACGGATGTGTGTGAAAATGAAATGTTGAATTACTGCAAAGAAATGTCTTGTCTGTTATCCAACATTTCTGTGCAGGTGAAAGCTGCCCAGAGGAAGGTTGCTGAGACGTTTCTGCATAAGATCAGGCCGGGGGATTACGTGGTAATTCGTGACCTGAGGAGGAAGAACTGGAAGGCGAAACGTTGGCGAGGGCCATTCCAAGTTTTGCTGATAACACACACGGCGGTGAAGGTCGGAGAGAGAGCTACGTGGGTGCACGCCAGCCACTGCAGGAGAGTTCCGCCCATATCGGAAGGGCAACAGGAGGAGGAGTCTCAGCAGCAACAACAACAACAAGTTCAACAATAAGCCCCAAGATCAAGCCCAAACACCAAGTGCAAGAGCAAGGTCATTCAGGAGGAGTGATAAGGCCGGTGTGCAGAGTAAAACCATTTGTGCAGCCACAACCAGAGACATTGATCATTGCAAAGAGCTGAAATCACTAGACAAGATGGATCGTTCAAGACCATGGTACCCATTCAAACTGCCAGGAATGTGCAGACTTTGTAAGACTACGTTCATTTTGACTTTGATATCAGTGACTTTTTGTTTGATAATTTTGTGCTTCATTGAGAGCTTGAAAGAATGGTCTGCGGAAAAACACACCAACTGGACTGAAACATCCGTGCTAAACAGCATCATCAAACAACGCACAAAAAGAGACACATTCACGGAAGTGGAGCCGGTGAGAGGACTGTACGAAAACACCATCACAATAGAGGAGGGATCAAGGGAAGTGCAAGAAAAGTGGAAGATCGAGGATAGACGGATCCAGGAAGTGCAACCCATTCCAGGAGAACTGTCTCGGGTGCGATGGACATACTGAGGAGTACGCACCTTTCTACATCTGCGAAAGCCCATGTAAATGGACCGACGTGAAAGCATACGCTTATAACTACAAGTCAGGATACGATGAAAGATTTCGGGTGCACGCTGAAGACAAACTGAGTATGTCTTTGTGGGGAGGATGGATGTACTGGAAAATTCAAACTGTTCTGCCAATTGTAGCGATAGGAATTCTGATTCTGTTTTGCTTGCCATGCATTATGAGGGTATTTCCAGCTCAGTACAGAGATTGGTCAGGGCTGGGATGCCCATACAAGCAGTAAAACTGACCAAAACGATAGATAGTGAACACAAATGTGTAGCAAATGAGTTATGAGGTAGAAGACACGAAGAGGTGAGAAGCATGCTTCGCACAGAAGCTGTGCAGAATGCATTCAGGGTATACGAAAGTCAGACAGGAGGAGAAAACTTCGATCTAAACGATGTGGGAAGTGACCAATGAGATGTATGAAACAATTGATATCAATGGCGAGAGTTGTGCTGTTTGGGACTAAGTCGGGAATAGAAACAGAGGTTTGTTTGTTTTTTTTAAGTTGGCGACAATCAAAAGCTAATGTTAATAGAATACCATGAAACCCCGTTGATAAGAGAATGATAACGATGGAGGATAGTGTTGTGGGAAAATTAATGTTTTTCTCTTTATGTATGTCACCTGAAATGCAACAAAGACATCACACAGTAAAACAGAGAGCCTTTGAAGTCTTTACCAAAGAGCTGAAATTGGCGAGTCATTTAATCAGGAAAAGACCGAACGGGGTTAGTATTCGTTTGTGGCCTCAACGTGCGTGTGAAGGCACGCAAACACACAGTAAAAACAAATGATCAGAAAGAGCCTTTGAACTCTTCAGTGCAGGAAAGACAGGGGGGTTTTGACCTCACAGATGTGAAGATAATAAAAGCCCAGGGGGGTTAGAAGGACCATTGTTCTTTCTGAATACATCTAGGTTTGGTTTAAGGAAAAAAACGCAGCGAAGTGGGCGAACAGGGATAGGCATTTTTACAGGCTATAATCAAGGCGGTCTGTTTCCAGTTGTAGTAAAGAAATGCAGGTTTGTTGTGTTTAAGGGTAGCTGCGAAACGATGAAAATAAGAAGCCATCTTTAAGAAAATAACTCGGTTCCTTAAAGATAATTTGATTCCCTTGTCTCTTACTCTGTGATGCTAGTTTTGGTTAGAATTGTTTTTTGCCCACACACTAGCAACAGGTATGCAAAACTTTTATGTGTTCAATAAAAACAATTGACCATCCTGGACTTGGATTGTAGCCTACGTTATCAGTTTTTAGCCTGAAACTTGCCTTCTCGTGAACCGCTCAACCAATATGCGAAAATCTCTCGAAGAAATCTTTACAAGAACATAATTAATAGTTAATAAAATTTGTTTTGTCTTTGATTTCTGAACATGTTTTGCTTACCCGCTGCCCACAGTATGGCGAAGTCTTGGCTCATGAATATTAATCAGAGCATGCTGACGTTCTTTCGTGAATTTCCTGAAGATGACACTTACGTAATCTATTCTAATTATTAGTCATGAGTCGATTCGCATTTTTATTTCGAATAACAAGCAAGTACTTTTTAGTTTTTTAACGAATAAGTTAGCTAGGGGAGTGTTATAAGGAAATTAATTCGCCAACAGATCAACGCAATTGCGATCATATACCAACGTACTGCCCACTTCTCACCAATAATTACGTTACGTAATTAATATTAATAAGTTGTGCCTTCACCATAGTAGGCGATAGCGCTTTTCGAAATGACAGAGAGCCAATCAATGACAAATCAATTCAGCAAATCAGATATCAGCCTTTAACATCATATATGTGTAGCAATTTTTATGTTAAATAATCAAAAAAGTATTTTTTAGAAGTTTGTCTAAAAACCCAATTAAAAGAATAGCCTACTGTTTAGGCAGAGTAGCAAGTCTATATTAGACATTATGTCACACATGTACACTTTTTTCCACAATAAATAAGCATTTAGGAGTGAACTGTATTAAACTCACCCAAAATATGAAATTAAAGAAGAACATGATGTATTTGATGCATTGCTCTCCACTGGACAGACCTGACTTAGCCATCATGTAAATACAATTTCTAAATCAAATACACAGCAACAGAAGTCTTGTTGTTCTCAGATGTTTAAATTCCCGAAGGTCTGTGTCTGTCCTTGTGTTGCTGGTCCGTGGCTCAATGCTGCTGCCCTCGGGGAAGTGACTGTTTATAACAGTAAACTCCCACCTCTCATGTGAGAAAGGGAGAACCTCTGGAGACAGTCACATTCACTTGTCTTTCTTTATTATTGATGACCACCTTATGTTATGAAATGATCATCAAGTAATGCATTTGTATGTCTACTCAAAAAAGAAAGATAATGGCATTTGGAGAAGAACATGGTAAAATGGTCCTCTCATGACCTCTCTGTCTTGTTTCCTGTGCTTGTTTTTAGACTGTGTGGCTCTTTCACAGACTGCAGCACAAGATAGGAGTTGTCTCATCTTGTGATCAGAGTACTAACATGGCACTTTGCACCTCTCTGTGACATTTCTCAGCATATTTTCAATTTGAAGCTGTCAGTCAGTGGTTATCACCTTAATCAGCACAACAAAAACTGCAAAACTAGTTCTTCAAATTGTTGCAACACTAACAAATGAGCAGATCTGCAATCATAATATAATCAATGATATTTGATAAAAGTTGATGTTTGTTTGGTATTTGTGTGCCCAACGGAAAAACACATGAGATAAATCAGCATTCTCCAGAAGTTCCCTCACGTTATGGCGACAGGCACACATAAGTTATGGTCCAGTAGATTATTATCATAGGAAGCATGTCTATTCAAATGTTATCGGTCTGGAAAATTATGTTGATCAAAAGAACGTGATAGCCACCCAAAAGTATCAACGATTGAAGGTCTGGCCAAATTCATAAAGTTTTTTTGACCATTTTAGTTGAATGTTAGTACATGTTTTAATAGTCATTTGGTACTTATTTAGAATGTTTAGAGAACATTCAAAAGTAAGGTCTACATAATGTTTGCAAAATGCTAAAATGGAATGTTCACTTAACATTCACATAACAAAAACCCCCCCAAAAAACCCCCCGTAAAACATTTAAAAAACTGCACATTTTGAACATTCAGTGAACATTTCGGAATACATTTTCCTAACACAAAATGTTCTTAGAATATATTTTTGTTACAGCAATGCCATAGCAATGAGTCCTGTTTTGTTCTATCTCTATCCTTCTCGAAGAGATGTAGGGCCTATGCAAATCATTTCTCCTTATGAGACTGATGTATTGAGAAAGATTCTCTGATGCCATTTTTACTCAAAAATAATTGATACAGCTTTCTTATTAAAATCACTTTACAGCAATTTACAGATTATAAATTATAAATTTGTCAAATTCGCACCTTAAATGTCAGATAAGAGCACAGCAGATAATGCTTTCCTCTCTAAGATATGATCTAATGGATGTTAACAGAATGTCAACATGACACATCAGCTAGTCATGGCCCAAACATTTAGTCATTTGTGGTTTCCTCTCCAATAATGTCTAGGTACTAAATCTTCAAAACTCACAGTTTAAGTGTGTCATTTGTGGAAAATACATAATGCGGATAATTAACATGCACTGCTACCTTATGCAATGATTACTCATGGTTGCTTCCAAACTGAACATTTTCTGCTCTGTTTACAGAGTCTGTCCTCTGTCTAATTATAGAAGTTCTTTGCTTTGATTGATTTTTCCTAAAGCTGGTGGTGCTGGCTCTGCGGAGAGGCGAGTACAGTGAGGATGACAATTTCGTTGCAGATGAATGGAGCCCATTGTCACGGTCAGAGCAGCACACTTCTTCATCCCCCAGTGTTGTGACACCCGTCCATCTCCGTCTGTGATGCACGTCACCCTTAGCAACTGCAAAACAATGACTGTCAATCATACTGCCAGGGACTCGACGGAATATCATATATTTATTATGGAATGAAGTGAAATTCTATTTACTTCACAAAGCCCGTCAACAAAGCGCATGGCATAGAACTGAGTCACAATGTTTTTCACCTCAGCATCCTAGATGCTCATTCAGTTCAATGGCCTCTGCTCACAAATGGAGGTTAATCATTTAGGTATGAAATTCCAGACAATTAATTCAGACACAAGACCTGTTTGACCTCAGAGTGACATTTCACAGGTAATTTCATTTTGAGAGAGGTTACTGGGTGAACAACGTCTGATTTTGTAAACACTAAAATCAGATTAGTTTTTAAACTGCTATTTCATGCATGTAGGTTTCATTGAATGTGTGCACATATTTCCTCATTTTCACACATTGAGCAAAGACATGATGACATTTAATCTTATCTGCGTCATGGCATAACCAAACATCCTCTTTGCTGAGAAAACCTGTTGCATATTTTTTAGTCATACTCTGGTGTCTGGTGCATGAACTTCACACTACTACCAAAAGTATATTATATAGTAGATATTATATAAAAAAAATCTGTTACCTCATGTCATTCTCATGACAGTGACTCATTTCTGTGGAAAGCAAAAGATGTTTTAAAGAATGTTGCTAACTAATCTGTTTCCTTTCCTATTGACTTTCAGTGTATGGACACAAAATACAACAGAAGTCACTGGGAATGGAAACGGTTTGGTTACCAACAATATTAGAAAAAAATCATCTTTTGTGGTGATATTCATAATGTTCAAGAAGTTCCTTGGATTTGAAATTCAACAGATTTATTCTCAACGAGAAGGGAAAAGGAAAATAAGTGTCAGTTTGAGGCCTTTTGTGGAAGGACCTCTCTTCAAAACAACTCTGTATTCATAGTGGCACAAAGACAGTTTTGAAAAAAAAGGTCTCTATTAATAGAGTTCGGGACATTGGAGGCTAGTGGTGGGTAATTATGCCCATGCTGTTAATGGCGCCCTCTAGTGGTTCTCAGAATGCTACATTTTTGAGAAGGGTGAGAACATCTTATTGGCAATTTTTAGATATATGAGCGATAGTTAGGTTGCAATGTTGATTGTTGACCACATGAGGGCACACACTGCTAAAATTCTGATGACTTTATCAAAGCTCAACCGACCGTTTTTTTTAAAACCACAAGAGAGTGCTAATGTTGCATCATATCCACATCCCCAAACCTCTTTAGATGGAATCTGTCATTAATTCATTGCATATATGTTGGTTTGCCTGTTGCACAGTTGACTTCCGTAAATCCCTTGCCTTAACCTCCCACCATATGTATAGAGCATGGATTAAGATAAATACATACATATTAGAATTATGCCTTTAGAGTGCAAATCCCTCCCTTTCCAGTGGGCCAAATCAATTCCCAACTGTACCCTCCAGAACTATGTGAGTAATGTAAAGCATATACGTCTATAAATAGAAGGTGTGAAATGCACGGGAGTATCAAGGCTGATTTATTGGGCAGGCTTTTGAAGAGTTAAACGTGACATACTCCCCATTCTTGTTTCCAAGAGAAAATCAAGCAAATCGAGAGCAGTTGTGTGGGTGAGCTGGTGAGGGGTATAAGCGCCGTTTCTGAATGGATGAAATTCCACGTCTCCTCAATGATCTGAATGTGTAGAGTTCCTATAGACCTAGATATAGAACATAACTTGGCAACATGAAAATCTTGGTAATTGCGTGTTCAAATGTATGTTTTACTAGGCTTCTGATGTTCTGTATGAAAGAGCATCACATATCAGCTAACAAAAATATGTTGTAATAACATTTTGCTAATGTTCCTATTAAGGTAAAATTTTATTTCTGAATGCAATGTTTAAACTAAAATGGTCTATAAAACATTTCCATGAATGATGTATAAATGTTTTTGTGCTAACATTTTAATAACTTTTTAAAGACCAGATAACTTTCAGCAAACATGAACATTCTCAGTGGTTTGGTTAATGTTTTGGCAAGTTATGAACAAACATTCTTCCAGTAACATTAATAGAACATTTGTTCAAAGTTATCTGGAATTTAATAATGTTCTGAAAACTATAGCACAAAAACATTAAAAAATAAATTTACAATAACAAAACAGTGGTGTAGGTGTCTTATGGCAGCATATTCAATCATCCATCATACAATCATCCATCAGCTTGTAATTCAAGAAATCAGTGAAGGGCAACAGCTTTACAGTTCAAGAGACAGATACTTGGGGATAGATCAAAAGGTTTACCAATGATCTTCTGAACCATTTTGTGTATTTCTTTCAAGTACGCCTTGATCATGTCACAGGACCAATATTAGACTTTATATTAGACACAAAAACATTATTAATACACTGGGAAAAAAAATGTCTGAAACATTTTGGTTGGATGTTTGTCTAACATTTTTTTTTAGATGTTATTACTTGTTTTAGAATATTTAGAGATTAAAAGTAACACAATGTTTGCAAAATTATAAAATAGAATATTCCTTTATGGAATGTTCTCTTAAGCAAGAATTTTTTTTTTACTTAATGGGAATTTTAGCAAAACATTGGTAGAACTTTTTTTTAAATGAACAAACGTGCTATGTTTTTTTTCCATAACTTGTAAGTTAGCCAAAGTTCTTTGAACATTTCCTGTTTGCTGGGATAAAGGCTGCTGGGCCTAATATTTTAGTGAGTGACATAATTGTAGTGAATGGGGCAGGTGCATCATCCTAATGATGCTGTCAGCCAAAATAAACACTCCAAGACATTAATAACGTCTTTGACATTTCCACAGAATCGGCTTCAGTTTTGTAATAGGTCTCTCAGTATTTAATGGGTCCATTTCTGGTGGACCTGGATGACAAGTGGGCTTTGTTCACCCGTGGCTGAAGGTCCTGGAAATTAGTTAAAGTTTGGCACAAACATAAGCCCTCTCTCTCTCCAGCAGTCATGGTATTAAATTAAGCCTGGCCAAAGCCTGGAGAGGATTTTGCACCTTCACAGTCTCCAAGCGTCCCATACCTGGTTGCACTTCAGCTCGCCGGCAACATGGCTGTGAATAAATCCTGTTCGTATGTAGGTAAGTCATGGCAAAACCTGTTGACAGATAATTGGCTATACAGGGGTTGACAGCGCTTTAAAAATTCCTGTCTTTAGTTATAAACTGTACCAGAGGCATTTAACCGAATGGTTGTGCTCTGTCCAGATAACAACATGCTATTGACAACAGTAAACTGTACATGTACATGTATGATGAAATCAGATTTAATGATTTATACAGCAGGTGAGGTGTATGTGACATTTTATATGATATTATAACTTCGTTATATTTAGAATTATCTAGAAATATTTTGTTTTGAATAAAAATACAGTAAATTGTTCATGTTAGTGTGTTGAATATTGTTTATGTAAATAGATTGCATTTTTTTGACGTGTTTAAAGAGCTGTAAGAAGTGCCATCTTTTTAAGTTTCTTTTTGAGGTCTTTTAAAGGTTAAAGTGCATCCTTAACCCTGTGTAGTCACATTTTTGGAGAAAGATTAATATAAATGTTAAATGTATAGATATTAATTGATATGAAAACTTTACCTTTACCATTAACAGAGGTGAATAACTGTGTTCTGAATGGAGTCAGCACTGCCTTGAGTGAGTCCTCCTCTATCTGCAGTGATTTAAAGGAAGTATCTGAGATTGAAGTCATGAACTCCATCAGCTGCACATTTGATGATCCATTTGACTTCACTGAAGGGTCTTGGTATCACGTGAGTAGCGTGCTCAACATGTCTATGTGGCAAATAAGTTAAGTTTTTATGTGTTTGTAGATTACTTTAATGAAATAAAGTGTCAGTATAGTTGACTATAATAGCACAACAATTCTACAAATAACAAGTGCCACAACAACAGCAACAACAACACTTTCCTATAAGCATCCGTTGGTCGCTGTGCATGGAAAAACTTTCCCGATTCATGAGGTCATCACATGCAATGATACAAATTGAGGTAATTTTGATGTGCTGTAAAATTTAATCAGTTTTAAAATGTTGCATATTTATGTCGCTAGAGAGAAATGAAATTAGCTTGAATAAATTTATATTAATTTATTCAATATAGCCTAATTTCAGGGATTATCATTGCTCGATTGACAGAGAAAGATGCAGAATGCATGAACTACAAAAAAAATGATGAAATACGTCTACACTACAAGCTGTCTGTTCACTTAAAGCAGGAAAAGTTTGAACATGACACTTTCCAACTGCCAAATGCGATTGAAAATAACAGGAAATCTACTCTATTCCTGAACTGATTTTCAAATAAGTGTTTCCTGATGTAAAAAAAAAAAACTTGCAAAGTACACATTATTTATTAGTAGGCTATAAATAACATTGTTTTTGAATTATAACCTAACTTCAGTTTAATTCTGTCTGTTTATTTTACTTTCGAATTTTTCTACAGTACTAGCACAGAAGTAAGCACATTGTGCTCATGGGGGCACTTATCCCCGAATCCTAAATATTAACTCAAACCAAGCGCTATTTAACAGAGATGCATGATGCAATAAACGGATGTTCGCGGAATGTATTTTTTTTCCTTTGAACCTGTTGGCGACTCCATCTTTACACACACGCGAAAGCCCCTCCGGCGCGTAATGATGCGCTCCGGCGCTTGGAGACGCACAGGTATTCCTCCAGGGATAATTAGTCAGGGACAAATCAGAAGTTTCTGTGGAGATGCGTTCTGTTGTGCGTGAAGAAAAGCTTTGCGCTTCCCAGTCAACGTTGCCAAAATCAGACAGACGGATGGATTTCATGCTTTGCGAGTTAGATGGATAAACAGAGGGAAAGATGGATGGTGGCGTCTCTGTAGGGTGACATCAGAAACGGGCATGCCACCAGAAGCGGTGAAAAAACACAATTTTCCTGGAACGCCGAGAAAGTGTTGCTGTATTTTACTGTTTTTGTGTTTTTCTTTAAGTGTGACAGCATGCTGCAGACAAGTGACAACAAGATACATGGTCAGATAATCACAATTGCAACTAATTGCAACAATTGACATCTCACGCAATGTTTTATTTCTTGTAACTGCATCATTATTCTTATTCTTCAGAGGCATCAAGCTATAGCATGTCACAGTTATATGACTTTTTCTTGTAATTAAGACTGTCTCACTATTGTAACTTTAATTTTTATTACTGCATCATTATGCGAATTTATATCTTAAATTCACTATTTCCTATTCTTAAGAAATATACCTTTTTGTCTTGTAATTGCAACTGTCTCACCTTTGTGCCTTTTTTATTTCTTGTAATTGTATTATTTTGTGATTTTATATCTCACAATTTCACTAATTCTTATTCTTAAGAAGTGTCAAACTACAGTGCATGTCAAATACTGATAATTATGACTATTTGTTGTAATCGCAACTAAATCTCATCATTGTGACTTCTTTATTTCTTGTAATTGCATCATTATCAGACTAATTACAATTTAATTTTTTTCTCGTTCTTAAGAAGTTTCTCACATGTGTGACTTTCTCGTAATTGCAAATACATCTCACCACTGTGACTTCATTATTTTTCTCAAGTGCATCATTGTGATTTTATATCTCACAATTTTACTATTTATTATTCTCAGTTTTATTAGTTTTTAGTTTTTTTTTTATCTCTGGGGTGCAGATGTGTTTCCATAGTAAACAAACAACATTTAGGCTAATACGGTACAGTACTTGGTGAAAACATTGTGTATACTGATAACTACAATTAATTAATGTAGCTATTTAATACAAAATGGTCTTTTATTACATTGCTGTTGACATTGTTTTGTTAAAAATAAATGCTGTGTGTTTACCAATGTAATAACCACTGTAATGCACGGCCTCTGGCTTATACTTATTCTTTATTTCCTCTGTTGTTTGCTTTTACAATTTTTACAGTTTACTGTGTACACTTACTGCTGTCTTGCTAGCTTGAAACCTCATAAAATCACCCTTTGGTGACACTATCTGCAAAGCTTTTCATTTGGAGGTGACAGCGGTTTGGAAAACATGCCCTCGCGAAAGAAGCTTGCCTTTTAAATGCAATTACATCATGCAGAGTTTCCAAAGATCAGGAAGG
The DNA here is from genome assembly GCA_018155175.1 of Sinocyclocheilus anophthalmus. Classification (NCBI taxonomy): domain Eukaryota; kingdom Metazoa; phylum Chordata; class Actinopteri; order Cypriniformes; family Cyprinidae; genus Sinocyclocheilus; species Sinocyclocheilus anophthalmus. Next base: position 11,309 of record JADLZN010010173.1, on the reverse strand, counting down.
GCACTAATGGTTTGCTGATCCCATTGACTTTTTCAAGATGGTGTGGTGTGTAGTTTTGTGTGTGTGTTTGTTTTTGTGTGTGTTTGTGTTTGTGTGTGTTGTGTGTGTGTTTGTGTTGTGTGTGTATGTGGTGTTGGTGTGTGTGTGTGGTGTGTTGTGTTTGTCTTAATGTTCTGTACTCGTTCAGTATGAGTAGACGATGCATGTGGCACATGGCTCTTCATTATCTTGAGATTTTAACTATAAGCTGGTCAGCCACTCATGAGTGTCTTGATTGCATTTTTTTTCCTGGGAATTATATATTCCTATTTTATGTTTAGGCTTTGTTTGTGTGTGTGTTTTTTGTGTGTGTGTGTTGTGTGTGTGTTGGGTGTGTGTGTGTATGTGTGTGTGTGTGTGTGTGGTGTGTGGTGTGTGAGTGTGAGACATGCTGCATGGACTTTCCCAAGTACCTCTCCGTCCCTATGATGTGCAGCTATTGGTGTGCCCTTTCCATTCCTTCCTTGAAACACCCCTCTACTGGCGTGTAAAGATCACACAAACTTTCTTTATACTTGCCCACGTGTTCCCAGAATCACCTCGAGCAAATGCTCTATCATGCTCCGTATCTCTAAAAATACTCAAAACCCTGCATCCTAGAGGGTTTGTTTTACTCTTTGTCTTTAGGGAATATATGGAAACAAACACATTAATAAGTTCAAGGACAGGAATATAATAAAACTATGAGTCCTATTATCATATCAGGACAGTATCAATTATTATGATCAATTAGAAGAACCCGACAAGCTTTTGTTTAGTACAGTACTATATACAGTATATGTACAAAAAAAGATATTAAGGTTTTATAAAAATTTAATAATTATACACGAAAATATTACACAGAGGTGACACCCACATTAGCAGAATTTTGTATATATATGAAAAAAACATAATAATGGTAATTATAAACCTCTTTAATGTGTGTGGTGTGTTTGGATGAGGAAACATACTCACACTGAAACAACTGTTTGTATATATGTTGATTTAAGTAATCTCTGAGCACACGAGAAAGAAAGAACAAGGGAGAGAGAGAGTTCCTGCTTTGGTTGTTTCAATATCCTCAGGCTCACTCTACAGGGAGTGATTTAGCCACATATCTAAAAAACCCTTTCTCTCATTCTGTTCCTACATCCTACTCTGTTTTCCCTTCAGTAACCCTGTGTTTTATGTATCTATGTTGTCTTTTGTTGGCTTGCTGGGCTGAGGAAGGAAACTGCAAAGACTTTCAAATATAAATTGAAATAGTTTCATGTCTTTTTGAATTTTCCTTGGTCAGTCATTCTTGCTGATTAATCTAGAAAACCTGTTTGAAACACACTTCACCACAATAATTGGTAATGCAGAAAATTACAGAATTTTTTGAAGGAATAGTTCGGCCACAAACAAACATTACTACATGTCAGAATTTACTCACAGAACCATTATTCACTTTAAACCCATATTTCTTTCTACTTCAGATGTCACAATGAGAAATTTTACTGGTATATTTCATGTGATTGCAACTCACTAGAACGTCAGGAGTGTTAGTTCACCCAAAAATGAAAATGTTGTCATCATTTATCCACCTTCAAGTTGTTCCAAACCTGTAAGAGCTTCTTTCTTATGTTTTTTGTAGAATTTTGAAGAACCAAACAGTTGTTGGTCCCCATTGACTTCCATAGTATAGGGAAATAAATACTATGGAATCAAGGGACCATCAGCTGTTTGATTACCAGTGATTGTCTTCAAAACATTTTATGTTCAACAAAAGCTATGAAAATCATAACAGAGAGATTTGAATGACATGAAGGTGAGTAAATGATGACAAAAGTTTCATTTTTGAGTGAACTATACCTAAATTTGGTATGTTCCTCACAAAGTTGTCCTACTGCTTCAGATAAGATTAGCAGAAATATTACAGTACTCTGTATGGTACTTTTGTGCCCGTTTCTGAAGCATGAAAGCTTAAAAGTCTAATGGCATGGAAAAGAACAACTAGCACAATTCTCTAAAATGGCCGTTTTTTTCCCATGCAATACTGGTTTGAAATTACACAAGGGTGAGTAAATGATGACAGACTTTTCATTTTTGGCTGAACTGTACCTTTTTGTTTGAAAGGGGTTGAAAAACTGTATCTTTTGAGTTCAGCCGAGTTCATTTGAAAGCCTTGCAAAAGAAGTCTGAATCTCTCTAATGCCGTCTTCACGTCTCTCCTTTAGATCCTCTTTTATCCTCAGACAGCACAGAAAAACACAAATTTTCCTCTTCTCAAAACCATTTCTCATATCATTTCTCATCATTTTCTTTTCTCTTACAGTCTTTCTCTATCCCTTTCCACTTAGAAGTATATCACTGTCATTCCCTTTCTTGGTAATTATTTTTGATTTTGTTCATCTCCTGTTCTACCCTTAGAAATTTTGAAATACTCAATATCACAAAAAAAAAACAGAACACAGACATTGTGTTTGCTCGAAATAGACCCAAACCCCACACACACACACACACACACATAAAATGCACACAGTGAGGTAGGGCTTTAATGATGTGTCCGGTTCTATTAGCTGTGCTGCCATCTTTCTATTCAATGAGTTCATTATTCACCCTCCTGTGACTCTGGGGCCTCTTATCTCCTTGCATTTCTGTGCATGTCAACCCCTTGCACACCTTCTGACTGACCCCGCAGGGATCTTTAATGGAGATCACTGCAGCGAAGACTCACTTCTGATCTCTTTCAAATCAGATGAAGTTAAGTTAAACCAACAAAAGAAAACTTCCCACAGATACAATAACAGTGAGCTCTATCATTTGAATGGGGAAAAGTTGTGATTTAGCTGCTGTGTGTGATAGTAATCCTCATCCTCGGCCGCCTGAAGCATGGGCCTCCCGTCGGGATCACAGTGGCAAACTCCCGGAGAGTGATGCAGCAGCATGCTGAGGGATAGATATAAACACGCACATGTATACGTGAACGGCGCTTCCACATCACCCATCTGCTTCTGGAATCAGGAGCCTGCGGTCACGCGTTTGATGAGCTGCTCACTCATCCCGCTTGTGCCGACAGGTAAAAACCCAAACGACCGTGGAATGCGCTCGCGGTCTGTCTGAGACCACGGATCAAAGGGGCCACTAAAGGGATCCCCGGATCAGAGCAGACATCCGGAGGCCAATAACTGTGGGATTAAGATAAAAATCAGCCTTTCGCTGGATTTCATCTCTTTCATTTTGCCTCTCGTTTATTCCTTGCCCCGTCTCTTTTATTCCTCTTTCACTTCTTTTCTATTCCTAAATTAATGCAGTCTCTTTCTTTTTTGTGGTGTTTTTTGAAAAGGCAAGTGTAGGACTGCAGATTCTCTCAGGCTGATAATGTGCACAGTTAAAGTGGCTCATTAAACCCATTTTTCACACAGAAATCACTGCATAGCTCCAAGTCTGCAGTCAGCACTTTCCTACCCCCACCCCTTCGCTGGGTTGTATAAGCGTCTGATAAAAATATTGCAATTGAATCAAACTGCACATCATTTCATCAAACTGTTTGACTCCTGCTGCTTTTGGTGATTCTTGCTTATTAAATAAATAGTTCACCCAAAACTCACCCTGATGTTCCAAACATGCGCGACTTTCTTTTTTTGGAACACAGAGAAATTTAGAAAACTCTTTTCCATGCAATTACGGTACCTTTAAAACTTCAAAAACACCATAAAACTTGTTTGTATCCCTTGTGCACTATATTAAAAGTCTATATTAAAAGTCATTATTCACTGAAAATATTGGCATGCACCTGAATGAATCATTCTTTTTAGACAGATCTTTTCAGTGGGTCTAATAATTCAATTCACAAAGCCTGTCTGAATAAATTGGATCCAGTTAGTTCTCTTTTTCTTGAACATTTCAGGGGTTGATGAAGATTATCAGTGAACAGCAACAAAAAATTATATTTGTTTTTCACATAAAACTATTGTATGACTTCATAAGACTTATTGTGAGTGAGGCATGTGGTTTGATCTTTTGTGGACATTTTTTGTCATTTTGGAGCTTAACAGTCCCAGTCCTCTTTTTAGTTTTATTACATTGAAAAAATAGTGGCATATATATACTTCAGAATCTCTTTTGTTGTCAAATGGTGCAGAACAACATGACAACATGTTCAATTTTGGGTGAACTATCTCTTTAATAGACAACATACCCAACATCACAGACATGCTGTGACCAGTTAGACTACGAGTTAGTGATCGACTTACAATTTAGTGAACTAATTTTTTCACTATGTTTTAAGTCAGTAATAAAAAATAATAGCATCTAATTTGAATACAAAAAGAAAGAATATTGAGCATGGCTAGTTCTTAAGACGCAGTCTTAAAGTGGCTATGTTTATGTAACTGGCCACTGGTGGACAAGCAGTAAATGTGGACACTGCAACAGAGAGATTTCCATATTTCACTTATTATATGGTAGCTCCAAAACAAAGATCGTAGTCAGCAAACACAGAGATAAGTGTGTGTATTTGTGTGTGAGAGAGAAACTTTCTCTCTCTGACACTGATGTGGTGTGGCACTGAAAGCCTGCAGCAGTTTTCTGGCCAGCGGTTACATCCTGCAGCTTCACACTGGCTTAGACAAGCAGAACAACACTAAGAGCTTGCACAGACACACACTTGTACACAAATATAGAGGGGGAAGGCAAAAGAGAGCACTCAACAAAGTAATCACCTTTAGGGATTAGAGGATGTGGGCAAAACCGCTCCACAGAGGAATTCTGACAAAGCCAGACGGCACGGAGTAGAAATGACAAAGCCAGACACGGCTGTATCGCCGATGTGTAGAAGCCAATCTCACAGTCAAACACAGACAGTCTCCGATTCAGTATCATCAAGGGAAAGCTCCTATTGTTCAATCTAATCAACTCATGTAATTAACACCCTTACCTCGCTCACCGTCGTAAGATTCAGATAGACTGACAATACAACTACAAGAATCTAGCTTCACACATATCATACGGTAGAGACACGACTATATATTACAGAGGCCCCACTAGCCGGTGCCGGACGCGCCGATACGTATGCTGGTATGAAACTGTTCTAGGGTTGTGTGTAATGACTGTGTGTCTTCAGTTCCTAAAGGACCACCTCAACCGTCACAATTCTGTCGCCTACTGGCTCATCCCAAAGACCACCCAGTCTGATTTTTTTCAAGTGAAAACACAAAACAGAGATTAGAAAAAATTCACACAAGTCAATAATAAACGGTTCACACCACATTCCCTGTACAAGTGTAGGGGTCAGTCATAATTTTTTTATTTTGCAAGAATATTGTTTTTATTATTCATCGCTAGGATGCAACTAAATTGCATCAAAACATTGACAGTCGTACGTGACTATATTGTAACACAAACTGTCTTTCTCCTTGCAAATTGGGGGAAAATTACATGACAAAGAAAATAAAGTAACAGCTGCGAAAAAAATCAGCTTTGGCCATCACAGAATTAAACACTAATTGTAAACACATATTAAAAACTTTTAACTTACTTTAAATAAATATGATATTTAACCATATTGCTCTGTTTTTTATTGAAGTATTAATCAAATTAACATGCAGCCTTGAGGAGACTAATTGGAACCCTGTTCACAAAAACATTTAAAATATCTTACCAACACCAAACTTTTAAACAGTGCTTTATTCTGAAGCCATACAACAGCTTTGTGTTATGTTAATAGCTATTAGTAAGTTGTGTTAATAGCTTTGTGTATAAAAATAAGCATTTTAAAGCTCCATTCACACCAGGAATGATAACAATAACTATAATGATTATATAGCATGCACACCAACGGACAACAATGCTATGTTTACTCTTAAGTGCATGCTTTAGTTATGTTTCAGAGATCAAATAATTGGCAGACCCCCTGCAGTAGTGCTGCAAAAACCCCTTATCATTTTTAGATGAATTACACATTTAATATTTCTGTTATTTTACAGGGTGATAAATATACACGGTTAAAAGAACATACAGGAAATTTAATGGAAATTTATTTTTACTGATTCCATTTCAGTTACCCAGCCTCCTTTTTGATGCTGTCCACTGCTATCTTTTCATTTTTTATTCCTTTCTCATTTTTTTATTTAGAGTCTTTGAATTCCCTTTTTCTGTTGGCCTCATGCAGGTCTCATAGAGCCAATTCGAGCACTCTCCCCTGTGTATCTGCCATCATCTGGTCAGCATTAGAGCTGCACCGACCCGCAGGGTTTACACAACACTCACCCGACCGCTGGAACTGACCTCCATGCACAGGCAACTTTCACATGTCTAAGCAGCAGGCGCACATGTACAGTACAGAAACACACACGCAGGCACATTGGCCAAGGTGACAGTATGTACAAGCGGAGTGTGCGCACATCACACCAGAGAGCGCGTGAGCAGGTGTTTGTTTAATGTGTATGCGGCAGAATTCACCCAGAAGTTCAAGGCTGTGGCCGCGTGATATGGACCGATGACTCTGTCCCTGCAGGAATAGCGGTTACGTGCCGAGACTTATTGACAACGAGGCCACTATCTTGAATTTTGCGGATCAGTGGGTTATCTTTGCCATAGCATTCTTAACTGAACCGAATTACTTGAGCTGTAATCGAAAAACAAAAAGCTGTACCCTGCAAAAGAAGATAATGTTATGCAGTGCGTGTGTGTGTGTGTGTGTGAGCTATGTCTGTGGGACCCTGTGCTGTACTAGTAGGAACTGCATAGCACTTTATGAGTCCTTCATTCTGAATACATGAAGTAAAAAATAACTGCATTAAAAAAAGAGTAAAATATCTGGCAGTGCAAAGTGTACGGATATCCCTCTACGTAAGTGTGAATTAAATATCAGAGCTTCTCCCTTGTGGGGTTGTGAATGCAGTGGTGTCGACCACACGTGTGTTATCCCTTCAGAAGTGTGTGTGGTGTGTGTGGTTTATAACAGTGCTGTCTCAGATCCTTAGCGCATGATGGGGGTGTGGGGGGGGGTTGGGATACAATCCTCAAAAGCTGATGACAATGTGTTTGCCACAGAGAATTTACTTATCACAGATGCCAAGAAAATTAGCATTGAAATGATTCAGCTGACAGTCTAACGTTATATCTGACTGCAAAGGCCCAAAATATTTATGCTTACAGCTGAAGAGAGTGGAAGAGTGAGGGAGAGCGAAAGAGAGGGAGAGGTAAATGAACAGCACACATCCAAAAACCCAAGAGAAAGAAAACCTCTTTATAAAGTCGAGAGAAATGCAATGTGAAGGATCCTGGCTCAGCTACAGAACAAATTGAAGAGAGAAAGTGAACAAGAGAGTGAGAGAGAGAGAGAGAGGACGATTGGGGAGAGGCATGACTTCAGGACTTACAGAAGGTACCCACTGCAGAGCCCGATGGACTGTGACATTGTGGGTGCCATAGAACTGGGGGACAGGTGATTAGGTGTTAACTGTTGCATAAGATTGAAATGAAGGTGTGTGTGTTGGACTGTTCTAGGAATAATTATTAGCAGTATATACATTATCTTGTAAATCTGTAATTCTGCGACAAACTTAATAGCTACACATTCCTCAAATAGACCAGTTGTCTCATTAAACTCCCTAACTGTATATTATTCATATCATGTAATATGACAGGGTTACATGAACTGTGAGAAGATTTTGAGCTATTAATCATAGTGTCGTCAATTTACTGCAAAGAGGATCCAAGCAGCAGTCTAAATGTAATTTACAAAAAAAAAAAAAAAAACCTTAAAAAAAAATTTTTGGGGTAAGTACAGTAAATACAAAATGTAAACAATGGTCTAGGAGTTGCCCTTGAGGAATGATTACAACTTTAATGAAGATGGGCGTCATAGTAAGACTTGCTTTTAATGGCACAAATTAGCCAATAGCATCAATAAAGTACACTAAATCTATGATTTAAGCACTGAAGGTTTAATTCTTTGGTCCTGACTGCGGTTCATGTTACAATCTGAAGAATTTTTGGACTTCAGCATTTTAAGCATAGAATATCTTCACTGTATAAACAACTAATGCCTGAGCACTTGAAGAGGACAGATACGGTTCTACAGAGTCATAAATATGAATACAGATGAAGCAATGTGGGCAGAGGTTTTTCATGGTTAGCATCTAAATGTGTTTTTATAAAATCTGTTCTGAACCTTTTGTGTAAAATATCCATTACTGCACATGATTTAATCTCAAACTACTCATAAAATTCTAATTATGTCATTATGCCAAAATGTCAAATCTTTTGTTTAAACCTTAATCTTCCACCCAAACTAATATTGTGTCCTAATAAGGTGTGAAGGAACAAGATTCCAGAGACAGGTACATTTTCTGTCCATATTGAAAGCGGGATTGTACATAAATTTAAATTTATTCAGTTGGCTGATGCTTTTATCCAAAGTGACTTACAAATAAAGCACAGCAATTAAAAACTAAATGATAGTCACCCAAAAATGATATTACGCGATGATTTTCTCTACTCATCAGGCTATTATAGATGTAGTATGTTGTGTTCTTCATTCACACACAACATGTGTGTTTAGAGAATTCGCATGTTTGATCACCAGGTGGATCCTCTGCATGTGAATGGGTGCACGTTCAGATGAGAGTCCAAACAGCTTATAATGTCATCGCAATTATCAACATAGTCAATTCAAACAAATTGTCAACTAATCAATTAGATAGTGTGAAGTGAAAAGCTGCATGTTTATAATAAAAGTTTTTTTAACCTCATATTATTGCTAAAATATGAGTCCTCTATCCACAATGTTGGTGCTCCTGTGATAAAATGTTTTGCTCGGAATTACAAAGGAAAACGGTTTAAAGATTCAAGCACTGTTTACAAAGTGAAAGCAATCCAAAACAGTATGGCTGTGTTTGATCATTTTTGAGAGGAGCAGTGAACCCCAAGGGGGGATGTTTTCACGGGGATATTATTAGGGTTAGGGATTTTTATTTCTTCCAAAACACAGCTTTTTGCTTCACAATGTGTTTATCAATTGACTATGGTCATGTTGGCTATTTGTGGATTATTTTGATGTTTTTATCAGCTGGTGTGGCTTCCATTTTGCCGGCACCAACACTCATGGTGAACAAGTGATACTAGTTGCTAAATTTCTCCAAATCTTTTTGATATTGGTTGGTCTGAGGGTGAGTACATTTTCAGCTAAATTTCATTTTTGGATGAACTATTCATTTATAAAGTAGTGAGACACACAATACCAGTACTCCTTCCAATATTTTTTGACATATGTGAGATGTGTATTTTGCTGTTCAGTGTGAAGGTTTGGAATTAACTTGAGCACTGAGAGACGAGAAATGTGAAGGTTTCAGAAAGTGACATTGTACCGCACTGTAATGGAACCACCAGACTTCATTCATTCACTGACCACAGGGGACAGGAGAGAGCTTAATTGTTTAGGTAAAAAGGTGCACACACAGGGGCTGTCCATCAGAGTCTTCAGTTTGATGTAGACGGCTAAAGGCAGTTTCATCATATTACACCTGGTTAAGAGTAATGCTAAGTTTGAAATCATACGTTTGAATGTGTTGCAAAGTCTAATGCAGGGATCCTGCTCTTTAAAATCAACTGCAGTAAAGTTTAGTCCTAACGTCACTCAACACACCTGGCGGTAATTTACAAGTGAACCCAAAGACACTGATTAGCTGATTCAGACATGTTTGATTAGAGCTGGATTTAGACGCTGCAGGAAGGATAAATCAGAGCAGAACTGAGCACTTCTGCAGTAAATGTTGTCATTACCTATTAAAAAATGAATGAATGAATAAATATTGTAAAAAATAAAGAAAGAAATTATGAAAGAATAGAAAGATAGATAGTTCCAATGTTACCTGCTATTCTGTTGTACATTTTTGTAGAATTAACTAACAATTTCTGAGTAAAAATATATATACTTTATACTTATACTTTCTCTGAAACTACTGATAAATTTCCAAACAATTACAAACATATGGCAAGTAACACATTGAATTAAATTAAATGTGAAATTTTATAAATATTATTTTTGGTTAAACTGACTCCAATTATCTTCATCTACAACCTTAAAAAAATTATTTTTACAGTGTACTCAGTATGTGAAAAGCAGATTTGGAAGAGTGTCATAATAGTTATTATTGTTATGGAATCCCATTGTTGTTGTAACCATGGCAAAAAGGGCTTTGTGCTGTGCCAGTATACTAATCTAATTATTAGAATACAGAAGGCATCACTAAGAATATGGGATATGATAATTCTTGTTGTTATATAGGTTTTCAATACTGTTTTCAGATCTGCCACCCAGCTTCCACCAGCCAGGCAGAAATGATCACAGGAGCAACTGATTGACAGGTTCTCTCAGAGAGACGCCTCGTGCACACTAATGGAGAGATCTGGAATGCAGCAGAGAGGAAATGATGAAAAAAAAATGTATAACCATCAAAAGTCATACTATGAGATTAAAGGAGACAAACCCATTTAGATTGAATTAATGAAGTATTGTGGGCTGCACACATCAAAATGCAAGCTTGTAAATGTACATAACGGCTCACTGCATCACTGCAGAGAAAACACAGATGAACCGTACATCAGGCCAACAGCTTGGACAGAGGCCTGTAAAGTTTGGGAAGAGCTGGGGAGCCATAAATATAGGTAATGTGCAAAAAGAGAGAGCTGGTGTTATATAGGTGCAAAGGAGGAGAAGGCTTGTTCGGTTTGGAGTGGCAGTCAGGACATGCTGACATTTGCTTTAGATGTGCACTTTTTCAGAAGGCCCGCAGGGGAGACGGGGTAGTCCGCCACGACTGCTACCGAAGAGGGCAAAGCTGAACGCTGACACTAACAGCAGGAGACAGAGCAGGCGACGTGACGTAACCTATTACACTTTAATACCTGTCTAAAACAATCTCCCTCTCCATCACACACACTCTCACACTTCAACCCGCAAGCTCAGATCATAGACTCCCTCTGTCTCCTTTGTAAGTGCACACGTATACACACGATAAACCCACCGAGTGTGTCACAAATGCCCAGACTTGGAGAGATTCATGACAACACACACACAAATTCTCTGCTGCCGCAACCCCCAAATATATCGTGTCAGGTCTCGCATAGCGGGTGTGTTACTCAGGGCAGAGTGTGTGTTGAATTGACTCACACACCGAGCATTTAGCTGTGGACGGAGAGCTCTGGAGAATTACTGTATGCAGGCAAGGATGAGGTTCTGTAACACACATGCTGGGTAATCAATATTGCATACGAGTAAAGCTGCGTGCACTAAATAATGA
>JADLZN010010172.1:67500-387711 GCA_018155175.1 Sinocyclocheilus anophthalmus | reverse complement strand
AAAACATTTTTATTATTATTATTATTATTATTGAGGGTTTTTTAGATTTTTAGGAGTGTTGTCATTTTATTGGAGTATTGACATTTTATTTATTTATCCTATTATTATTGGCCTTAACAAAGAGTCATGAAGGTCTGCAGGGCTCCTCTATAAGATTTCATTTCCTTTACTATTTTTTTTCTGCTACATGTTGGTTTCACCACTTGACTTTAATCTGGCACACTAAAGTTTTTGACAAATTAAAACAGCGACAATTGTGTCCTTATTGCTCTATGGTTGTTTCCTACTCGATAGTGTTCACTCTTTTTCTGAGAAGTGAGATTTTTCTTGGAATTTAAGGTAGTTTCCACATAGTGTGACACATAATGATAACACTACAAGAATTTTACCTCCCCTACATTGATTTGTGTACAGTAGAATCATCCACTCACAACTTGCACTCCCACACCTCTATCTCACCCTTTCAAGAAAAAAAAGCAGGTTCTTAATGTTCCTCCTCTTAACATCTTACATAAAAATGGCAAGTCATTTCAAAAAAGCTGCTTGTTAGATGTTCCAAACTGTTCTTTGCCTTACTGCCAACAACTCAAATCTGTTATTTTGCTTGGACTAAATGTCCACCCAAAACAGCACTGTTTCCTGCTCTCATCTAATCCTGCATGATCACTGCACAGCTTCAAACGCATGCTGTAGGTGACCGATGGCCCAACCTGCTCTAGTGAATAGCTGAACCCGTGCCCTCCCTGAACTCCATATTCTTGATGTCAAAAGTTCCGCCCTCTCTGCATTCCTTATTTGTTGAATGGAGGGAGGTAAGCAGAGCGGATTATACACCAGTGTCTGTGAACCCTCTGAAGCCTTGCAGATGTAGGATCAGATATCTTCTGGTCAATGGCAACCTTTATTAACCAGCCCTACACACTGAGGTAGTGGTTAGTTACCATTCAGAGGCACGTGCCGTAGATGCACCAGGGTCGTGGTAGTTCTAATGGAGCAAAACTACATTGTCAGCGGTGTTGTGACGTGACACGTCTGTTGGCGACAGCAGCTTGCGTCATGAAACCGTTAATGACAGTCCGCTCTGTGGGAGGCGTGTGTGTGTGTGCATGAAGGAGAGGCGGTGCTGGTCTGTTGGTTTCTCCTCTCTCTTTGTGAAATCTAATGATACGCTTTAGTCTTTATGCATGGCAGTAACCCAATGTTCTTTGCTTTTCCCTGATGCATCACTCGAGTGCCCTGGGAACATGCGGGCGTCCGCGTCCCTGCTCAGACACACATTCCCAGACATGTGACCTTGTTTAAAAGAGGTAGTAATTCGGTGTGCAGGTCTGATGTGCACAGCAAAGCCTGAGTACTCTGGACTTCGCCACGCATGCAAAGAGCCACTGATTTTTCCCAAACTATCAGTGATTATACTCGATCAGTCCCCTCTCACACACACGACACACACACATCCACATCAACACGCCTTTGCTCAAGAAAAGACTCTCAAACCATCTGAATGAATTCTGAGCATTTGTGTCATGTTTTGCAGGAGCAATGATAATGATGACACCACCAAGAGGAAGGTCAACCTGGTGTTCGAGAAAATCCAGACCTTGAAGTCACGGGCCGCTGGGAACGTGCAAGGCGACAACAAAGTGAGCCGTTGTTGTGGCATTGTAATTGGGTTCAACAAACAGCTAAGACTGTGAGCCTCTTATAAGAGAGACTTAGTCTATCTCTTGGAGAAAGTATAAAGGCTGACTGCGGTTATTTACTCAGCGAACAGCATAGTCATGGCTAATGTTTAAACGTATGCAAGCAAATTCAGACAAGAACCTAGCTTTTTTACTTTGTTAATTTATAAAAAAAAAATTACACTCACACCTACAAAATCATAAAATCTTGTATATGGAAAGACCAGCTTAGAGTGAATGAGCATTATAAATTCCCATCTTTTGAAATATTTATGATTAGAACAGAGAATTTTCTTGAGAACCTGCTGTTTTTATTCAGCTTGTGAGCTATGTGAATCTGTATTGAATCACTATCATATAGTGCTAAAAAGAGCTCTGTTGCTTATAAACCTTCCTCTTTCAGTCTCCAGACCTTCCAGCCCAGACTAGAGCCCTTCAGGAGCAGAAAGCAGAACTGGAAAAAGAAATCGCTGATCTTAAGAAACAGCTTGAGGATGAAAGCAAGGTAACGGTGAAACCCTCTCTCTCTCTCCCTCGCTCTCGCTCTCATCTCTCTCTCTCTCTTCTCTCTCCTCTCTCTCTCGCTCTCTCTCTTCTCTCTCTCTCTCTCCCCTAACTAGGTGTAACTATTCACTCATTGCTCATGCACGATTGACAAACTGACGCTGCAATGCATCGATCTGAAACTGGATTTTTGAATCGGCGATGTGCGACAGGAATTGTTTAACACACTAAGAACTCCGAATGGAATCGGAGTTCTATAGCGGATTTCACTGCTTTCAAAATTAGACCCATAAGTACTACAAGTCCACGAATTATGGTACTCCATTATGGTGTCTCCATATAAAACAGTCATAAAATTGCCATTAGGAAAAAAATTATAGATTACAAATGATTGATTATTGTCCAGCATTGTATTTGATTTCTTATAGCAAATTCACAGTAATAGATTAGAAAAGAATACCTTGTAAAAAAAATTAATAATTATAATAATACATACATACATAAAAGTATTGTATTTGACATTTCTGTCACTTCAGAAATGATGGCTACACCCCTGGTGTGACAAAATGTTAAATCTGGGCTTACATAAATATCACATATGCCATGTCATGCCATACATCATTAAACTAGCATCTAACAATGGACAAAAGTGTTTTTTGTTTTTGTTTTTTCTAACCTATGGTTCTGTAACCATTAAGGCTGCTGTGTAATTTGCCCCCTGACTTGGCATTTAAAGAATTTAGGGGAAGCATTGAAATAATCCTGTGAATGCCCTTAAAGAATGCAGAATCGAATCGAATTTAATTGTGAATCGAATCAAATTGAATCGTTCTAAATTTGCTAAAATCGTTCTTGAATCGAATCGAAAATCTATGAATCGTGAATCTAATCGATTCGTTGTCTACCCAAAGATTCACAGCCCTACCACTAACACCTCTGCAGCTTTAACTTGTCAACTGCACCATGGACCCCTGCTCTGTCTGTTTGGTCAGTCTGATAGAAGCTTCTGTGTTGACAGAAAATCCCACTCCTATCACCCCTTGAGATCAATAATCATATTAACCAATTACTGGCTTATTATAAAGACTGGGCCTTAAATCCAAAAAAGATGTCTTAGTAGTGTGTCAAACAGTCAATGATTTTTAAGGTTCAGTAAGGTTACTGTCATTTCCTGTCCTTGCTGTCATTTCTTATTATGTCTCTCCCTGCAGAAGCGCAGTGATCTGAGTGAGACTCAGCTGAAGGCGGGAGCAGGAATGAAAGACTTGAGGAGAGAGCTGGACCAGAGTCAAGCCGAGTGCAGTAGACTGCGGGACAAGCTTAGTAAAACAGAGGCTGACCTGCGCACGACAGTGGAGGAGTAAGATACTGTCCTGTGGAAAGACCCACAATAAATATGTAGAAAACTCACTAAAAATAGAACACCTGTAATTGACATTCGTTTAAAACTAATATGTGACCCTGGACCACAAGACTAGTCTTAAGTCGCTGGGGTATATTGTAGCAATAGCCAAAAATACATTGTATGGGTCAAAATTATAGATTTTCTTTTATGCCAAAAATCATTAGGCTATTAAATAATATCATTTTTCCATGAAGATATTTTGTAAATTCCTACTGTAAATAAATCAAAACTTAATTTTTGAATAGTAATATGCATAGCTAAGGACTTTATTTGGACAACTTTAAAGGGCCTGCTCCCCTTTTTTACAATCTGTAATAAATTCCTGGTTCCCAGAATGTGTCTTGAATTTTCAGCTTCAAAATACTCCCAATCATTTATTATTATTTTGAAAATGCTATTTTGAGTGGAGCAGAAACGGCTGTTTTTCGGACCTGTCCTTTAAAGCAAATGAGCTGCTGCTCCCCGCCCCCTTTTCCAGAATAGAGCTGCGCCTTTACTGCTCTTATCTGCTAAAAACATCTGTTTTGTTTTTGATTATCATGTTTATCGCACTGAAATCAATGCTTTTTAAAGCATATGAGTTTAAACTTCTGATACACGGTTTTCTGAGCGCACACATCCAAAGCACACGGACAGAAAGCTGCTGTCACAACATGCGAGTACTAAACTAAGTTCTCATTCCACACAATTTCATTAAAACATAAGAGTTCCAAAAAGTCTGTTATGTCCGTGAAGGTAAACAGCTGGGAAATAAATCGCGTGTTTATTTTAGATCTGTGTGGCAGCAGCAATATACAGTAACCTAAATAAATCAATAAATCCACTGCTGTCTTGTCTCCTCTGAGGCTGGAATGGTAAAAAGTGTTCTGTGGTCGTCTGTGCAGCCAAAGACAGAACAGTTAGCATGTTTTGCTCATACTTTCGCAATGGCATTAGAGCAGGTACACCGTTTTCGCTTGAAACAAAATTATGGTGCCTTGAGTGGAATTGACAGATGAAGGGGCTAATATTTAATGATCCCTTGGCCACGTCACCAAGAGCGAAATCAGACGCGCGCGTTTCTCAGACCTTGCAAGAAAAAGGCTACCAAACAAAGTTTACTGGTTATCTATTTCACGTTTCCTTTTTGTTAATGCCCGGGACCTGATAGGACTTAAACTGACAGGTCAGATTTTCATGATATGTCACCTTTAAAGGCGATTTTCTCAATATTTAGATTTTTTTTTTTTGCACCCTCAGATTCTAGATTTTCAAATAGTTGCATCTTGGCCAAATATTGTCCTATCCTAACAAACCATACATCAGTGGAAAGCTTATTTATTCAGCTTTCAGATGGGTCACATATGTTAAACTTCTAGCCTGCACATTTGAACTTATAATATCAACACATCTATTCTGCAGAATTTGACCCCAAATTCAAAGCAGAAATTGGTGTTAATCCTTCTTACGCTGTGAAAATCTACACTACCCTCAGATATGCAAGTTTCTGGGATTTCTCCATCCCGACTCTAAGGTTGTCAAAATAAAGTGTAAATTATCCTCTGTGACTCCATGGTTGGAATTGACAGGGGTTTATATGGGCATGAGCTCAGCAGAATATTAGGCCTGTCTGCGTTGGCTCTTGTTTCAGTTCAGAATGCAGGTATTCTGAGTGTATTTGTGTGTGTGTTTATATCAGACTCTACCAGGTGAAAATGGAGAAAGAGCAGTACCAGACTGAGGTTCGAGACCTTCAGGACCAGCTATCAGAGATGCACGATGAGCTGGATGGAGCCAAGCAATCTCAAACAGACAGCACAGACAAAGAGGCCATGATGGAGGTACAGCATTAATACTTTTAATCAGCAAGCAGATATTAAATTAAACAAAAGTGACAAAGACATTTATAATATTACAAAAGATTTATAGTTAAAATAATTGCTGTTCTTTTGAATTTTCTATTCATCAGAGAATCTTTAAAAATGTATTACAGTTTACACAAAAATATTCGCATGTAGCGTTTTGAACCTTGAATAATAAGAAATGTTTCTTGAAATTCTAATGATTTCTGAAGGATCATTTGACAGACTGGAGTGATGACTGCGGAAAATCAAATATATTTAAATAGAAAACCAGTATTTTAAATTGTACTACTATTTTATAATATTGCTGTTTTTTACTGTATTTAATAAATGCACCACTGGAAAGCATACTGATCCCAATCTTTTTTGAACAATAGTGTAACTGAGGCACATAAAATATCATGGAAAGCCGTATATTTCCCATTCAAATTTTACTCTTCAGTAATCCGTAGCATAACAGATCCAGCTTTGCATATTCAAAATAATTAAGACTTGAAACTGATGGCAGAACCTTTAACATTGTACTGTCTTCTCTAGGACTTCATACAACTGAAGCTAGATCTCCAGGAGCTGCTTCTAGCCAAAGAGGAGCAGGAGGAGCTGTTGAGGAGGCGTGAGAGGGAGCTGACCGCTCTCAAAGGAGCCCTGAAAGAAGAGGTGGCAACTCACGATCAGGAGGTGGATAAACTTAGGGAGCAGTATGAAAAGGAGATCCGTAAGCTGCAAACGGCTGTGGACGAAGCAAAACAGGTCAATTATATCTGCCTTTTTACGTTTTTAACCAAAACACCTCGCAAATAAATCAGCGACAGCAGAGGTTTGTGCGATGTTAGAAACCATGTAAACATTTCCTGATCCTATTCCCTCTCTATCGCCCTATCATTTCCCGTCCTCACTGAAAGAGCCATGTAGCAAAGGAAATGTGAGGTTTGAAGTATTTTTATGCAGATTTCGCATGCAAGCATAGATGTTAAGACACACATGTACTATTTGTCAAATGATATAATCAGTTCAACATAAATATTGTCACGGTATTAAAAACACTTTCACCTTTAGCCTCGTCATCAGTTTTCATATGAATTGAGTTCCTAGCAACTTCCAGTAGTTGACCATGATTATTTTGTTCAGATGAGGGGAAAACGGATGACAAAATCCCCAAATTCTGAAGAGACATACAGTAAGACGTTGCGAGTTACAGAATGGAACAAATAGGAAGAGAAGGAGTGAAAGAGGTAGTTTGAGGACCGATAGGTCCTTGTGGCTGGAACTGCTTTAGCCTGCTTCTTAGCTCACTTCCTTTCTGCAACAAAGGATCTTCCTGTCCAGAGGAGGCCATTGTTGTCTCAGGTAAGCTGTATTTTAAAAGAGTAAACAGACAAAGCGCTTAATTCTGGTCAGGTGCCACAGTAAACCTGGTGCAGATCTCATTGTGCTTATTTTCGGAATGACTGCACTAACGGATGCTGGGAGAATAGTGGATGGTTTTGTCCTTGGATCTTTAAGAAGTGGACAAAGAGACAGATTATGGACATTGGCTTTCTGGATATCTTAGCTGGCAACCAAGCCATCAGGCTCAACGAGTATTACAGTGCGCCTCTTCTTTATGGTGTTAGTGTTGATAGGAAGGCCCCATGTAGAGGAACACTGAAGGGTGAAGCACTAAATGGAGTTTAGCACTGCTTGATTGCAGTGGCAGGCCGTCACTAATCTAATGAGACTCTGATGGGGTGGTTAGCTGGTCTTTCTCTCTCTTTCTTTGAAAATGAATGATGGGTTTGTTTCATATGCAAATAGCTGGGGGAATTGCACATGACCAATAAGTGGGTCACTGTGCAGACAAGGGGTCTTACAGATGACACATTGGTGGGGGGGGGGGTCTGTACAAAGTTTGTACAACGTTTGCATTAGTTTAGACTGCTGGTCTCAGGTTTCCCAGTACACCTTATGTGGATATTTCTACAAGGCTTTTGTTACCAGCAATGTAGAAATTGTAGGTGGTCATTATAACTCTGTGTTTGTTTCTGTCCATTTGTATGGCTGAATATAAAGGTGTTGCTCTGCCCTAATAGCAGGAGGGGGAACAGAAAGGGAAGTGGGGGGTCACAATGTCCCCCTCTCAGCAAGAGATTCCTGATTCTCAGCGGTTAGGCATCCTTGTGAAGGAATTCTCTCCCTGCTCCAATAGCCTTCCCTGTTTTCTTATTCGTAACTGGATTCTTTTACAAAAACCAGACCCTTACTATTATGACTAAGATTAGTTATGGACCGTTATATCAGCCTATTATTTCCATTTTGAGACGTCAAAATGTCCACTTGGTGGATTCAGAAGTTTTACCTCTGCCATATTATGTGTGTATGTGTGTGTGTGTGGATGAGTATCTGTGTGTGTGTGTGTGTGGTTGTACATACACATATGTAGTTGTTTTTTTGTTTTTTGGCTTAGTGTTATGTTAGAATCATTTTATTCTTATACCTTTTGTTCTTTAATATTATGAATTGTTTTTAGCTTTATTTTTTGTTTTTAATTTAAACGTTAAGTTTTGAAATTTTGTTGTATGAATTTGCCATTTTTATTGAATTTCTTTAATTTTAAAATGTGTATAAGTAGTATTTATAAAGTTTAGCTTCTAGTTTTGGATCTGTTTTTAGTTGTTTTAATACTACAATTGATTGCTTCTATTGTCCTCATTTGTAAGTCTTTTTGGATAAAAGCATCTGCTAAATGGCTAAATAAATATTAGTTTGATACTCTATAATGGCATTGTGAATGGATAAGAGTTTTTGTTTTCAAAATGATTGTGATAAATGTGTTTATTAATCATAAATTAAAAGTTCCCATGAATTATAGATATAAAATCTTTTCATTAGCAACTGCTGATTTTCAACTTTAAACGCATATTATTCCTGACTGCTGAATTGGTACCAGAAACAAAAACTGTTAAGTAAAATGAAAGCAATTTGATGATATCATATCTTTTGAGATACAGTGGGTTAATATTACAGTAAGTTAATAATTTCTTCTTGAAATAAGTCTATGCTCCTCAAACCTGTATTGCTCAAAATAGAGTAAAAATATATCATTTTAAACATTTTCTATTTCTAAAAATTTAACAGGTTGTTTATTTCTGTGATTGCAAAGCTGAATTTTCAGCATTCATTGCTCCAGCCTTCAGCGTCTCATAATCCTTTAAAAATCGTTTTGGTGCTCAAGAAACATTTCTTATTATTGTTGAAAATGAAACCTTGTGCTTGCTAAATAGTTTTTTTTGTATCGTGATAATTTTTTTTTCAGATTATTGGATGACCTTGAAAGTTCAAGACCCTTTCGTTAAAGACAAGATCTTTTAAAATTATACTACAACATTTTTACTGTCACGGTTTTAGTCAATTTAATGTGTCCATGCTGAATAATTTTTTTTAAAGTGTAGTGCAAGTTCTGAAGGTAAATGTAAAAAATGTCTCAGTGTCTCTGTCTACACTCTTAAAAATAAAGGTTCCAAAAGGGGTTTTCACAGTGATGCCACAGATTAACCATTTTTGGTTCCCCAAAGAACCATTCAGTCAAAGGTTCTTTAAGAACCATCTCTTTCTTACCTTTTTATAACCTGAAGAACATCCTTTTCGCCACAAAGAACCTTTTGTGAACAGAAAGGTTCTTCAGATGTTAAAGATTCTTTATGGAACCATTTAGACAAGGTTCATGCTATGGCATCGGGACACCTTTATTTTTAAAGTGTACCCTACAGCCCCCATGATGAAACACCTCAGATTAGTCAAGCACCATTGAAAATCCAAAACAGATCTTGCATGGGTTGCTGGTATCAGGATCTGTAGCCTTTGGTGTATTTGAGTGCAGCGGCGTTACTGTGCTGTATTTGTTTGTTTTGTGGGCTGTGGCTGATAGAGATCGCTTACTGTCTCCTTGGGGCTGTTTGGGGAGCCGACGGTCTCACAGGACGTGGTGTGTTTCCTCAGGTGATGATAGCAAACTGTTCCGGCCTGCTCTGTGGTGATTCAGCTGGATGCCTGAGTGGGAAGAGGGGAAGTGTAGGAGGAGATAGAGGGACAGAGGGATGTGCAACACATCAAAAAGAACAAAAACTGAAGAAAAGACATATGAAAGCAAAGAGCTTCAAAGAGATTGTGCGTCTACGTCTCACCCTTCAGCCTAACTTTACAGTGTCTTGATGCACAGTGACAATGATTGTAAGAGATTACTGTGACAGTTCATAGTCTACATATAAACAGCGGCCCTCATGCGTGACGCACACTTTGCGTGTAAGTAGGCCATGGCAGGGTCCTCACTACAGGCTGAACTCACTCCAGCACTGGCCTGGATTCCTCTGCCATTGTTCTCACTGTCCCGCAGAGGAGCCAAAGTCCCCTGCTGCCACATGAAGTGTAGTGTCCTGGAACCCTACAAACCCCCCACCATGAGCTCAGCAGAGGGGGTCCGACCCTCTGAGCTCCTGCCTTTATGAGATCAAACACAGAAGCACAAAGCTAAGGATTTAGCCCAGGCTCCGATTGAGTCCAAACTTCTTGGCAGTGGTTTTAAAGATGGGAGCGAGTGGAACGTGATGGCAGTTATATCTGTTATGGTAGTGGCATGTTGCTGTTGTGTATAGAACCATGTGATTCGTCGCTTTAAGTACAATAACACCCAGTCTCTGACACCATCTATGTCGGAGTGTTTATAACTTGTTTGATTTGGGCCTTTTATCAAGGAGTGCTGGGAAAGTTATTTGCCCACCGGCTTCTCAGTTCTGTTCAGAGTCCATAGTTACAGTTGAAGGAGTGTTTTATTTATTTCACAACGGTTCAAAGGTTTGAGTCAGTAGATTTTTTTTTAAATGTTTTTTTTTAAAGAAGTCTCTTATGCACACCAAGGCTACATTTATTTGATCAATCAGCAAAACTATATATTGTTAAAATTAACTGTTTTCCATTTGAATATGTAACTTGTTCCTGAAATGGCAAAGCTGAATTATTCCATTCAGCACATTCAAGATTTATTCAAAATAGTTATCATTATAAATGTATTTACTGTCATCTGAACATTTTAATGCATCTCCTGGTAGCTTACAATGAAGCAAATGAACATTAAAACATGAAAACATTATGAAAAGTACATAGAAACTGAAAGAAAACAACTGAAGCCACGGTTACACCTGGTTTTAACAGCAGTCTTGTGGGATATTATCTGGATATGCAATATCCGCCAAGTTTGCATTGTTATGTGACCCATGACATCTGCCGCGTCACTGTTTCCAACTATTTATTAATACAACAACTTATCTCTATGGTTTTGTGGGTAGTTTTGGTAGTAGAGAAGTAGGCATATTTAGACATGGGGCGAGTGTAAACAAATCCCAAAACGTTTTGGGATCTGATCACCAGAAATGCATGTGATCCCATTTGTAGTGCAATATTTCCTAATGCGTCCCGGGCCACCTACTTGCCACTTAATCGCTTCACCAAAACAATGGTTTTAAACTTTGTGAACAGGGTACGGCTCTACTAGTGCTTGGTCAAAACATTTGGGGAAGACTTGCACAAGATTTCATTTGCTCTTTTTGACATCTCTGCATTTGAAATCTGTGTGCACTTTAAACCCTGCAAGCCATCAACAATATCTTCCTCAATCAAAGAAAATGTTTTCTTCTCTCCTTCTCTGAAGGATGAGATGAGGTTATTACAGGCATCTTATGCAGCTGGAAAGAAGCCAGTGCTTTTCAAGCAGCGCTTTTTCATTTCCACCTTGAGCACCTCTCGCCCGTCCTTAGTATTTCGTCCTGCTTCAGCACATTTGTGTCTATGTGCCCTTTGTTTAGGAGCAAAGCTATTGTAACGTATACCACCAGGATGCAGAAACAGACCCGGTGTTGTTTGGAGCTGGAGTGAAGCTTGAGTCTTTGGTGTTGCTGTGGTATTCAAAGGCTGAACACTTTGTGCTTGGCTGATAAAGTTTCAAGTACCTTGGATGACCTGTCGCTTATGTTTCTATGTTTGTGTATTCTTATCTTTCTGTCGAGTCGCAAGGTTTTATTGAGAAAAGCACCTGGCATGTAAACAGAGGTCACATTGAATAGTTGACCATAGGAATAGATGACTAATTGGTCTTGGCTCTCGCGGTGAAAACACAAGCTCTGTTGTTTTCATTGAGGTAAAAACAGAGCTGAATTTTGGATGCGAGGAAAGCAGGATTTCCTGTAATTTTGCACATTCTGAATATAATGTGGATGAAATCACTGCTTACACATGCTGAGGCACAAGTTATGTATCAGTACATCTGTGTGGGTACAAGACAATGAATCATTGTACACAGTTATGGTTTGTTGTAACAATTTTGATACGTGATGTATTTATGAAGGTCATTATGTGTTTTATTGGGAAAAACTTAGTGATCATTTCCTAAATCTACGAAAAAAGCCAGCTGTTTTTTTTTTTAGTTAGCAGGTCTTTAAATATTATTTTTTTTTTTGTTTTTTTAGATTTGTTTGTTTTTTTATGTATATTTATGTATTTATCTATTTTATATATAGAATTACAGTATATGTAATTAAATGAATTGTTAGTGTAAGAGAAATGACATTGCCTGCAGAGCAGTATATACGTAAATGGTGTGACGATGACAGTCAGGGTTGACCTGTGATTAAATTTTGTATGGCTTTCTGGATGGCTTTAAGATTATGTTGTACCCCCTCAGATTAAAAATTTGACATGTAAACCTGAGTGATTTTTGAATGGATTAGAGAGGTTTAGCTCTGGAAAAACTGTGATGCATGTGAAGGAGAAAATCATGGGGAATTTGGGATGGCTTTAGGCAGGTTTATTAGTTTCTCTGATGGTTTAGGCAATAAACGGTGCTGTGAAGATTTAGCAGTGCAAAGCATGAGGACGCTCCGTGTCCTTGTTAGGAGTTCATGAACTGATTGTGATTCTCCTGCCATTGTTATTCTTGAGCTTTTTGAATGCTCTCACAATGCTGGTTAATGCCCATCTATACATAAACAGCCCAAGCAGACTAGAGCACCATTCAGAGCACACTGCTTTCTCAAATCTCTCTGAGTCTTTGTAATGCCTCTGTCAAGAAAAAAAGCACAGAAACATTGCTCCGCTTGGCCCTTTCTGTTTGTCAAAGAACTGACTGCGGGAACTGGGGCACGGAGGGAAAGAGAATGTGTGAATGTTCTTTAAATACAAACAAGAGTTTCATCAGATTCCCCAGTGCAACAGTTTCTCAACACCATCCCTGTGTCCTGTAGTTTATCAGCAGTGAAATGCCTCACTCCAAGTAAAGGGAAAAGGATATTGCAACAATTAAACCGTGGTAACCTTCTCTGAAGGACACAGACATCATGATAAGCGGCGTCATGTGATGCCGCAGCTTTTCTGAAGACCAAAGCAGTGATATTTACAATGTTAAAAGGTCATTCCTCACTAAACTTTGTCAACCTTTGCTATCTTCTGTAGTTTTGCAAGCGTAGAGTATGTTGTCTAGTTTAGGGGTGGTGGTGTGGCGTAACAGATGTTTGGGTTTGTTTTGGGGCGGTTCGACGTGGTTATTTTGGGTGGTGTTGTGGTTAATGAGTAAGGTATTACTGAGCAGTCAGGGCAGCTGAGAGGGAGAGAGATTCAAAGAGGGGCTTCAGGACTTTGAACTCAAAGCAGAACTGACATAAATCCACCCCAGTCTGCTAATGAGTCACTGCCTGTGTTGATGGGAATGACTTTACATTACACACACACACATCAAAGTTTGTGTCGTCGTCCAATGTCGTTTACACAGCGTTTTCATTGTAGTTCCACTCCTTAGTGGCACGGTATTTCAGAAACTAATCTTACTGTAACCTAGAACCTGATCAAGCTTACTTTTGGGATTTTAAAGTTGTAGAAATCATGTCGACGACAGCTATCATTTATCAGCGCAAAAAGTTGCTCCTATAGCTTTTGTTTTTGAGTTTTTTTTTTTTTTTTTTTAAGGCCTATCATTCAGTATTTCTTTGTCACAGTTGCTTCACAGTGGATTGTTAAACCAGTAGGCAACATTCCCTCCTGCATCGCAACGATCTGCTTTGGTTGTTTTGCCCTGCTCGTCCGGTTTCTGGGGCCATCCGTTTTGTGTTCATCGTTGCTGTCATCAACAGATACACAGTCCTTCGGTGCATGACAGCTGTCTCGGTTTGTTAGCTGAAAACCTCACAAGGAGTTCTGTATGTGTTGTTTTAGGTGTCCCTGTCCATAGCAGAGTGCGTTTGGAATGACACAATGCATTTTACACGTACAGAAGCTCTACAGGACAGTCTCGCTTATTCATAAAACTTGGTGAAGAAGAACGACGAGCGCTCTAATACTGGCAGAGCGAAAGCCCAAACCAGACAAAGAGGCAGCCACCAACAGAGCAGTCTAATTAAGGAATTTGCTCACGTTCTGAGATGGCTGCTGAAGCCGTAACTCGTCAAAAGGCTTAAGGAATCAGGAAACTGTATAATGCGTCAGGTTGAGTCATTGAGAAACTGAAGGAGACATGCTTAGCTAACTCTAAATGGACGGTGCTAAATCGTACAGGGACGTTCAATTCAGGTCTGATTCACTGCATTTATATTGGCCCACATCATTTAAGGGGGTGTCAAAGGTCAGAGGCCTGTTGTCCCACACTCACGTTTCCATTAGACACATTGTTGTAGGAGTTCATTGATGAGTATTTTAACTCCAGCACTACAGTCTAAATTTTAACTTTAAACCAGCTTCTACAACTCAAAAATTCACTAATAGGTAAACTGACAACATATAAATATTTATAACTGTCTAACGAAGCTGTATTTTGCTTTATTTTGTTAAATAAGTATATTTGCCCCATGGCAGTTGGGTTATTTAATGTTTTTTCTTACATATTATGAAACCTATACAGTAGGGCTGTGCAATATATCGAAATATATCGAAATATCGCAAAATGTACTGGACAGTCGCAATTGATATCGCTTACATGCTTGGAATTTGGGGCCAGACCAAAAGACAAAGAGAACCAATCCCTCACTGCTCTAAGCTAATCTAAACTTTGTCGATTAAATTAAGGAATTCGGTGCGTTAGTGATTCAAAGGTAAATTTAAGCAGTGTTTTTATTTTCCTTTTTATTAGTCAGTCCTAATCCACTCATGTTGAATCAATGATTACAGAATGTTAAAATTACATTTTTATGTACGACGAGTAAAACACATACCGTTCATTCAGTGTGTTGTAGGGGTGCTTTCTATTAGAATCAGAATGAGCTTTAGTCCCAATTAAAGTGTGCGCAAAACACAGGATGGTTTAAGGAGCTTTGAATAGATACATACATACATACCTACATCAGTACTACAATAACCATATATATATATGACACAATATAGTTATAGAAGTTCACAGAACTGACTCGGCAACAGCCGAGTAAAACTATTTCATCTGAGCATGTGGCAATTTAAGCATTATAGTATTGAATATCCGCATTATTTCAGGAGTTACGCCTTTTTCTTCCATATCGCACCAGCCTAATATACAAGTACAAAAACTATGGCAGGTGTTGCTTGCATTCTTATACGAGATGGGACAGTGATCGTCTCTGGACTGAAACAGGATTTGTGATAGTTTTT
Organism: Sinocyclocheilus anophthalmus; assembly: GCA_018155175.1. Classification (NCBI taxonomy): domain Eukaryota; kingdom Metazoa; phylum Chordata; class Actinopteri; order Cypriniformes; family Cyprinidae; genus Sinocyclocheilus; species Sinocyclocheilus anophthalmus. The sequence goes on along the minus strand of JADLZN010010172.1, from coordinate 372,649 downwards.
TTTTTCTATTTGTTTCAACTATTACAATAGATTAGCTCCCATTTAGCAGACCATTTTATCCAAGCGACGTACAAATGAGGACCATGGAAGACATCAAAATCAAACAAAAGAGCCAAGATATACAACTGCTATAAAAAGTCTCGTTAGCTACGCCGAGCCGTAGCAGGTTTTTTTAAACATTAATGAATAAAAGAAAACGATAGAATTAGGAAAAAGCATAGAAGTAGGGCTAGTCGTAGAGGCCTTTTTTGCTTTTTGTAATGTCTATAAATAAAAAAGAAAACAACATGAATATAAAAAGAATAAGAAGTTCTGGGTTATTGATAGTTTTTTTTTAAGAAAACAAGTAGTTAGTAAGTTAATAGAGTGCAAGTCTAAAAGGGGCAGTTTTTTTATTTTTTTATAATATTTTTTTTTTTTAAGACATAGAATTAGAATAGAGAGTGCTAGAATTAGAGGGTCAAATAAAGACGGAAGAGACATGTTTTTAGCCGATTCTTAAAGATGGCTAAGAACTCAGCTGCTCGGATTGAGTTGGGCAAATATCGGTTATTGAACACCAATTATCAAAGAATTGAGAAAAAATAGATCCTGAATATGAACCAGCACAAATGTTTTAATTTCAAGCTGATAATAATAAGAAACTTCGTGAGCACCAATCCCAGTAGTCTGACGCATTAATGTGACACTGAAAACTGAAGTAATGACTGCTGAAAATTCAGCTTTGCAATTACAGAGATAAATTAAAATTCATATTGAAAAGGTTATTTAAAATTGTAATTAAATTTCACAATATTACTGTTTTTCTGTATTTTTGATCAAATAAATGCAGCCTTGGTGAGCATAAAAACTTTCAAAAACTTTACAAAAATTTTAATGACCCCAGAATCTAAATAAACCTAAATGACATTTTCTTGAGAATAGGTCTGTTGCTCTGACAATTCGTTGGGATGCATAAGTTTTGCCTGAATTTGGTGTTCATTTTGGAGCCTGAAGCTATGTGGGTTTTCAAGATAACTGTAATTTTATGTAACATTGTGTTTTTCTGTTTTGTCCTCTCTTTCTAGAACAATGTTACAGCCAGTAAGGAAAAGGAGGAAGTGGAGGCGGCACGGAAGGCATCCGAAGGCCAGGCAGGCCGTCTGTCTCAGGAGGTGGAGAGACTGCGCAAGAGGGCACAGGAACTGGAGAATGAGGTTGCCAAACTCAACCGCATCATTGATGAAGCCAAGCTGCAGGAAAGCAGGCTAGGGGAGCGAGCTGTCCATCTGGAGGTACCTTCAGCCCGCTCTTTGATTGTGTGAAAAAGAAATACACTTACATTTATACTCACAAGCCCAAGGCAAACGTCACATGAACTTCTCATGTGCTGAGATTTTCTTCCACTTCGTTTTATATTACTTTCTAATGATTACATCAACATGAGGCAGTTTCCCCAGACGAAGATTAAGATTGTCCTGTCTTGAGGTCCATCAGCCCTGAATCCCCATTAACTCTGGGGAATGGCTTAATCTGTGTCTAGAAATGCAGACACAGAGATGTAAAACATCTGTAATGTGTTTATTTGTGACTAGAAAGAGAAAAGGCAGTTGGAGGAGTCTCTTGCTGAGGTCAGGGAACAGGAAGAGGAAATGACCCGTGCAAACCGGGCTCTTGGCAATCGCCTAGAGGATGTACAGGTGAGAGCTGGGAAACTCAAGTTTGAGCTGTAGCTAAAATAGCAAAAAAATCATGTTTGGTTGAGTTATTACTGATTTGTTCCTTGTTTTGTTTTTGGGGTCTCTGTGTCATCATTCTAATATGCTAATTTGCTGCTCCAGAAAACATTTCTTAGTGTTATCAATGTTGAAAACAGTTTTGCTGCTTAATATTTTTGAGGAAACCACTATACATTAAGTATTCTTTGATTAATAGAAAGTTGAAAAGAACAGCATTTATAGGTGCATCTCAATAAATTAGAATGTCATGGAAAAGTTCATTTATTTCAGTAATTCAACTCAAATTGTGAAACTTGTGTATTAAATAAATTCAGTGCACACAGACTGAAGTAGTTTAAGTAGTTGGCTCTTTTAATTGTGATGATTTTGGCTAACATTTAAAAAAAACACCAATTCACTATCTCAACAAAGGTAGAATATGGTGACATTGCAATCAGCTAATCAACTCAAAACACCTGCAAAGGTTTCCTGAGCCTTCAAAATGTTCTCTCAGTTTGGTTCACTAGGCTCCACAATCATGGGGAAGACTGCTGATCTGACAGTTGTCCAGAAGACAATCATTGACACCCTTCACAAGGAGGGTAAGCCACAAATATTCATTGCCAAAGAAGCTGGCTGTTCAAAGTGCTGTATCCAAGCATGTTAACAGAAAGTGGAGGGGAAGGAAAAAGTGTGGAAGAAAAAAAAAAAGCACAACCAACCGAGAGAACCGCAACCTTATGAAGATTGTCAAGCAAAATCAATTCAAGAATTTGAGTGAACTTAACAAGGAATGGACTGAGGCTGGGGTCAAGGCATCAAGAGCCACCACACACAGCCGAGTCAAGGAATTTGGCTACATTTGTCGTATTCCTCTCGTTAAGCCACTCCTGAACCACAGACAAAGTCAGAGACGTCTTACCAACAATACCTTTTTTTTACCTGGGCTAAGGAGAAGAAGTATTGGACTGTTGCCCAGTGGTCCAAAGATCTCTTTTCAGATGAGAGCAAGTTTTGTAAATCATTTGGAAACCAAGGTCCTAGAGTCTGAAGGAAGGATGGAGAAGCTCATAGCCCAAGCTGCTTGAAGTCCAGTGTTAAGTTCCACAGTCTGTGATGATTTGGGGTGCACTGTCATCTGCTGGTGTTGGTCCATTGTGTTTTTGGAAACCAACGTCACTGCACCCGTTTACCTGAATAATAATGTCATTTTGTTTTACAGATTCAGATATGTATATGATGTTTCATTTAGGTCACATGTCTTAAATCACTCAAAGAAGCTTTACTATTTTAATAATTGTCCTAAAGGACGTCAATTTTTACGGTGTTAAATTATACTTTCCCATCCAGAGAAACTTGACCAAAATGACCCAAGAGCACCATGAGCTGCAGGAGCGACTAAAGGATGAGAGGAGTCAGAAAGAACAGTTTAAAAACACCAAGAATGAGATTGAAGATGAGAGGAGGCTGCTGGACCGGACTGTGGAGAAACTGCAACGGGAGGTGAGAATAATGTGCTTTTTTTAATCCTGTAAAGGTCTTAATAAGCTTATTAGTAAGTTGCTTTCAGTACATGCTTTTGAATTCACTGAGGAGCACAACCTGAGCTGGTTAACTAGCGTGATTTGTGTCACTGAAACCTGGGCTGACGCCGATAAATGTCTGAAGAATTGGCAAGTTTTTTTTTCCTCTGTCCTACTGGTTTTTCAGTATCTCTTTCTGTCTGTATAGATGTATGAGATAGTGGAGGCGTCTCAGAGCTCAACTCAGGAGCTGCAAGAGCAGATAGACATGTACAAGGAGAAGAACCGGAGGGAAATGGCAGAGCTGCAGAAACAGCTGAGAGAGGGAGGTCTGGAGCTGGAGAAGTCACATCTTACCGCCAAGACCCTTCAGGAGGAGGTGGGTGGAGGAGGGTAGTTATATCAACAACATTTTATGAAAATCGTCAACCTGAAAACAAAACAAATCATCAAATCATTTTTAAATCCTGAAATAGACTAAGAACCAGCTGGTCTGAGCTGCAACTGCTTTATTAAGCAGTTTTAATATTCTGTTTATTAAGCACACGCTGCAGTTATTTTGCCTACCGCTTTAAATGCGTGCGCTCTTAAAAGTCGGGTAAACTCTGATTGGCTGTCATTGTTTTTATTTGTAAAAAAAAAAGTTTTGAAAGTGATTCCAAACGATCTGTCGCTGTGCGCGTGTAGTTGTGTGGACTTCCTATTTTCATAGTAGTAAAATGATTTTTGTAAAAATTTGTATAATTATACATCGATAGTTCTCGGCACTGGTATGAAAAGCATGTACCCTTTGATACTTAGTGCTACAAAACACATAAATATGTCCAAACTGTGGTGTTACCATTGTAACTGTCCAAAAAAGTTCCATTATGCAGTTTGTTTGACTTGGAATACAGATAGGAAAATCACATTTCATTGGTAGGATCATCTGAGGTAAACATTTGAAAGTGAAACACAGAGAAGCCTGTCAGTGTTTAAGCCCTTATCCTCCGAGTTTATGCTTTATTTATCCAACAGCACAAAATAAATCATGTAAACATGGGAAGTGTACCTAGCCAAAGTGAAGCTTGCATTTCTTAAAAAGATGTACTATGTGTTTCTGAAGAAGCATAACAGTTGGCTAGAGATGTTTTTCAATGTAAACTCCGCCAAATGCCACGTTAAACATAATTTGCATAACTTCCATGTTATTCAGTTGGTCTCTTTCTCTGTGGAGATGAACACCACCATATCAGCTCTCTCAGTGTTAAATAAACCTCTGGAATATTCCGCGCCACCATTAATCATTGGCCGACATTCTTTTGGCAGATCAGATTTTTCAGTCACTTCAGCTCTTATTCGCAGTCCCCATCCAACCCTTCAGTTTATATACTCAACAACCCCAAGTGGGACTAACCTTTGACCTCTGCTGTTAACCCTGTCAGCACTGTGGCATTTGAAGAATGTTATTGTTTGATATGGGAATCGGGCATTATTGGTCAGCCCTGTGAATGAGGACTGGACCCATCCCCCCAATCTCATTAACACTTTATGAGCTGAGAACAAATGTGTAATCTGGCCCGCTTTCAAGGCTCACTGACTGACTGTAATTCTGCACTGCTGCCTGTGAAATATCTGTTCATGAGCGGAGAATGGAACAGAGTGTCAGGAAGAAAAGTTAAAAGAAAAACAAACAGCAAAAAGAAGAGATGCAACAGTGAGACGTCCTCCGCTGCACAGCTGTGTGTGAAGGAAGAGAAGGATGCTGTGTTCCTGTGGGGAGTGTTGGGTCTGAGCGATGACCTACTGACACCTCATCCTCCCAGAATTCCATCTTACACATGTTCTCCTCTCTGACACATTCTCTTCATACAGAGCATGACCTCAATCTCACAGCTGTTTCCTCTGGAGCGATACACCTCTGCTGCTCTCTGCTATAAAACCAAATCACACCCATTAAAGCTGTATGCTTCTTACATGCAGTTCACACATTAACACATTTTATCCTTCTTTACTGAATATTTATTACCCAGTTCCTTTTTTTTTAAATTACATGTAAATCTCAAAATCATTTGTTTCATGTTGAAGTGTATAATTTCACATGTGTTTAGGAGTTCACTCTTGACAAAGGCATCATCTTGTGGCCGAAAATGTAACTGCAGGAACTAGACAACAAAATGTACAAATCATGTTCAGGAGAGAGCTTAATTTCACACATGTAGCACAGCATGAATATCATGGTACAAATTAAATGGTAATGATGTTTAAAGGACAAAATTCAATTGCAGATGTTTTAAATTATATATAAAATGTTGAAAATATTCATATATCACACCGCACTCAGATTGCACACCGCCCATCTTTCTCTCAGTCTCCAGATGAAGTATGTATCCCTACTAAATCTCATCACTTGACTCCAAAACAATCAAAAGTTATTTGTGTTGTCGTTAAAAAAATATTAGGTCTTACCAGACACGCTTGGTTTTCCCAGCATTGGCTGGACTCTTGTTGTCGCGTGGCAAGCGATTACCGGTGTGTACACTGGAAGAATACGGGAGTACTGGCTGCTGAAAATTGTGGCAGCTATTAGTACCATTCACAGACGTTAGCAATAAATTACATTTTTAAACAATCTAACCCATTATAGAAATCGTTACTGGGGCGGTGTCGCCTGCCTAGTCTACCTTTGGCATAATGGAGGTGTGTCATAATTATACTGGTGTTTTTACCTGTCCCGACCTTCTTGATTTTAATCAGATAATGTTGGGGCCCTTCCCCGGACGGGTTTTGGAGTGAGTCATAATTATCTCACGTGGGCGCATTCGCAAAAATCTTTCAAACGAAAACATCTTTCGACTCTTAATCGGTTTTCACCACTTCTGTATGTTTCATTGCGTGTCATTAATTAATGCTTTCAGATACCAATAAGAGTCAAATACTGTCTGACGTCTGTTTAGCTCCCCAGATTTTTTGACCAAACCAAATCGTCTCGAGGAGGTTTTCCATGTCCTAAATCAGTGCTGAGAATGTGAAATATAATTCTTCTTAGGCCTGTTCCCAGCCATCCGACTGGATGTAAAAGTGTTGGTCTCAGAGACTAAAATGTGACTGTGTTTGTGTGTTTCAGCTGGCTCGTGTGCAGGAGGATCTGCGGCAGTGTCGGAAAGACAGAGATGAAGCGCTGCAGAGAGTGAAGGACCTGGAGCAGAAGGTTTTTGAACTAGAGGTCGAGACTGAGACCAAAACCCATTCAAATGACAAAACCAGACAAGTCAAACTCTTGGAGGTGCAGCACTAATAGAGAAATGTCTTCTTTTTACGTCATCAAATGTTTCTTGAACTATTGACTGTTATAATGTAAATTTGTTCTAATGTACAAAGTGCGTTCATCTGTCAACAGGACCGTCTGTCTGCGCTGCAGATGGAGCTGGAGGAGGAGAGACAGAATGGAGACTTGCTGTTGGAGAGAATAGACAGAGGAAGAGAACAAGTGAGATCCTCTTGACACACATTGTTATTCATTTTTTTACCATAATCAATAGTTAAATCATTAACATATATGGGAATTTTGCAGTGAACAATTCTATCTTAAATTTTAGATTTTTTTAGACTAGGGTGCATATGCTCCTGGACCGATGGTCTCTTGTTAGCAAGCGTTAGTACTCGGCCTGTCTGGGATTCGATTTTTAAAGTAGAGTGTCCTCTAGATGACGTTTTTCACGGGATTGTATGAAGGATACCTTTTCCCATTATGCCGTCGGCCCACTTTGCCCCATGACTATTTTTAAATGTAGAAATACGTAGGTCGGTTTAAGTATCAAATTCATACAAACTAAGTGGTAACAATTTAATACGTACGCCCCTTTTGTGATCGTTGACTTTCTGGTGGTGGTCGTTAGGTATTAATTTACATATAATTTACATTTTACAATTTTCAAATCATGTCTCTGCCGCTCAAAATTTAGTATTTTTAGTCTTTCTCCATGAGTATATTGTTAAGCCACACACACTTTTTCATTCCTGGTGAAATACAAGTGACGGAATTGAACTTGAATGCTTGATCCGCTGTTGGGTTCTTCTTTTTAAAGTTGCACTCCAGATTCAGAGTTAATTCACACCAGAACAAGAGAAAGATGGAATGTGAGATGGAGTGCATTGTAAGAGGAGTTTGCGTAATCGTTATCTTTGGCAGCCTGCCTCTTGGTGAAAGAGTGCCTGTCCGAATTTCAGGCATCAATTAAGAGCTTTCTCTAAAGCTCCACTTCGGCCAAAATATGCAAGCGGCCAGGCATCTCAAGCCGGCCAGTGGCAAAGCTGACTCTAAAGTAAGCAAGATAATCCCAGTAAAGGAAACATGTTGCAAACTCAGGCACAGATGATACATGTTTCCTGAGAAACAAGGTCTGGTTTCTTCAAGCTCAGACTTGAAGTGTTGGATCTTTGCTTTTTATGGAAGCAAGACAAACTTATATGTGCAGTTTATTTTTTTGAAGCAAGCCATTTTAGGATCATGCATCATTTGGTTAGACCTATGACTTCTTGAACTTGGACCTTTTAAAACTTTCTTCACAAGTAGCCCAAACCATCCTGGGCCTCTATCCGGTCTTTATTGGTATTTTTGCAAAGCCTTATATCTTGCTTGGGCGCCCATTGTCGTGCGCGCTAGTTGCACCTGCGCGCCACATTAGACCCTTCTAAAAAAAAAAGCGACAAATCTAATCAGGCGGCTGAAGTATGATGATAATAGATATATAAGAGTGGAGGCGCTGAAGCTTCGTTTTTAACTTGTCGTGAAATAGAGCGGAATCGTGGCGTCTCGCTTGTGGAACTCAGTCGTAACTCTACGTTGCGCCTTCTGTGGAAGACGGGGTTGTGTCCGAGGTATGGGCACACCCCTGCTTGCCGATTGTCTGTTCGTTTGCGCAGCAGTTTGGTGCGCCGTCCTCATCTCAGGTTTTCGGGCGGGCGTTTGGTCTTAAAATTAGGCCAGGTGACATCCGTTTTACCGCGTCGTCTCTTTGCTCGACATGCTCTCTGGCTCTCTCGTTTCCTCTTCGCTCCGTGTCTTGTATCGCTCTCATTGCTTTCGACGTGGTGACTTAGTTTCAGTGTGGGTTTCTGCTCTGTGCTGACCAACTCTGTCCACGCTGTCCCTGCAGGTAGAGCGGCACAGCACTGCCCATCCCTCATCCCTTAGGACCCCCCGCTGTCAACGCTAATTGGCATAAAAGTATCATCCACGTCTTAGCGCCTGGCGCCAGACAAAATAGGACGCCCGAGTCTCTTCTTATCTACGTCGGTCGGATATGGCAGTCGATCGCCCGTATTCCTCTCTGTCAATTTCTAATCCCTCATTTTTCCTTATCTTTCCCTTCAGCTGCCACGTGTTCTTAAGGCCAATCTTCTCTCTACATTGTCAACAATTTTTTGTATGATGTTCATGCTTGAGTGACTGATGTCCCTAGATATGTTGGTTTGGATAAGGCGGCCTTTACGGCAGTGTCTAATCTACATGCCTATTATGTATTTGGAGAAATTATAGAGAAATGTGAACGATTCATTTGGCTAATGAAAAAAAAGAGAGTAAATATCTGCATATTGATGTTATTGCTCCAAGTATTATACATCAGCTATTCAATTCAAGCAAAAAAAAACGTAGATATGTAAAACTACATACACTACTGTACTACACGGGGCCCCGACGTTGTCGGGTTTTGAGTTTTAGTTCTTAAAGTACAAAATAATTTATTTTACTATCAGCAAGATTCATTAAATTGGACAAAAGGGTCAGTAACACATTTATTTCTTACAAAATATTTTATTTAAAACGTACATTTTTAGTATTATCTAATCAATAAATCCTGATGTGAGCGCGTGCATGGCCCGCACTTTTCCCTACAGTGCAAAAATATTAAGGAGCTTTCTTTTAAACATAACAATATGATAGTAATTCTGATGATTATACGTAAATAAATACGTGTGTCTTGTTAGAGTGCACAGCACAACCTAGGACTCGTTTTAGCCATGGGCCTTTTGTTGAAGGTCATGTGACACTAAGACTTGGAGTAATGCTGCTGCTTGAACATTCATCGTTTTCCATCGAGTAATAAATTACATTTCAAAAAATGGTATTGTTATTGTAATAAAGTATTATTGTAAAATATTATTACACAGTATTTTTGATCAAAGAAATGCAGTCGATAGTCAAATAGAAATATTAGAAAAAGTTCCCCTAAACATATGAACCGTAGTTTATCACCATTTATTTATTTTTTGAAAGTTTAAAAATGTGACCCTGGAGCACATAACCAGTCATAAGGGTCAATTTTTCGGAAATTGAGATTTATACTCAATGTAAAACTAATTTAGGTTCTCTCTGTTCAGATTATTTCAATGGGTTTGTTAGATAGTACAATATTTGGCTAAAGCTATGTTGAAAATCTGGAATCTAGGGCGCAAAAAAAATCTAATTATTGGAAAATCGCCTTTAAAGTTGTCCAACTGAAGTTCTTAGCAATGCATATTACTAATCAAAAATTTAAGTTTTGATATATTTAAGGTAGGAAGTTTACTAAATATATTCATGGAACATGGTCTTTACTTAATTTCCTAATGATTTTTAGCATAAAAGAAAAATCTATAATTTTGACCCATACAATGTTTTTTTGGCTATTGCTTCAAATATACCCGTGCTACTTATGATTGGTTTTGTGCTCCAGGGTCACAAATATTAAAAATTATCATCAAGTGAATAATGATATTATAGCCTTTTAGGGCTCCTTTTAGCAATGGTGTAAAGCAAGGTGTAAATGGCAGACAAGACTGAGAGGTTTTTCATATACTGGCATGTTTTTAGTTAGGAAGGAGTGTTTTGTTATTGTTGGTGTGTTGCGTAAGTGAGGTTTGCCACTAATGTTTGTGTCGCTGTGTTTGTGTGACAGTTGGAGCAGATGAGGAATGAGCTGATGCAGGAAAGAGCCAGCAGACAGGATGTGGAGTGTGACAAGATCTCCCTGGAGAGACAGGTAAAAACAAACCCTTCTGACTCTGATCGATGCCTTAAACCAACCATCATCTGCTCCTATAGCTCCTGACCTCTCAAACTAGCAAAACTCTTCACCTGTAACTTCCTTTACATATAATTATACATTCCTTTTCTGTGTCAAGAATAAGGATCTGAAGAGCAGGATTACATATCTGGAGGGATCTCACAAGCCTAGTAAAGAGGGATTGGTAGCCCAGCTGGAGAACCGCATCCAGGAACTAGAGGAAAGACTGGAAGCAGAGGAGAGGTAAATGAGAAAACTAATGCATTTAGTGTGTCCTAGACATCATGTCTGATGTTAAGTTTAAAAAAAGAGTCACTTAATTAAATATTTAACAGGGAACGAGGTAACCTGCAGCTGGCGAATCGTCGACTAGAGCGCAAAGTGAAGGAAATGATGATGCAAGTGGATGAAGAGCATCATTCACTGCAGGATCAGAAAGATCAGGTCTGTAAACATCCTCCTCTGAGAAGAAAACGAACATTTGGAAATGATATTTAATGGGTCCTTATAGGTATGTTGCAATACTGTGCAACAGTGTTGAGTTGTGATGAATGTGTAGTCCGTATTGTTCTTATCTGATGTGGTGCTGTGTGTGTGTGTGTGTAGCTGAACCTGCGTCTGAAGGCTCTGAAGAGGCAGATGGATGAGGCGGAGGAGGAGATCGACCGACTGGAACACAACAAGAAGAAACTGCAGAGAGACCTGGAGGAGCAGCAGGAGGCCAATGAACAACTCCAGAGTCAGCTCAAAGCACTGCGCAGTGAGATGAGGTAACCATTCGAACGCTACTGAGATAAATACATTACTGCTGATCCGGGTTCAACTCTGAGCACCGTGATGTCAGCTAAAATATTTCATTACCACTGATGGAATGATGTCTCGCAGTATGTGCAGTTCAAATCGAGCTACACTGTTCATCTCTCTGTCCAAGTACACTCTTAAAAATAAAAGTGCTTGAAAAGGTTCTTCAAGCGATGCCATAGAAGAACCATTTTTGGTTCCACAAAGAACCATTCAGTCAAAGGTTCTTTAAAGAACCATCTCTTTCTTACCTTTTTATAATCTGAAGAACCTTCTTTCGCCACAAAGAATCTTTTGTGAAACAGAAAGGTTCTTCAGATGTTAAAGGTTATTTATGGAACCATTTAGACAAAAAGGTTCTGCTATGGCATCGTGAAGCACCTTTATTATTAAGAGTGTACATGCCACAATGTGGTCATTCCATATTTTAAGGATTAAATACACGTTGCACATCACCTTTCATAATAAAGACACAATTCAGAAGCCAATTGTAGTCTGATTAGTATGTATACATGCTAGACGAATCTGAGCTACTGTTGTATTACTGTATCTAGGTCTGTTAGTCAGACTTCACAAAATTCAAACTGGTACAATTTCAGTCAGACTAAAGCATTACAATTTTAAAACGGCTAATAATTGTTTAAATCAGAGTTGTTAAGTACATGTACGTGCATTCAGTGATACGTTATTTATGCTGCTGGTCAAAAGTTTGGAAAAATTCATGTTTTTGAAAGAAGTCTCTTATGCTCATTAATTTGGTTGCATTTATTTGATCAAAAATATATTTTTTAAAAAGTATCATTACAATTTTAAATGTTTTCAATTGTTTTGAAATGTAATTTATTCCAGTGATCCTGTGTAAAAGCTGAATTTTTCATTTTTCTTTAGTGTTGAAGTAGTAATATTTTTGTCTTCTTTCAAAAACATTAAAACTTTTGACCAGTAGTGTATATTATTACTAATTGAAAATCAGCTCTTGAACATATTTTATACATTTACACAATGGACAGGCTTGTTTAATATAAAAACAATTATACTTGCATTCTTTAGTCCAACTAAAAATGGGCATTTTGTTGTTAATCCAAAAGGCGCAAGAACAACTCAGCACCAGTCCTGAATGCTGATGATGATGACGATGATGATGATGATGATATCAGCACTGATGGCGAGACCTACTTCAGTTCTTCATCCGGCTACAAACGCTCCAGCAGTCAGGACGCCATCATCTCCAAATTCTCTCTATGAAAACGCTACTGGAAATTGGAAAGGAGTTATAAAGAAAGATGGAATGATACATTTGTGCTCTCAGTTATGAACTCTTTGCCACAATTTCATGTAACAATGAGCCCAATCCCAATGCCTTTTCCCATTATATATTTTGCTATATTGCTATATTTTTGTACAAGTAATCTTTTATGTGTTCAACCCTATTGATACTGTATAGCACTGCATATCTGCGCAAAATACAATGTTCGTCAACTGCATTTTCTTTTTCTTTCTGTTCTTTTTCATTTACTGTTAAATATTTAAATTGTGCAGTTCCACTAAATCCAATGACATAAAAAGCCTTTAAATGATGCAAAAACTCCATTTGATATTTAGCTGTCCGGAATGACTGACAGATCTGAAGACAATTCAGACAATACATATTAAGGGAAGTATGTATGGGGGACATTTTTTTTATATGAAAACATACAGTTACAGCCAATTTTTTTTTACTTGATGAACAAGCAGATTTAATGTTATTTGTATCTATTCATATGAAGCTGCTTTCACTTCTGTAAATGCTCATTTAATCTTTTAGCATTATTCCAGACAGCGCCATGAAAATGTACAGCAACTAGCTGCACCAATCTGTAGACCCGTTACATTATATTGACACATTTATGTTTCCAGGATTTTTCACTAATTTCTGAAGCGCAAAACAGTGTTATGGATTAAACCATATGAGCCTACTGTATTATAAAAACATTTAGAATTGGTTTCACTGTACCTTTATGCTACTCGTGGGATGCTGCCCTGTACCTGCACAAATGCGAAAGCATCTTTGTGCCTGTTGTTTCAAAAGTTGGAAAAGAAATACGTCCTTTTTCCTTATGCAAACCTTGTATATTACTGTTTTGACAATCACCCTATGAGAACACTGTGATGATTTGCACTGTATGTTGAAGTGAACTCTTTGTGTCCGGTGCTTAAATGTTGTTTAATGGAACAAAAGCTCTATTATTCGTCATTAGTGCATTTTTTAAGGTTAAAAAATAACCTACCTCTCTGTACACATCTACATTTAAAAAAAAGAATAAACTCCACAGTTAACCCCATGAGGCTCGGTCTGTTTTCTATTACTTGCTTTTTTATTTCTTATTAGAATTTCAAATGTACCTGCAGTAATCCACCATCAGAAATGTCAATAACATGCATTAAAAATTAGATTCTGGCACCAAGTATTTTGTCATTTCTATAGTCCAGTTTTTCTCAACCAGGGGGCCTCCGCAAACTACTGGGAGACCAAATAAGTCTGAAAATTATTAACATTTTCTTTCTACAGTCTTAAAGTGCTAAAAACAGTAAAAATAAAGATATAAAACATTAAACTGACATATGTTTGTTTGTTTTTTACACCAAAAGTACCAGAGGCAATTCTAAGTTTAGATAGGGGGAGGGTCTTGCATTCAAAAAGTTGAGAAGAACCACTGTTTAAGACTAGATCCTGATCCTGATGTGCCTTTAGCTAGAGAAGCCAAACTGATATAGCTCTTCTAGAAGAGCAAGAAGCCTCCCCCAATGTTGAGAGAGGACTGCATTTGTGTGATATGCATGTCTATTACACAGCTGAGCTGTGGAGGAGAGGCCCTGAGCCCCATTATAAATCCTTTGGCTGTTGTCTTGAGATCTGGTCTGTATTGTGGCAACACAAAACAAACTAACCTCCTGATGTGAGAGGAGCATCTCAGCCTGCTGTGCAGAGATTCTTGGCAAAACCTTCACTCATCAGGGTGGGGCTGACATGGGGACTATAGTGAAGATCCAAGATTCCTGAGATTCTGAACCCACTCCTCACAAACTCACACACACAGAGAGAGAGAGTGCTTTGGTGATCTAAACAGTTTCTTTCATAGGCTATGGCAAAGTATTCTTATTTTAGTCCAGAATTTTAGAAACAGGTTGCTCTTCCATAACAGCTCTCTACCGCCCTCTTCTGGTCAGTAAGAACATGAAAATATCAACGCAGTACAGACGTTCACAATGACTTATACATTAGGCACGGCAAGGCAAGTTTATTTGTATAGCAAATTTCATACAAAATGGTAATTCAAAGTGTTTTACATAAAAGAAAAGAAAATAATTATAAAAACATAATCACAACAATAAAACAAGGAATTAAAAAACTTTGAAAATTATTTAAAAAAAAAAAATTGATTTAAGAGGTTTAAAATTAATTTAAGAAAACGATTATACATAAAATACATTAACCTTTTGGAACCAACTAAAAGTTCTGAAAACATGTTTCAAAAGCAACTTTTTTTGCCTGCAGCTAATGATGTAAATAACGTGACTATGTAACACCTCTTATTCTTTTCTCTTTTTTTATTTAAAAAAAGTTCACAACCCCTCTGATTAGACTATGACCTTCCTCAGCTAATGGCCAGTAATCACAGTATAATTGAGGAACTGACTCAGATACATAAACAGGTTATAATGACACCATCTGGTAGTCAGTCAACCTTACAAAGCACATACTTACATAACTTTTCCGATCATTAGTCACAGATTGTATGCCTTTTAAAATAATACTACATATGTGATTTGTGCTTTTTCAGAAAACTCATTGTCATTATACTCAAGATCCCGTGTTTTTAGTAAAAAAAAAAAAAGCTATTAAGGAGGAAAATATTAGCTTAAAAGTTGTTTTTTAATCATCTTGTGTTTTTTGCACCTTTAGTATGTTTTAATTTTATAAATAATTTTAGGTCATCCTGTGACCACCTTTTTGAGACGCACTGTGTAAGGACATTGTTCAAATCCGTATCTTAAGAATGTGCAATTGCAATAGAATGCTTGCCTTAGTAAACATCTCTAATAAATAGACTAGAGATACACAGGATTAGTTATGCTTGATTGAACAGTCATCACGGGCACGTCCTGTCCCTAGCTGGAGTCAAAATGGATGAGGAACACCCCCCCCCCCCCCCCCCCCCCCGCCCCCCCCCCCCCCCCCCCCCCCCCCCCCCTCCCCCCACCCCCCCCCCCCCCCCCCCGACTAATGAATCCTAATAGTGTGCAGGGGCCCTGGAAGACAGGCTCTATTAGGGGACGGGCCATCACTGATCTGACTGAGAACAGGAAGTTGTTTGGCTGCCACAGCTCGTTTTGTATTTCAAACTCATCTATTCACAGCACTGTTTGCTCATTCTGGGGGATGTCCTCGTCTTTATTGTGTCTTGAGATTCACAAAGAGAGAGTAAACAGAGTACAGGAGAACAGGACTTGCTCTTGCCCTTTCTTTCTTTGTTTCTGACTTTGGTTTTCCATTTTCCTCTCACTCTCAGGTTTTTACTTTCACCGCATTTTTTACTTTATTCTTTAACTTATTGTTCTTGAATCATTTGATCCTTTTTGTATTTGCATACAACATATTTTGGTATATCTGCGATTCAGTAAAAGATCTTGTTTTCTCTGGGAAACGTATTTGTTTGATTGCCTTTTATCATGCCTTTTTCTAATGTCGTTATCATTTATAATTTTTGTTTTATCCTCTTAAGTGCCCTTAAGATACTCTTGGTGTACTGCTGGTTAATTAAGCCCAATAATCAAGTTAATTTAAAGGAAAACTATTGAGTCTTCAGTGTAGTAAAATACCATTTAAAGTTTGGGGTCGGTAAGATTTAAAAAAGGTTTATATACTATAATTATATAAAATCACCAAGCTGTATTTATTTGATCAAAAATACAGTTAAAAATCGTATATTTCATTTCATAAAAAAGTGAAATATTATTACTTTTTTAAAAATTGTATTTATTCGTGTCTTCAGTATCACTTGATCCTTCAGAAATCATTACTTCATGTTTGAGAAACGTTTCCCATTATTTTCAATGTTGAAAACTGTACTGCTTAATATTTTGTGGAAACTGTGACAATTTATGAATAGAAAGTTCTAAAGAACAGTATTTATTTAAAATAGAAATCTTTTGTAACTTTATAAATGTCTTCACTGTCACTTTTGATCAATTTGGTGCATCCTTGCTGAATAAAAATATTTTTTTACATTTTTTTTACTTAACGAGTCAAACTGTGTTGGGCAGATTCAACAAAACATCTGTTCTGACAGAACACACCAGTGGGTGTTTACCTCTATTACGCTCACAGATAACCTGTTCCCAAGTATTACTTATAATAACTGGTCAAATAACCAGTTCTCAGTGCTCTTTCTTTGTCTCCTGTGTGGACATCATCACAGAGTAAGATAGTAAGACAGTCATTCAGCTGTAATTACTCACCTGTCAGCTGCAGGTGAACCTGCTGCATGGCTCATGACGAATAACAACAAGGCAATTATTCCAAGACAACAGTATTGCTGGCTAAACAATACGTGTTGTTTGTTACAACAGCAGTAGGCCATCTTGCACATCTTTCAAGTGCCTTCCGAGATTTGTTGTTTTTAATGTACTTTTTAATCCTTTCTTTTTTAATGTAAGTGGGTTTGAAAATGAATGCAGTGTCACATTGCAAATCATAACATAACACAGCTCAGCAAGTCATGTGCTGTTGTCACAGACCATGTTAAAAGGCTGAGAACACTACAAAAAGGCAAAGCACTATGCCATATGCCATTGATTTCAGGCAGGATGTGCCATTTGCACTGGGAAAAAAAGTGTGGGCCTGCAAATTTAAATAGGGTCTTCTATGATATTTTATGTTATATATACAAAACCACACCTAACCTAAATGGTGGAATCAACCTGAACACAATATAACAGATCGTTCCTTTGGTCAAATTCAGACTAAGTACTCTTCCTATGGTCAAATTATGCCATAAAACACATAGTATTTTATTGTTACTACTTTTATACCTTTAGTAGATAACTGTTCAAAATGGCATGTCTTTTATTTGTTAACATTTTTCTGATTGACCTTCCGGGCCCCCCCCCCCCCCCCCCCCACCCCCCCCCCCAGCACCTTTTCTTTCCATAAATGGTCTGGTGATAGACTGCCTTCATTTTAGGCCCCTACATTTTCTGAAATTATATAACCTCCCCAAACAAACATTTGCATTCTGTTTCTCCCTCTCTCTGTTTTTCTTCCTTATCCTGTTGTCACTCCTCATCTCATAAATATGTCTGATCTGCACCTCAGGGAATCCACCCTGTCTAGTAAGACCAGGTAAGCAAGGTGACAATACGTAAATAACACAATGGGTACATGTAGGTTTCTAACTCACCTTTTCTTTTCCTTGTTAAATGTGAGAACAATCAAGCATAACCTGCAGGTAATGGATGTAGCAAAGTTTACCAGTAATGTTGTGGGAAATGGTGTATGTGAACTTGAATATGTCACATGGTTAGGAAGACAAAGTAACTGTAGATTTATCTTCAGGTCAGACGAGGGGAGAATTCATCTGCCATATGCTACATCCTGTTTTAGCATTAATGAGGAAAACCTCACAGCCAGGAAAATGTTGTAATGTGTGTTGTCCTCTGAAACAGCCAATAGCTCCCCTGAATAATTTATGTAGTTACTGTATAAAGCCATTCAATTTTATGCAGGTACTGTGTGCTTTAATACGTAAGCACTGTTTACAAGCCTGCAGACGGCATACAGTGGTGTAAATTTGTTCTGCCAAATTGCATCCATAACAACTGCACTATTAACATAAAACATAAATATTGAAGGTCCATAAAGGCTCATAGGAAAATATTAAAGACCATTACAAATTGTGTATGCTGTGCTGATTTGAATCGTTACAGCATTAACGATGCACTATTGGAATTTGTCAAAAGAAACAGGCTGGGTCGGAAGAAAAAAAAATTAATAGTCCAATACAAAAACTACATAACTAGGCTAGGCAACAATCCGCCAACAGCATAACGGAGAAACAGCGAGTAAAAAACACCAACACGCACTGCCAATGACATTTTACTTTAGGGCAAAACAGAGTGTCCCACCCATAGGATTGCTATCTAAGGTAGGGCCTATGTGATTGGTTATTGGAAGCTAATTTACAATTTTAGCCAATCACAACGTCCTATATAAGAATGAGTCACTAGCAAAAAAGAACCAAGTTTTATAGTAGAGTCGATTCTGATACACAGTTAGGCTACTACTATTTATAGAGAGTCTTTTGGTGTCGACACCACAATTGTTTTCAGTTGTTTTCAGTTACTCTGATAGCATAGGGGACGTTCACACGCAAGCTGGCTGCCAAAATGTATTATTTTTAGTTAAAGATGAGTATTATTCTAGTCATGTCATATCAACTCGGAGGCCCCCCACGACGCATTTGAGCAGCCCATCTCTCTGTAAAATAATTCAGCGTTTATTTGTCTCCTGGTATGACTGGAGTTATTTCATGTAAGTGGATATGATTAAACTGTTTTCAAAATACCATCACTCCAAAAACACCTTCATCAAACTAACAATTTCGGGGATGCTAACCGTGAAATAAAATATAATAGAATGACAAGTCTGTAAGTTAGCCCTACTCAGAAAAGGTTTGCGTGAGAACAGGAGAATCGATCCTCCTACTTGTTAGTCACAAGAGTCGACTCACCTTTTCTAAGAAACATCTGTTTATTTGTAGTAAGGAAATATCTCATACGTGACCCTGGACCACAAAACACAGTCAGAAGGTTAATTTTTTTTTGAAAGCTGAATAAAAAGCTTTCCACTGATGTATCCGGTTTGTTAGAATAGCGACAATATTTGGCTGAGAGTCACACCTAATTTAAAATCTGAAACCTAGAAAGTTGTCCAAATGAAGGTTAGACAATGCAATTAATGGTAAATATAATACTATGAGTAATATAATACTACTAATCAGAAATTAAGTTTTGATATATTGACGGTAGGAAATTTACAAAATATATTCATGGAACATGATCTTTACTTAATATCTTAATGATTTTTGGCATAAAAGAAAAATCAATAATTTTGACCCATACAATGTATTTTTGGCTTTTTCTACAAATATAACCGTGCTACCTATGACTGGTTTTGTGCTCCAGGGACACATATATATTTGTATATGTAGAACTAAACTTCCTAGAAGATAACCTATGTGTGTATTTAATAGACCATATGATAAATGTGCATTTAATAGACCAAAAAAAATAAAAAAAATGTAAATGTAGGCAGTGTTCACTTGCAGAAAGTGATGAACACAATGCTGAATGGTTGTTATTTAAGCACCTCTTTGTAGCCTCATATTGATCACTATATTGGATTGAATGGGACAAGCAGAGCTTCTCCAGTAGGACCACTCCAAATGGGATCCTGTTTTCCATCATGAAAGGCAGGAAACATAATCCCTGTGACCTTTCACATGCTGATTTAGCTGTTCATCATGCTAATGGATTTCTAGATAGTTAAGACTTTTGTCATACAAAAATTGATAATCACTCAAATGGCCCATTTATCCCTGTGATGATTGATTAAATTGCTTCAAGGTCTATTGTGATGAGGGGAAAAAGCTATAATAAGTGTGATTTACAGCCTGTATGCGTTTTCCAAGGGGTGAATTTAACAAATATAGAGGGTTAATGATTACACTGAGTCATGTAGTAGACTATCTGTTCCCTAGATTAATGATTGACCTACAACTTGCACTTTGAAATATGTTAAGCAAACAAAATCACGCAGATTAAAGATTTCTTCAAGCAAGTTCAAGGCATCTGCAGTGCAGTTTGTCTGACTGCAACACCAGAAATGGTAATGGTTTTTTTAAACTGTAATTTATTATAATTACAATTATTAAAGGGATAGTTCACCCAAAAACATTATCTCTGTGTCTGAATATGCATGCTTGCCTATAGTAGGAGAAAAACAGTAGTATGTCCGAATTCACATATGACCTACTATTTTTAGTGAGATTCTGAAGCGTGCATCCGATTAACACTTTATTATCCCATGAGACCACAGGAGAGGAGTTGTGGTGAAAGGACACAACTGATGTTGATAGGTCATGTGACCGTGACAACATGGCAGATAGTAAGTCAGGATTTCATCCATACTACCCATATTCATATTATGTAGAACATACTTTTTTTAATGGTCGCAAATGGAGTACCTACAAGACTTTCATCATTTATTGACTTTCGTGTCGTTCCATATTTGTATGACTTCTGCAGAAATCAAAAGAGAATATTTTGAAGAATATTGGGAACCAAACACATTAATGACTGTTGACTTCCACTGTTTGGACAAAAACATTTACTTTGAGACATTTCCCAAAAACAACCACAGGAGAACAAATGTCAGACAGGTTTGGAGTGACATGTGTATGAGTAAATGATGACAGAATTTATGTTTTTGGGTAAATTATTACTTAAAAAAGTTCTTAGTTATGACTCCATGAATCACAATAACAACAAATTATGTAAATTATACCGTGCTTTTTTCTTTTTGTTCCTGCTTCTCCTTGTTAGTCACTGATATGATCCAATTACTAAATTAAATGGAATTGAAATCCACCACTATTGTAAGCATAATAACTCAAGCCACATTACAGTCAAAAATGGCGTAACCCTCCTAAGGTGTGATGCCTTCCCGTGTAGAAATGGAGAGGGCTCCACCCCAGCACTATCAACCCCACCCCACAAAAGCAGCCGGCTACAGGTAGGTGGGAGCTGGAGTGCGCACACAGGTGAAATGTTGCTCGACGGGTTTAATAGGAAACAAAGCTTACGTAGCCAGCACAGATAATGAAAGACTGACAGCTCTCTCTCTCTCTCTCTCTCTCTCTCTCTCTCTCTCTCTCTCCTCTCTCTCTCTATCAGTCAGGAGGAGTCTATATGGGACGCTGTCACTCTGGAGTTGTCTGCACACTGGAGGGCTGTGTTTCTACTGACCTCTGCACATTGGAATACTGAGGCTCTTTTTTCCCTCTCTTTCTGTCTCTGGTCTCATCCGGGGGAAGGAATTCTGGCAGAGCTGTTGAAGGGAACTTTTTTTCATTCTTCCCCTCTTTAACACACACACACACACACACAAAACCACGTATACTCCTCCCTTTGGTGTGATTGTAGCCATGCCAGTGGTGGGACGCAGATGTTGATGTTGTTTGTGTGTGGATGTGTGTGGCTGGTGGACAGTGAAAAGGCATGACATGCTGCAAAATGGCATGGCTGGTGCCATCAGCACCACAACCACCATTGAGATACCAGACCTCAATGAGGTAGGAAACACTCAATCATATTTTCTTGCTCTTTTGAACTCTGCATTTTCCTGACTATAAGTGATTCTCAGTGAGGTGTTTGCTTGCCTGTGTTTGGTTCGGTTTCTGTCCTCTGTGTCTCTCGGCTGTGACTTACGCATTGGACTGTGCCCTAATGGCTCGTCCATATCCAGGCTAATCGAGCGCTGTTGACGTGTGCGAGGCAGCGTTGTGTTGTTCAGAGAGGGGCCTGTAATAAGAGCCACCATCCTGGGAGGCAGGGCCCTGTCATGTTTATTTTATCAGGGCCTGGCGCTCAGCCGCTGTTGCTGCGGTCAGCTGCCATTCAGAGACATTCTTACAGCTAATCAACTGACACCCTCTCAGATGGCGCTAACTGGCAGAGAGGACATCAAACCGATGAGAGCCACATTTTTGACTAGTAGTTATTGATTTGAATTGAGTAGATGGCCACATCTGAAGTGGTTAATCATTGAAGTGTTTATGGGCAGTCACATTTTAATACAGTTTTGTTATATTATCTGTCTCAGTGATAAAAAAATCACTTGGAGCAGCTTGTTTTTTTCTTTTCATGCGTGACATTTCTCGTAATAGATAAGCGTTATCTTTGACAGGACTTAAAGTTTTGGTTTTGGTTTCAGTGAAATTGCTTTCATTTTATCTTGAGATAACAATCATCAGATTGCCCACCTAATTAAACTTTTTTGATTGTGGCTAATCGTTGTTAATCATTGTTTGTTTCTCTGTGTGTATGTGTGATGTCTATCAGAGGAGAATCAGGCGTCTCAGATTAACCCTCCGGCCTGAGGACAGTCCAAAATCCCAGAATGAATCTGTCAACTCTGTAAGTATCATTTTAGCATCTTTCAGTAAAGTTCTTGCGGTCCGACAGATTGGCGCTAGTCATCTTTTCACGTCCTAATAAACAAACTTCCTCTTTTACCTGACTTCACACAGTCCACAATCTGTTTGACTAGCACCACATATGGCATGATGTCCTGATAACAGGATAAGCTCAACAAGATAACATAAATGACTGATTTCTTTAGGTTATGACACATCAGCTAGAGATGCTCTCAATCCAAGGTTATTAACTTGGTGTCTGTGGTCCCTGAAAACACTCCTTAGGGTCAGTAGAAAAGATGTAGAAAACATTTTCTTCAATTTATATGACATTTTAAACTATTTAAATATATTGAGCTTTTTATTTAAAAAAATGTTTTGCATTTTTCACTTTTTTTGATTTTTTGTTTTCATATTTTACAATTTTTTACTGTGTTTTGGATCAAATAAATGCAGCCTTGCGGTGAGCATAATGTCAAAAACTTTACTGCTGACGCAACTTTTGTGTGAGTAGTGACTGGAATTATACATGGGGGATTAGGCGAACTTAACATTATTAAGCCGAGCCGTAAGTGGCGGCAGCTAGGGCCCCGTAGAGAGAATCAGCCGGAGGCCCCCATCTGATTGAGCTGTGCAAACAATTTGCTGCTATTGAGACAATGTAGCCAATCAATAGAATATCTCTGAGCTTCTTGAAAGCAAGGACCAGAAGTGTTTAAGTTAGAATCAACTCACCGCACAAAGATGCCAAGTTTTGTCAAGTGTAGTTCGCAGCTTGAGCGCATCCTCTCATTAAAAGTGTAGATACAATGTAAATAAGTCTGGAGATTTTTGCTTAATAATAGATTACATTTTCGATTTGTTTCTCAACAAACCCTACCATATGCCTTCAGAACACTTGGAAAATAGAATGAGTTGCATGGGATAATTTTATTTGAATCCTTTTTGTAAAAAGATTAAAGAAGTTTACAATTCATTAAATGGACAAGTGCAAACATTTTTTTATTATTTTAATCAAAATGCAAATATTCTGGTGATCCGTGCCCAAAAATAAGGAAGCTAATATGAATTTAGAACAGCATCAGAGTTATTGACTAATAACTGGTGCTCGAACGCGATAAATCAACTAAAACTATAAACCCCCCCATGAGAGCAAATGTGCAGCCCAAAATAAGCACGTTAGCGCGAAAAAGAGTCATAGATCTACTGTGTAGCACGCGAGCCCATACCTAGCGAATTGCCCTTAGGGCCTCCAAATCCTAAGTCTGCCTAGGATATATATATATTTATATTTATTTATATATTGTATATAAATGACATGTCGATTGACAAAAAATTAACAAATAAAACAAAAAATAATTATAGGCTTTAATTAAAGGATTTACATTTAGGCTTACTTTTTAAGGATGTGAAAGATGGAATTTCAGAAAGGGGACATTTTCATCATTGTTTTGTCTGTGAATGTTGGGTCAGTGTTTCAGAGAGATAAATCAGAGACTGTGTCCTTCCTTTTGCTCTGTCACTTGGTTTGTGCGTCATAGATCCAAACTGCCAGCCCGTAACATGCCACGCACCTTTACTGATAAAAAACATGCAGATAAGAAATGCATTCTTTGAACTACATGCAAAGATTCTATAGTTTAATGTCACTTTATTTACTAATCCAATATGTTTAGAAACAAGTTACAAGTTAGTTAGAACAAGTTCATGCAGATAAATATCCTTGAGCGGCCCCCAAAGTTCAGAGTCACATGAAACAAAGCTCATGAATTTGAGTCACCTATTTACCAAGGGAGGTAAAGTTAATTTTAAGCTTGTTTGCATAAACAGCTTAGTCTGTGTGACAAATTAATTTGTATATTTGACAGTAGTTGCTGTAAGCCTTCTACAGACAGTGGTGTGCTGGGAAACAAATTAAGAGAGGCGTGTCTGCATGTACATGAATGTTTTGATCTGTACCTTGGCCTGGAACTTGCACCATGCAGCTCTTAGTCCTTGAAGTTCAACTGATATCCACCCTGTTTGGTCTCTGATAGGAGCTGCTTTGGGAACATCAGGCACTTTCATAAGCCAGATACTAATGAGAAGTAGAAATCCAGGAGCTCTGCCAACATAAAACTGTTGATGGCCTTATCAGTGTCTGTTTCATGGGAAGGGCCAGCTGTGGGCATTTTGCTGTGTGAAGCGTCAATACACAAATCCCAGGCCTGCTTGATGAGCTGCCAGTGGCCAATTCGATCTGGAATTTGGCGATTGGGAATTTCAAGTGAGGGCAAAGATTTCACCACAGATTTCAAGAACACTTTTTGAGTTCAAGTTGGTCACATAAATTTGCCACACTGCCCAAGAGAAAGCTGTTTGGTTTGAAAGTGAGTGGTATTTCATACATTGCTTCATTATTGACAATGGACTATGGACTTTTTCTCCTTGTGAAATTTTACTGAAAATGTGCTAATGTGACTGCACATGCAACAGAGATGAGCTTCCATGGAGCTTTCATTGCCAACATTTGTGAATATAACTTTTTAGCCTTTATATTAATATTAATTAGTTGGCTCTGCATAGAAAAACCTTCCAGGTATGGATTCTAGTATCTGGGTGATGTTAGGGTTTTTGCATTGATTTTGAATATAGAGGCTTTTCATATGCAGTCCTTTGCATCATAATTAGTGACATACTCTAACTGTACAAGTTGAAACCAGGTCAAAGGAAGACTAAATGAGAAGAGGGAAAAGTACAGTCAAGATAGTTAAGTGCAAAATCTAGAGAGCATTTCATTTAACTGAGATATTCTATTACTGCCATAACAAAGAACCAAGACAAGAAACCACTGCAAATTTAAGATGGGTGTGTGTGTAATCCTATCCTCCATGGGGATACTAGTCTACCTGTGGTCTGAATTGCCAGAGTTACACCTGTTGGATTACAGGAAGGCCTGAAATTCACATTGACCCAGGGCCAGTTTTTCTCATAAAAGCATTCAGCTAAACGGCACAGAATGACGACGTAACTGGTCTCAGCAAAGCTGGAGTGGGTAGCTGTGCCAACACCACCCACTGCATGCAAACAGATATACTGTTCTGTAAAACACAGATGCTAGACTTGAGTTTACACCCTCGAGCACATCTTTATACAACAACAATAGAGCTCATTGAATAGTGTTCAGTTCAATCAGTAAGATTACGTGAGCAAGGTAAAATATGGAACAGAAAACACATGCTTTTATTACTTGGGCTAAGATAACAGATATATAGTTCTATACTGGTATATTAATATTGTGCACAGAAATATTGTCAAAATGACCATAAATGTTTAATGCAGCTGCAGTTTGTTAGTGTTGTCTGTCATTGTGGTTCGGCACTTTTAATGGAAGTACATTGTACTGTATGCAGAGAATACAATTCTCACGTTGTTTACAACAGTAACTGTATCTTCTAGCATAAGGATGGTGCTTAGCAAATTTGCTCGAGTAATGATTTTTGATATTTAATTTAAAGATTTAACGTTTACCCAAAATGTAAAGTTTTGTCATCTTTTACTCACATTCATGTCGTTTCAGATCACAAATGAAGATGTCTTTATGAATTTTATAATGTCTTTACACATTTTATTTCAGAATAAACTTTTTAAAGCACCAGCATTTTAATGGAGTAGACTTTCAGTGAATGGACAGATTTCTTTTAGGTTTCAACAAAAATATCTTAATTTGTGCTCAGAAGATGAACTACAGTTTTATGGTTTTGGAGTAATTGATGACAGAACTGTCATTTTTGGGTGAACTATCCCTTTAATATTTTATTACGAAGTAACCATTTTTTTAAAAGCAATAATGCTGCACTGTAATATCAGGATGCCACCCCAGAAGGTTAATGCCTCTGTCAGATTTATTAGGCTAAATGAAGTCCCCAAAATGATTCACAAACATTTCTACACATAACTCATATCACTTTGCAAAAGGCCAAAATTTGAGGTCCTGTTGTCAACATTTTAAATAGCTTTCCCCTGTTTGACTGCCTCAAATGTAATCTCATGGGCTTGTGTTTTTGTGGCTTATCTGTCAAATTCAGTGAAGTCCAGTGCAGAAGGCCATGAACAACACTGGCATCATTGTTCTGTCTCACTCCCACAAAGCTCCCCTTCAGTCAGAATCAGAGAGAAACATTAATCATATTTTCTCAGTATCCAATTCTCTATTTTAATGAAGAATTATTCTCATGTTCGCCCTTAAGGTTGAGACAGAATTCAGTTTCTCTCAGTCAGATGTTTTGTTTTTGAGAGGAGTTCTGAGGAGGTGTGGTCATGACATGAATGAGATTACAGTTCTGAGAAACTATGTCCTGAGAAGAGAAAGGGGAATACCAAACCCTGAGAGTGTGATCACAGCTGGACTTCATCAGTGTTGTTCCACCTCAGTACGATGTGAAAATAGCACACATGAAAAAGATGGATTATGGTTCCTCATAAACAGGAAAGCCTATTAGAAGTAGGATTTAATTGTTGCATAAAGACATTTGGCAAGGGCAAAACCTTTGATAATGCCTTCACCTCAGCAATCTGTGAACACAACATTGGTTGTCCAATTATCACCCCAAGCATCAACATGTCTGAAAAATTTGATAAGACCTATGAAAATAATATATGTTACATCACAGGGCGAGAAACTGCTCAATGGTTCCTGGAAAAAGAAAAATGGGCTCATGCAGAGAGAAAGACCACCTGGGAGAGAATCACCTCAACAAGAAGACAAGGTATGACAGCTTCGGAGAACACAAACAAACCCGAATACCATTACCCATGCATATGTCAAGATTAATAATCTGATTCTTCTTATATTTACGGTGACAAAATTGCTAGTTGCCGCCTAAAGAATTTGTTTTATAGACAATTTTACATTACATTTTATTATTTAATACTACATTTTATTATTTAACATTACATTAATACTTTTATAATTTAATAAAAAGTGACAGTAAAGGCAGGTATAATGTTACAAATGATTTCTATTTGAAATAAATGCTATTCTTTGGAACTTTCTATTCATCAGAGAATCCTGAAAAAAAAAGTATTAAACATATTAGGCAGCATAACTGTCTTTAACGTTTATAATAACAAGAAATGTTTCTTGAGCACCAAATCAGCATATTAGAATCATTTCTGAAGGATCATGTGACACTGAAGACTGGAGTAATGTTCAGCTTTACAATCCCAGGAATACAGTTAAAAAATACATTTTAAAATAAAATAAAATAGAAAAGTTATTTTAAATTGTAATATTTCACAATATTACTGTTTTACTGATCAATAAATGTAGTCTTGTTGAGCATAAGAGACTTCTTTTTAAAAAACATTCAAAAATCTTACTGAACCTAAAATTTTGAATGATAGTAGACGGTATTTTTCCACTGGATCCATTATATAATGCTGTACTTTTGGAACATAATAGACTATGTTTTTAGTACATGTTTGAATGTTTTTGTGTCACCCAGTAATATTATCAGAGTAATTTTATTTATGATAGTGATGGTGTTTAAAACACAGGTGCTGGTTTCCCAAAAGATATTTGAGTTCAGTGTGTTATTGTTTGCAAAGCAAGCATGAGCTGAAGTGTATCTGCACAATATGGCTTCAGGGCTTTCTTTGCACAGTAAAATGCTTTTTCACTTATTAAACATATAACAAAAGAGCTTTCTTAAGCCATGCAAAACATGAAATATGACTCCTTTAGTGACCCACTGTAAAAGGTCCCAGAATCCAGAACCAGAATAAATTGTAAGGCCATTGATCCTCATAGCTGTGCCCTTGAGCGAGATCTTCTCACCTGTAGTTGCTCCTGGGGTTTGCTATTATGACACTTTTTTCACTTCACTTTCCCCTTGCCATTGTCAAGAAAGAAATATTTTCTCTATGTACATTCACTGGATAATGTCAACAGCATTCCAAGTTTCAAGTTCCCTTTCATATATTCAAGTTGAACCTGTAGACATAAAAGTTTTTTTTTTTTTATACTTTCCGACTGGCAGGCAGAAATATGACACCCTCGCTGAGGACTATTATGACTGTCTATATACCAACCTCTCATTGTGAACACTCAGCAGCAATGCTTCTAATACATGAGTATGTCACTATGACTATCCAAATATAGTCTATCAGTCTTATTTATCAGCCATGATGTTCCAATAGGTGTACACACACTCAGACACACAGTGGTGACATTGGTCTTCACAGCTGTAAACACAACAGTGTCACACTCCTTTTAAACACATTCACAAGCTGAAATCTGAGCCCTGTGGTCCTATTCCCCCAGCACCCTGTGACCAATGGCATCGGTCGGGAACAGCCCGCTCAGCACGGGCCCAGAGTTTATGGCGTGGTGCAGAGCACAGGCACCAGCCACCAACAGGAAGTGATGGCACGCGAGTGGTCTGTCAGTCCCCTGAGGGATGAGATGAGGTACATCAGAGAGGTAAACTCAGAGACTTTTCTTTTGGTACCTAGCTAACTGTAATTTGCAACTAGAAGACTAGTTAGCATGTTATTCAGGAATGTACATACAAGCAGATAACTAAAAATCATCTTTCTTTTCTCATAGGTACGTGACTCTTTGGAAAAGGTCAGAGAGCGCATGTATGGCCAGTTTGGAGGGATGCAACAATCAGTGCAAAAATTAACTCAGGAATTAAAGGTGAGCAAAACACGGCAAGAATATCACCTGCCACCAAACCTTACCCTGTCAGGCTTCATAAAAATGCATTTTATAGTGGTATGACAAGTTCTCAATGTGCTGACTGTGTTTGTCCCAGGCAGCCAACTCTCATAAGCGTTACCTTGAGTCAGAGGTGAGGACGAGAAGGGCAGGTATGGATAGCTTTGACCAGATGAACAGCTCCCTCATATCAGCAAACATTGATCTACAGGTACACAATCAATGTGGTCACTGCCAGCTGACAAAGGCTTGTTCTGTCCAGAGGAACTCGTGACATTTTTTAGTCAACTTTTGAATGTAATTGTGTTTTAGAAATCATTGCTGGAAAGCTGTCAAAATCGTGTGGGGAACAGAGATGAGATGAGAACTCTGCGCAGCTCGTTGGAGAAGACAGAGGAGAAACTCAAGGAAACGGAAAGACAACTAGCAGCAGCACAGGCTGAAAACCGCTCTCTCAAAAATCAGGTGCACACACAAACAGCTGTTACACAACACTACTATTATCATTCAAACCATTCATGTTACAGACAACCTAATACCATGGTACTTTGGACTAAATTTTTTTGTTATAATTATTGTATTTCTTGTTCTTATACTTTTTTCTAGTTATTGTATATACAGTTTTTAAACCTCATATTAATTGAGAGACTACTACACTATTAAAAATACAGGTTCTTTAAGTCAAGTCAATTTTGTGAACTTTTATTGATTCAATATAGCAGCTTACAATACAGATTGTGTCAAAGCAGCCTTACAGTATCAAATAGGAAAATAGTGTGTCAGTAATGCTAAAGGACAATAGTAAACACTCAATTTTCAGTTAAAGGCAGTTCATCATTGATTCAGCGTTGCTGATCTATAGACGTTGTAAATGAGTTAATAGTAGGTTACAACTTAAAGCTAAAAAATAATTTCGATACTATGCACTTATTTATGTAATCTGTAATCTTTACTGCCTACAGGTGCATTAGGAAAAACATAACTCTTTTTCTATAACCTATTTATTTATTGTACGATTACATTTACATTAGTATTTAGACCGACGCTTGTTATCCAAGCGAGTGTACCATGAGGCCAATGGAAATAGGCACTAATCAAAAATCAACAAAAGAGCAAGTGCTGTAACAAGTCTCAGTTAGCTTAATGCAATACACGTAGCAAGGTTTTTTTTAATTATATAATAAATAAAAAAAAAACAAAGATAGAATACAAAAAGAATAAAGCTAGTGTTCACCCCCCAGATTGTTAACTGGAAGAACGCTTTTAAGCTTCTAAGGGCACATAAGGTCTTATGCAAGTAATGAATTAGGTTGAAATGCGGCGTTGCCCCCCCCCCAGAGCAGTGGCTGTTTTTGTAAGGGACCCATGACTGCCTTGAATTGTAGCGAGCAGCTATGTGTAGCCAGTGCAGTGCTAACAGAGACTGCCTGACATGCATTCTTTTCTTGATGCTGGCCTTAAAAATGTATCTTGTGTCACGCTCTGATCTAATAATGTAATTATTTAGATTTAATTAATTGTAATGCCTTATTTTAGTGTATTGAATTATTTAATACACATATTTTAATCAAATTATATTATCAGAACAATTAGTCTACTTGAATAAAAGGATAGTTTTACTCAGATTTCAGAATTTTGTTCTCCAGCATGTATTGAGATCTAAAGATCCAAGGAGGAAACATGGATTCGATGAATTTGTTTAGTTAAAAATTGTCACTTTTTTTTTTTTTACATCAAATAGCATGAAGGTTATTAACATGTGGCAACTAAATTGCATTTTGTACATAGGTGGAGACTTCTCAGGAGGCCAAGACTCAAGCATTAAAAGAGCTGAGTGCAAAGCTACAGAAGGAATATGAGGAACAGCTGCAGGAACAGCAGAGGAAATACAGAGAGGAGATAGAGGCTCTGCAGGTACAGATAGAACCAAACAAACAGACACTAACAATGCCTTACTGTCCAACTAGTTCAGCAAGAACTGCACTGCGTGATAATGAGCGCATTTACATGCAAGTTCTTAAGCAGATTATGTTTAATAAACCGAAAACGCACTTGGTCATGTAAACGCGTTAACCCGTTATCTTTTATCAGAGTAAGGTCATAAACGGCGTAAGCATAAACCGGTCGCAACAGGTAGTTTTTTGCCTCTTACTCCGATTTCGCACGCCATGTAAACGCAATAACCTGCTTTCTGTCGGCTTATTGAAGTGCGCATGTGTGATACGTGACAGGAACGCATCGTTAGTGCAGATTTAAGCGCATCTTGACCGAGCAAACGTCTTGCAGTAAAGAAAGAAGGAAACGCATCACAAAAGCAGACTTTTTCATGACTCAGAAAATAATAAAAATGTGTTCTCATCTCGTGCAGCAGAAGTAGAAGTGGTTCAGTCACAATGCTGCGTTTATAACTGGCATGAGAGACTAATTATTGAGAGGGCATACGATCCGAGCTGCTAAATTGCCCCCCACAAGTTGACATGTTGCAAGCTTAATTTAACATCACAACTGACAAATGTATGGAATACTCGGAGTCAGATACGCAAATGATTATATTTTGACGCCACTACAGGGAAATAACCTGATTTATTAATGAAGTCATGTAAACGCAGCTTACTTGCGTTGTCAGGTTACTGATGTGCATGTAAACGGGGAAAACTGGTTATTTTAATAAGCTGATATTTGTGAGTTATCAGCTCCCTTAATGTGTCGGGTCGCATGCTAAACGTGTCATGTGACAAATGCACTTTGCTTATATGTGGGTGACTTTTGAAAGATTGTAAGTCGCACTGTAGACTAAAGACTACATTTGTATTATACTTCACAAGCAGGGAGTAAGGATTGCAATCTCATAACAGGAAACATCTGGCTAGTCACCCGCGAAAGATATGAGGAAAAGTTGCCAAAAACTTTTTTCTAAGGTAAGGAGTTGCCACCTTAGGGGCGAATAGCTGATCAGACATTCCGCACGAGAATGCATGAATAATGGTCTTGATTTCAGAAAGAGCGCAAATATTAAGCGGAACTGTAGTTCTGACGCTGTGTGTCTGAGGCACTAGCTGGAATGACAACTCCATGAGGGGCTGCCAGGAGCGCAGAGAGCGATTTTTATCCCCATGCTCAGATAGCTGAGGCAAAGATTGCTGAAAGGGATCAAAAAATTACAGAGGTGGAGAGGCTACTAAACTGTATGACTCAGGTAAATAATATCAGTTGGCTCAGCCTTTGCCTGTTACCCTGAAGGAAACTCTTTATTCAACACTTGTCTCTTTATAACAGGAAAAGGGTGACCTGATAAAAAAGCTTTGTGAATGTGAACAACGCTTACGTGGTTTGGACCAAACTGACCATGCAGACAAAGCTATGGCCAAACAGTAAGACATTTAAGGTCTATCACTATCAGTCATAATAAGGCTGTTGCCCAGTTTTACTGAACATTGTGGCGATTGTTCATGTTTCTTTAATTTAGTATGAGTTCGTTTTTCAGTTGGACAGCCTTAAGATCTATAACAACCAGATCAAATAACACGTAAGTATATGAATAAGTCTTGAAAATTAATGCATGCATTGTAGTGATTAATATTGATTTTGCATGCAATTAAACCAGAAACATCACGCTTTAACGTTTTATCATTCTTTTTTTTTCATGTCTCTATGAAGTTTGACTATGCTTCCTGCTTGAACATGTCTTCTACCTCGTTCCCTTACATCCTGGCTACTACAGTGTACCATGACCCAGAAAGATAATATCACCAAAAACACTGTATAACAGCACAGCCTAAATTAGGACAGTGTATTATAATCGACGCGTTTGTCAGGGGAATATGTTAAGCGTCTTCACTTTAATTAAACGTGTAGAATATTTTCTAGCTTATTGTAATTGGATAATAAATGATCAAAACATAATAAAATAGAGTCTAATGATTGGTAGTGTAGGCCTGGTCTTAATTATACTGATAATATGGCCTCCCTATAACTTATAATTTTGATTCCAGAAATGCAATAAAGAAATAAATAATAATTTGAAGGGTGGTGTAAGTCGATAAGACCCTCTCATTCATAGTATGTAATATAATACAATATTTACAATATGTTTAACCATATATTGTTCCTTCTCTAGTTGTTCTAGTATACTAATTTGGAAACTTCAGAGTGAACAATAAAGACACCCCCATGCCTTTTGTTATTTTTTTCCCTACAAATTTTTATGGTAAGATTAATACAATAAACCTGTGCAATTAATTTGTTTTTAGGTTTGTTTTTCCCTCTTAAAAAGTCTTAATTTTGTCCCCTCAGAGAAAAAAAAGCTCCCAATAATACTGATGGCCAATAATACTGAATTGTATTTCAGTATTTAATTGCATATATTATATCTCTCCTAAGCAACATGTTCTTTCTCAGGTCGGAGCAGCTGAAAGCGGCCCCCCCACAGCCCAGCCAGAGACTGAACGAGCCCGGTGACATAACGCATCTTCTCAACGACATGGTGTTCTCTCAACAGAGGAAGGTCAAGGCCATGATAGAGGAGGTGAGGGTTTACAGAGACTGTTCGTTCTGTTCATAAAGAGAATAACATGTACACAAAATGTCCTTTCAAGGAGTCATGACACGATTATTGTGATTGAATCTTTTTCATTATAAAACAAACGAACAATTCCGCAGGTTGAAACACTGAGAGCAAAAGTTGCACAGAAGGATATGTTCATCGCTGAGCTGCTGGACAGGATTGCCATTGTGGAGTGTGAGGTAAGAAGAGCAACGGTTTCCATGTAGCAAGATGTGATTTTTGCATGCCCCTCATCTTCACCAATCTAGAAAGACACAGATTGGTTGGAATAAGCACGCTGAATGTGACTATTCCTGAATCCATTGCTATTCTGTCAGCGAGTCCCTTTGGTTGTCATTCAGATTTCTCACAAATCTAAACTGAATCGGTCTTTGTCCGGTGTCCTCTTTACATGTGAAATGAATTCTCTACTTAATTTCCCATGCCTATGGTCTGACTCTGTCCTTTGCTTTGCTTCTTTTCCTAGAATAATGAGTTAGGAGACAAGTTGAAGTATTTTATGTCTATACAGAGAGCGCTCGAGAATAAAGTAGCCCAGCCGGACCCTTGGAGTGGCGGTGACCTCCCACAATTTGCGAATGAGTGCAATATTCACCGCTGCCCATTCGCAAATTTTTAAAACTGCTCTTTCGCCACGGCCATGGCCCGCTTACACATTATCCAATGCTCTTCCTCCGTGTTTAATAGGAGATTTCTGATTTATGGAGCCCGCCGTATATGTCTTTTGCCTCTGCTGTCCAACCCAGCCCCATCTCATCGGCCCCGAGATCCCCTAGCAGACTGAATTATAGCCTTCTTAAATACACTCCCGGTCAGCACCTACCTTTTCTTCGGCTTCCAAGGCTGAGACCCAGCCCCAGATGCCACTGTAAACTACACAGGAAAAAATCTGCAAGCAGTACCACACAAACGTCATTATGTATTCAGTATCAGCCATGAAGACGGAGGACCTCCCAAATTTTCTAAAAACAGAAGAGAACGGTACCCACTCAATACCAGCAGTCCCTAGAGTGAGTGGACCAGCCCGTCCACAGATATACACTCTCCTTTTATGAAGCGGATGGAGAATCAAGACCCCACCGCTAAAATGAACATAGACTGAATGGAGTTTTACTGAAATGGCCTGCCAGCAGAAAGCCTTATGCGGAACATGACAGTGTATTGTCGTTTTGTTCACTGTTCCTATCCCCCTGTAAATTCTAAGGCTTATGTCTAGCAATAACCTACGCTCTGGTGACTAACTTATTTGTGGTAGCTATACGGTTCTAGGATGGCACTCGTTTTGCTTTGTCTACCAAAAATCTACGTGTTTATGTGATAGCCACTTCTATATTTTACAGTATATGCGATGTATATTGACCATTTTCTGAGACCGCATATTTAGCATTATTCTAAAGTGTTCTACACCAAATATTTTGTTATATACAAAAAAACTCAAAATAGGCTCTATATATGAGGGTTTCTTTCAGAAAAGGAATGCATGGTGTATCACTTGTGCATCACCCGCTCGTACATTGTTTTAGTTTTTTGGCTTGCAATGTGTTTTTTTTTCCTTTTTTTTTTTTTTTCCTTTTTTTTCCTTTTTTTTTTTTTTTTTCTTTATGGTTTAAATGCGTTTACTTTTTATTGGGTCACTAAGGAGAGTTGTGACATTATCGCTGGTCTAACACACTTCAGTCTGCCTTTTTTCCCTCCATGAAGTTTTAATGATAGCAAAGACTCCAATTCACCTGATATCTTAAGACTCGAACACATTCCTGAATACCCCCATTTTTTGTTAAACACCCCAAGTGATCTCGTTATGGACCCCCATTGCTCTAGACCAGAGTGCATTATACAAGAGGAAGCAGGCCGCTGTGGATTGTTCGCAGCATTAATGTGTTAATGCTTTTTTCTGAAGACTCGCTTCAGTTGCCAAAATCACATCATTTATGATGACTGCAAATGAAGGTTTATAGACTACATTTGGTTTTTTTCACTCACCGAGCACTGTATTTACACATAACTGGGTATATTGTTCAAGAAATAAAATGTCCAAACCTACAACTTGGTGGATTTTTTTGAACTAAGGTTATAGGCCTATTTATCTGTAAAAAAAATAAATTATGTTTCTAAATTATGTCTCATTGTTATGACTCAGACTTTACTGAGTGGAAACTGAAAAACAAAAAAGTTATCAGGCTTAGTAAATAGCATATTACCAGTAGTAGTAATATTTATTAACAGAATTATTAAACGTGGCATGAAGCTTGTTTAGATATATATACAACAGGAATCTATTGGTGTTGTTTCATGGTGTTGTGATTCTGTCAAGTGTCGAGAAACCAAACTGAATAACGAAGCTCTCTATGGGATAATATGCTTCATTCCATCAGCAGCAGGTGGAGTGAGTGCTGATGAATGTGCATGAAACTTCAATGTCACTGCTAAGAGCTAAGAAAAGGCACATTACAAGAATGAATGTTATTTTTATGTTTAAAAAAAATCTCATTAATTTAAAATGTATTCTTGTAAGATGCTGGGACATACGCTTATTGTTTATTATTCTTATATCTGAATCAGTAAATATTATTTAAAAAATAGGCGGTTTATGTGAATGTAATGCATATGTCTATGTGTTTATAATATGGCTGTGAATGTCAGAAGAGGTTTGGAGATCCCAGAGCCATCAGATTACAGCTGCTGTGAAGATGATGATGTGACTTATTTCACAGATATGCAGCAGCCTGATAATAGTCTGCGAGAGTGATCAATAAATAACCTTGTTGACAGTGCATGGGAAGTTATATCAGAGCAGGAGAAGATCAAGAGGGATTAACGAGAGAGCAGCAAGACAAATCCCTGTGCTGATTGCTACCAAAGAAATGAAGGTATGTTTAACATGTACAATCATATGGCCTCATCATATTCCTTTGCACGTGCTTTGTATGCATTTGTCCAAAATGTTCATTTTACATATGCTTATTTGTTTCTTGGTTCTTAGCTTCCAGGCAGAACTAATAGCATTGTGTGCTCTGATGATGGACTTTACCTGTTTCTGGGTCACACTCATGGTCTGTCAGTCATCAGTACATCCACTCTCACCTGTGTAAAAACATGGCAGGATGAAGGAGTGGAGCTTACCAGCATCTCTTGTGCCTCGCTGGGAAATGCGCACTCTTATGCACAGTGGATGACATGGGTAATTTCCTGAGAGTGGTGGTATTTTTTGACAATTGACATTAAAAACTCCCCTTTTTTATTTTCTGTATTTGATTATACATATTCATTTTCTCTTCTGTCACCTAAGGTATTGCACGGCTTTTTGTGCATCACATGGAGAATATTTATTTAATTAAAGTCATCAACGAAACTGTGAGTTCATAATACTGTTTTAAGAGCTTATTTTTATGTATGCTGTTGATTTTCTATTGTAAATGGAATACATTTAGAATTACATTGGTTTATATCTTCCTGTGAGAAATGTAACACAAAGAAACATCTGTGCAAAATTTGAAGTGTCTAGAAGTGGGGACTTTGGAGCTGCAAGTCATCATGACGTAAATTTCCTATTAAAATATGGAAATGTAATATAAAACAAAAAATACAGTTAACTGTGACTGAGTACTACTGATTCATTAATGCTGTTGTGGTGTATTTTCAATGAAGCTAGTGGCTGTGTTTGGCTGGATGTCTATCGCTTCCCACAAGATGTGTGGATCAAAGAGCTGGAAACCAAACAGGTAACTGCTATAGTTACGTTGGAAAGTTACCTGGTAACCCTTCTATTCTTCTTTACTGTATTTATGTTTTAAACAATTCTTAACATGGTGCATTTGTTGAGGTCTGTTCAAAATGTGCAATTTCCTTGGAGGGACATTTTAAACTGTTATGTGTTTTTTGTTTTTTTTATAAAAAATTCTGTATGTTTGTTATGTTGTTTACTAAATTACTTTAATGATATGATCATATTTTTCTGTCTCTTCCATAGGCTACACAAACCCCACAAACCACAGAAGCTAAACTGTCGCCAGTAGTCTTACTCATGAAGATCAAACCTCCAGAAATCCCTGCAGGTATTTAGTTTAAAGCACTGCTCTAAAATAAGTTTATGTCTTTCTTTTACTGTTCATTTCTTCAAGGAACCTAAAGAGATGGGTACTCCAGCCATTCACTCATACATTTATACTGCATAAATAAGAAAGAAAATACAGTATATTAACATTACAAGAACACATTTGTTAGTCATGTGTATTAATTATATTTTAATTTGTTCCTGGATCAGACAGTGAAACCAGACCAGATGTTTTGTGGCCCAATTCTCAAGAAATCCTCTGCTCTTAAACCTGCCTACAACTTATGTGCTGGGCTCACTCAGGGAACCTTTGTGTCTGCTTGAGCCAGACCAAAAAAAAACTATATATTACAGGTAAACTTCAGACAAATTAATAATTTAGCTGAAAAACAACAAATGAGGTTCTGTCATGTTAGTTATTAGATGATTGACACCTTTTCCTGTTGTAGAGGACGTTCACACAGAACACCTTTTTGCATTACACTGTGCTGCTTTTCCATTGTTTTCGATGTAAACTTGCAGACGGACATGGTTTGGCTGTTGCATTTGCTTCTTGCATCTTTTGCAATGTCTTTACACAGCATTTTCTAAAACCCCCAGAGGTCTAGTTAACATAATTTTTTTGAAAAATACTTAAAAAAAACAAATTTCTAGACTTTTTAAATTTATTTTTTTCATTCCATTTTTCATTGTTCTGTGTGAATGACATTTTATGCAAGTCTTAATACAAGTTATGATGCAATGCATCAAAGGTGACACATTTTTATTATAATTTGGAGTGACAGTTACAGAAGGATTGTGTTCATGGTGAAACTCTTGATTATTTTAGGTGACAGAAAAACACTTTTGGTGAAGATGACTGATAAAGGTCAAGTAAACAAAATTCAGTATATTTGTTAGTATATCTGTTATGCAGTCTGATAGTCTGTTCTGAGGTCAGAAAATGTTCATATAATATCACAGCTAATCGTGTCTC
Source organism: Sinocyclocheilus anophthalmus (assembly GCA_018155175.1). Lineage (NCBI taxonomy): Eukaryota > Metazoa > Chordata > Actinopteri > Cypriniformes > Cyprinidae > Sinocyclocheilus > Sinocyclocheilus anophthalmus. The sequence continues at coordinate 334,069 of JADLZN010010172.1, read as the reverse complement.
CAACACATTATACCGAATGTCAGCATAATTTTTCTTATGTATTTCATAAGACAGGCCATAGGCACTGGTTTTCAGATTTGCTCCACTTAAGTCTTCTCCAGCAAGCGGATCTTTTCATGATTAGTACATTAGTACCGTTTGTGCTGAACATCAATTTAATTGAATTTGAGCTGCAATATTAATCAATGTAACTAGTTTTTCCTTCCTTGGGGTTATTAAAAACTTCTACCATTCCAAGTTATTCATGTCATTTTATTTATTCAGTTTTTAGTTACAGTTTTTTTATTTGTTCTTCTTTAATTGGACTGCCCATGGTTAGTTGGCTGTATCATGATTTTTGTGTGGTTATGGAACCCTGAATGAGTCACAGCCTGTATACTCATGAGCTGTATGAATTTAATGATCTGTGCCAAAGCCTTCAAGCCTTCACTTTCCAATTATTTTATTGTAATTTCAACTTTTAAACTACAAGGCAAAACAGGGTTACCATAAGCTTAAAACAATACTCAATATCAACCCTTATATCTATAATTTTAAATCACTGTACACAAAAAGATCCCTGCTCATTTTGCTGCTGCCAGAAGAAATGCATTTAATGTGTGTTAAAATTTCTGTCAAACCCAAGTTCACAAAGTACACAAAGAGCATTTCAAAGGGCAGTGTGAAAAAAGATGTGGCGTATATCCTAAAATACAAAATGCAAAAAAAAAAAAAGGATTATACACTATTATTCAAAGGTTATGGGTCAGTAACATTTTGAAATCTTTTAGAAATAAGTCTCTTTTTCTCAACAAGGTTGCATTTATTTGATCAAAAATACAATAAAAACAGCAATATTGTGAAACAGTATTATATTTAAAATAGCTGTTTCTATTTTTATATATAAATTGCAATAAATTCCTGTGGCAAAGCTGAATTTTCGCAGTTAATATTAAATAACTCCATTATGCTGATTTGCTGCACAGGAAATATTTCTGTGGAAACCATGATACATCTTTTTCAGGATTCTTTGATGAATGGAAAGTTCAGAACAGCCGTTATTTTAAATCGACTTTTTTGTAACAATGAAAAAATCTTTACTGCATTTACATTAATTAATATGTCCTTGCTAAATAAAAATAGCAACTTCTTTTAAAAAATCTGTTAGTCTGTATAATAAAACTCCCAAACATTGCTGGACCCCATTGACTTTCATTGTCTGGTCATCTCAAGGCTCAGTGTGCAAAAGATTTACCTCATTAGCCAATATGAATGAACTAATTACAATAAATAAAACCTTTTTGAAACATTACATGTGAAACCTTTATACATATCAGATAAGATTAAAGTGCCCTTAATGGCTTTCATGAAAATTAAATGGAAAACTGTCATACATATAGACAACTCATGCGTTTTGGCTTTTAGTCCATACAGGTGGAATGACTTGCAAAGGCCACACTGTTCTTTGCCCCATCATCTCCAATCCTGTGCACATACTCTCCGTCCCATTCTAGCTTTTCTCTAAAAGTCTGCTGAACTGTCAGTCTCTTTAAAGTGAGAGAGGAGGTGGAAGTTCTGATGGAAGTCATCAAAGAGTTATTAGTGTTCTCCAGCTCAAAGGCTACAATGTTATGTTCACGCTGTCTGTGCCTCATGCATAGTGGAATGGTGAAGAGACCGTAGATGATGGGGTCCAAACAAGCATTTAATAGGCCGAATATAAAAAGGATGTGTGAGAGGGACTGGGACACTGTTTCCTCCAGGCCAGCGGGACAGAACCAGTACCACAGGCCAAGCATGTAGTAGGGTGTCCAACACACCATGAATGACAGCACAATGACCACAGTCATCTTCAGCGTGCGCATGCGTGCCCTAGGGATGTTGTTTTTTGACCTGCGCAGCTGCACTTCGTTGGACAGCACTAGATGTGACAAAGATCACAACAGAAGCAAGACGTTAGCGTGACAGATGACACGTAATAAAGTTAGGGCAAAGACACCGCGGGGTCATGTTACTTGCAAACTGATCAAGAAGTTACCATTACATATGTTTTTGTCAAAAAAGGACTTACAGCTGTCTTCTGTCATTTTCTTGGAGATCTCAAACAATATCCTGCTGTAGCAGGAGATCATGATGAAGAGTGGTAAGAGGAAGAGGAAGGTGAAGGTAAGCATGTTGTAAAGTGTCTCTTGCCAGCGTGAGCTAAAGCTGCCATAGGTTGTACACTGAATAAACCGCTTGGGGGAATCGATCACTACAACGTGGAAAACAAACACCTGGACAAAGAGCATATTACAGGCATAGATATTCCAGATAGACTGATGTAAGCCATCTACTAACAGGCCAGGGCTAAAACTAAAACCATCAAAAATGTTTTTTGATTCACTAAAACTGAAATGATTACTAAAAACTATATAAGCTAACAAAAATGACAAAAACACAACAAAAATACTAAAACTTTAACTAAAAATAAAAATAGAAAAATAAACACTAATTCAAACTATTAATAAAAACTATGATTGCATAAAAACACCGCTACAGCTTACTTCTTCCTTTCTGTTTTGAAATTTTATTTGAATAGTAATAATATAATTATAAACATCAGAAAAGGGAACATACAATGAGATACTTCTCAAAACAGACAGTTTTCACTATGACATCTTACACTCTTAAAAATAAAGGTGCTTCACGATGCCATGGAAGAACCTTTTTGTCTAAATGGTTCCATACAGAACCTTTAACATCTGAAGAACCTTTCTGTTTCACAAAAGGTTCTTTGTGGTGAAAAAAGGTTCTTGAGATTATAAAAAGGTAAGAAAAAGACGGCTCTTGTGTGGACACCTAAAAAGGTTTATTCTATGGCATCGGCTTGAAGAACCATTTTGAAGCACCTTTATTTTTAAGAGTGTACACCATATATTGTGACAACAGTTAAACAAACAGCTTAAACAGGCCTAAGATAGATGGTCTTTTGGCTGGTTTTTGAGGGGTTTGGGGCACATTCTGCTATTTAGGCTGAAAGATCAGCTTAAATCAGCAATCCAGGTTGAGGAGTCTTTTTAGCAGGGTAAAGGCCCATTCACACCAAGCACGATAACTATAAAGATAACGATAAAGATATAGTTCAAAAAATCGTTCTCAATATAAAAAAAAAACATAGTTCACACCACAACTATAACGAAAACGGTACAGAGGAATGATATCGTTGTGATCACTTTCAAAACAATTTTTTTCCAGCTGATGAACGATAAAACAGCCAATCAGAATCCATCCTGCTATAAAGAGCTCAAGAATTTAAAGCGGCAGACGAGCGTGCGCTTAGAATAAACAGACGATATCGTTCGCTGGTGTGGACGCTAATATCGTTATCGTTATAGTTCCCCTTCAGGAACTCGAGCTGTGTCGAGATCGCTTTGGGAACGCCCTTGCGTGACCACGTTCTGAAGCATGTGTCAAATCCGTCCAATGGAAGCACGCGAGACGCACGAAGCCGCGGTGGTAAGCACCAGAAGCTCAAAGCGCATGGATCGGGCGAAAAACCAGCTTCTGCTATTCAGTAACGCTCTGCTGTATGGTATGTATATTTACTGTTGTCTGCCGCACAAGCACTCATATATAGATATAAAACAATGAGAAAGTCTATGGTGAGCGAACGGCAGTACAAAAGCATGCCGGTCAAGCTCTCGAGGGGTGTTGTCCTGACTGCGAGTGCTTCTCGCTGCGGATTTATGAGTCTCCGCTCTCGCCTGGCCATGTTTGATGAGAGCGGCCAGGCTCGCGATCCCGCTGGCAGCGGTCCCGCTGTTGCCGAGGCACAGCGCAGACTGTTGTCATGGGGATCGCAAGCGGATTTAGCGGAGGGATCCGAGATGGGCTCGTCCTTTTCTCGGTCCTCACCCGCTAGATCCGCGGCTCTCTCTCAGGGTTCGGAAGCCCGCGCTGCGGTTTCTTCCCCCCGGAGAGAGAGCCAGGCACTTCATCTATCTTCCTCCGAGGAGGTAGAAGTGATGAGTGTCGAGACAGAGGAGACTGTGGACTCGCCACCGCAGTCCCTCGCATATGAGGAGCTCGTGGAGGTTGTGACTCGTGCTGTAGCCAAATTAAATATCGAGTGGCCAGCCGAGAAACAGGACGCTCGTCCTAAGAGCAAATTAGACGAGCGTTTCCTGAGGGCGAGGTCACAGCCTTCACGACGGGGCCTTCCGTTTTTTCCCGATCTCCATGCCGAGGTGTCAAGATCGTGGGAAAAACCATATTCTTCCCGTATATATAGCCCCACAGTCTCTAATTATTCTAATATCGTGGGGCTGAATGAGAAGGGATATGGGGCGATGCCAATGGTGGAGCAGACGCTCGCGAGCTATCTCTCCCCATCCTCAGCATCGTCCCTGAAGGACCCGAAGCTTCCCCCCAGGCCTGTTAAGCTAACATCTAGTCTGGTTGGGAAAGCTTATACGGCAGCAGGTCAGGCTGGCGCATGCTTGCACACCATAGTGGTGTTACAAGCATACCAGGCTGACCTACTCAAGGACCTGGATGACAGGGAGGAGGGGGAATCCGACGTGGTAGCTGAACTGCGTCGGGCCACAGATTTGTCCCTCCGGGCCACCAAAGAAACGGCCAGAGCTATCGGCCGGTCAATGGCAGCAATGGTGGCCACGGAGCGGCATCTGTGGTTGAATCTGTCCGATATGCAGGATAAGGACAGATTCTTCCTCCTAGACGCCCCGCTTTCGCCCTCTGGCCTTTTCGGCGACGCAGTTAACACTGTCGTCGACAGGTTCCAGGAGGCGAGAAAGCAAGCGGCGGCGTTTCAACGGTGGGGCTGCTGAGCGGGAGCAGCCAAAGCCGTCAAGCTCCTCATATCGCCAGTCACAAAAACAGAGCGTTGCAACCCGCACCCCTCCGCAAAAAGAACGGGGGTCGGGGCGACGCTCTCAGTCAGGGTCCTCTAGACCGAAGACGGATCTGCGGACCGTTATTTTGTCGAAGAGGACCTCGACTAAGCGGTCCTGACGCCAACATCGTCAGGCCCCTGAGGGCAGCCCCACCTGGGGAGGAAAGGATAACACCTCAGTATACGGTGCCCGATCCTCCTCAGTGCCCTCACGGAGAGTCACTGATATCCCTGCCCCCTCGGTGCTTCAGGGCTCAGTGGGCTCCAACGGGCAAAGTTCCCAGCTGCTGCCCGGCAACGGTACGGCACGGGAGAGCTCGCCCCCTCAAGTGAGGGTTCTACAGCAGTCAGGTCGGTCGTTCCCTGCCGGTCATCCGCTTCAGGGCACCGAACTGGCTCCTCTAATAACACCAGAGGCCAGCCTCGAGAGGCTGGTTCCCTTAGTAGATTTTCTGGTAGCGTGGAAACTTCTACCAAATATTCAAAATGGGTCCTGCAGATTGTAGAGAAGGGTACAGAATCCAGTTCGGTTCTCGTCCACCTCATTTCAAATGGGGTCATCCCCACACTAGTGGGGCAGGCTCTGGTATTGGAACAAGAAGTAGATACTCTCTTGAGGAAGGGGCCATAGAACGTGTTCCTCCTCTCTCGAGAGAGTCTGGGTTCTACAGCCGATACTTCATCGTTCCGAAGAGGGATGGGGGGTTGTGTCCGATCTTAGATCTCCGTCTTCTGAAACGCGCTATCAAACGGCTTCAGTTCAAGATGCATACTATCAAGCAGATAGTATCTCAAATCCAGTACGAGGACTGGTTTGTTACGATAGATATCAAAGACGCTTATTTCCATGTTTCCATCCTCCCTTATCACTGGAAGTTCCTGAGGTTTGCTTTTTCGGGGGTGAAGCATACCAATATCGAGTTATTCCCTTCGGCCTGTCACTCTCACCCAGCACTTTCACAAAGTGTGTGGATGCTACTCTGGCTCCACTGCGACTCCAGGGCAACCGCATACTCAACTAAATCGACGATTGGTTGATATTAGCTCAATCATAGTGGATGGCAGTTCGACATCGAGATGACATTCTCGCCCACATGAGAAAGCTGGGGTTAAGACTAAACGCAAAGAAAAGTGTACTTTCTCCAGTACAGAGAACCACTTATTTAGGCGTGGTGGGGGACTCACCTCGATTCAGGCACGTCTGTCTCCTGCTCGAATCGAGTCATTCTTCACGACAGTCACGAGGGTAAGAGAATGCCAGTCACTCACTGTCAAACAGTTTTTGAGGCTGTTGGGCCTGATGGCAGCGGTGTCCAAGTGATACCTTTTGGCCTGCTGTACATGAGACCCTTGCTGTGGTGGCTCAGAACCAAAGGATTTTTCCTGAGGGGGAATCCGCTTTGCATGATCCAGGTCACGCGGCGATGCTTACGTGCCTTAGATATGTGGAAGAAAAGTTGGTTCCTGGTTCAAGGCCTGACGTTATGGGCTCCTTGTCGTCGCGTAACACTAACGACGGATGCCTCTCTCACAGGCAGGGGAGCGGTCATGAGTGGCCGCTCTACCCAGGGTCTGTGGGAAGACCATCATCTCACATGGCACATCAACTGCCTGGAGATGCTTGCCGTGTTTCAAGCTCTGACACATTTCCTTCCAGACCTAATGGGGCATCATGTGCTTGTCCGCACAGACAACACATCGGTTGTCTCCTACATCAATCGGCGGGGGGTCTGCGTTTGTGCCCCTTGTACAATCTGGCGCCCCAGATCCTTCTGTGGGCTCAGGGGAAAATCCTCTCTCTAAGAGCAGTTTATATCCATGGGTATCTAAATCAGGGGGCAGATATACTGTCGAGACAGGGGCTGAGGCCCGGGGGAGGGAGGCTCCACCCCGAGGTGTGGAGCTCATTTGGAGGGAATTTGGCCAGGCGGGAGTGGATCTATTTGCATCGCAGGAAAAGACACACTGTCCCCTCTGGTTCTCCCTCACACATCCAGCTCCACTCGGGCTGGATGCCATGGTACAGACGTGGACGAGGCTTCGTCTGTACGCTTTTCCCCCGATCGCTCTACTCCCGGGAGTTCTGGAGAGAGTGTGCCGGGATGGGGTCCGTCTGCTGCTAGTAGCCCCGTTCTGGCCAGCCAGAGTATGGTTCTCGGACCTGGTGTCCCTCCTGGATGGAGAGTCCGATCAGGAGGGATCTCCTCTCTCAGGTGGGGGGCGCCATTCTTCACCCCTGCCTGGAGTTATGGAAGCTGTGGGCATGGCTCCCTGAGGGGGCACAGCTCATAGCATCTGGTCTCTCAACTGAGGTTGATGAGACTATACTCCAGTCCAGAGCTCCCGCCACTAGGAAAAAGTACGCCTTGAAGTGGAAACTTTTCACCTCATGGTGCGGACAGCGACTGCAGGACCCAGTCAACTGCCCACTTGGTACAGTTCTGGAGTTTCTGCAGGAGCGATTCTCCTGGGGTTATCTCCCTCCACTTTGAAGGTATACGTTGTGGCCTTAGCTGCTTACCACGCCCTTCTGGGTGGTTAATCATTGGGAAAACACCCACTTGCCACTCGTTTCCTCCATGGCACACTGAGGCTGAGGCCAGTACAGCGCACCAAGCTGCCCTCATGGGACCTGGCTGTGGTTATGGAGGGCTTATGCAATTCCCCCTTTGAACCCATAGAAGAAGTTAGTGGCGTGTACAAGTTGCCATCACGCTCAAGACATACTTTTCCCTTGCTATTCATCACTGAAACGGTCATAGGGATCTTCAAGCACTTTCTGTTTCGTGCCTGGAATTTGCTCCAGGCATGTTAGGGCATTCCTTTACCCGAGGGTCGGGTGTGTCCCTAAGGTGCCCGCTTCTTCGCCAGGGTCCATAGTACTTCAGGCATTCTGTCCTTCTCCATTCCAGGAAGTAGGCCAAGAAGGCTTAATCTGCTCTGTCCAGTTAAAGCACTAGACGCTTACGCACACAGAGCTGCCCCATCGCGTAAGGCAGATCAGCTTTTTGTTCGTTTTGGTCCGCCAAAGAAAGGATCTTAGACCAAGCAGACTATGAGTAGGTGGGTGGTCGAGGGCATCTCACTAGCCTATGAGTCCTCTGGTCTCCCGTCACCTATGGGGGTCAGAGCCCACTCGACCAGGAGTATGGCGGCCTCCCAGGCTTTCAGCTTGGGGGTTTGGCCTTGCAGGACATTTGTGCTGCGGCAGGCTGGTCCTCTCAGCACACTTTTGTCCACTTCTATAACCTAGACCTGGCATCTACCCAAGGTTCCCAAGTTCTCTCTTCGTGATGTGCTCATAGGATACACACACACAGGCAGGGACTTGGTAGTATGGCGTAGTTGGTATTCTCGTTCCCAAAGCGATCTCGACGCCGCTCGAGTTCCTGAAGGGGAACGTCTACAGGTTATGAATGTAACCATGGTTCCCCCGAGGGAACAAGACGCTGCGTCTCTTTGCCATACTCCCTGCATCCCTGCAGGCGCTACATCATCGAAGCTGGTTTGCACCCTGCCGGATGCGCTTTTATGCTTTCTGGCGCTTACGTCACCCTGCTCGTGACGTCTCGCTGATCCATTGGACGGATTTGACACGTGCTTCAGAACGCGGGCACGCAGGGGTAGACACATGAGATTTCCCAAAGTAATCTCGATGCAGCGTCTCGTTCCCTCGGGGAACAATGGTTACATACGTAAAGCACTCAAGCATCTTCATCCATTTAGAGTGTTGATGTCTTGGGTGAACGGGGATTAAGTCATAAAGTTAGCCAAAAGAATGGGAAGGGCACAACTAGGGAAATGGGGGAGGGAATAGCATACACACGCCTTAACGCAGTAAAGAGAGGAGCGGAGAGATGGACATTTACCTTTTTAGGCGAGATGTAACATATTGAAAAGAATCAAAGAGATTAGCATGTGCAGACCATGTCTAAAGGGGTCATATGCGTTGACTAAAAGAACAATTATGTTTCAGGTCAGGAAAGAACGTCCAGTCCTCCATAATATGTGCTGCACACATCCGAATATTTGTTTTGAAGTGTTCTGGAAAAGTGTTGTAAATACAATTTTACCACTGATTTCTAGTCGTGTCCTCTTTTGGAAGGCCAAACAAAGTAGTTTCGCTTTCACAACGAAACACAGCGTCACACACGGCGGCTTAGAGTGAGCGGATAAAGTGAGGAACGTCCGGAGGGTTAGAGTGAGCAGAGGCGGCGGATTCGACAAAGGAGCGTCCGGAGGGCTTGCGGCAACCACATGTGATGACCCCAGGCTGGACTCCACTTGTTCCACTGTGGAAGCCGATCCGGTGATTCACAGCGCCAAGTTGTAGTATTTCCTCAGCAACCAGCACGGGCGCTACGGCATAACCAAGCAGATATCGTCCTCTTTTGGAAGGCCAAACAAAGTAGTTTTGCTTTCACAACGAAACACACAGCCCCTTTACGACATGGCGGCGGCAACAACAATACTACAGCGAGAATAAAAGTTACACCTTCTTTCTCTGCGTGAACATTTGGGGGGCTTTATGCAAATCTTCCCACATTGTGACATAGACATGTGGAGGCGTGTTAGAACAAGCCGTTTTAGAGTAGGTGTGGACTGACTCTTAACTTTTGATTAAAGAATATTCTTTGGATTGAGACTTCTAGTCTTTGCAACTTTACAGATCTTCTATATGCACCAAGAGCTTGTAACACTCCAAAGAGAAAGGAAAATCATATGACCCCTTTAAGTGTCTAAACGAATCGCAGCATCACCGGAGGCGTGGTTAATTAAGAAAATAGCCAAATGTGATCAAAGGACCTCTCCTTTCGTGGCTAATGGAGGCTTATGGTTAGTTTGCTAATGCATTTTAAAGAAGGGAGGTAAGATAAAAGCATGTCATTGAAAAGTCTATAAACTGCGAGAAAAGCCTGGTAGAGATTATGTTTTGGTAGTTTGATGCTTCTCTGAAAAACGTGTGTCCTTTCAGTCACTTGCATCGTAAAGTCAGTATGTGTCAAATGTACTCACTTATACAGGCTAGTGAAATAATATGAGTAGTGAGGAGGACATTTTTACTGGTCCTGACTCATGACTAATTAAAAAGGCTTATGAATCGGCCAAAACATGTTTTTATTTAAATGTGTTTCTGTGAAGGATAGGTTTGGTTAGGGGACAGAAAATATCATTAATATGATATAAAATCAATGGAAGTCTATACAATGTCCTCACTAAGTGAAACAAGTGTGTGTGAGTGTGTGCGCGTGTGTGATTTTGTTATTGGTTTGTAATGTGCTTAGTAGTATCATGCTCAGAGGCAATAGAGACACATGTGATGTGAAAGAGTGTTGTCAGGAAGGTCAGAGTGTCCCACAGCAGGACAAACGCTGAGCTCAGACAAGCTACTGATTCCACTCTGAAAGCCTTGTAGCCTTTAAACGGGTTCAGTTTCAGGGACGAGAACATTAAGCATCTTTATGAAATTCAAGTTCTTTATTTTTATCCAAATGTTCCAGCACTGGTTTTATCATGTCTCCTTTTGTCATCTTTATTTATTAATTGTAAACATAAAATTAATTTAAACTGAAAGAGATGTGACAATACATCACTCATAAGCATACATATTAACAGGCCTAAATTTTAACTATATTGTATGTATGTGTAATGCACCTAATTCTATTTAGATAAATATTCCATAGGGGTGAATTGAATGTTTTGGTTCCTATGGACTGTATACTGTTAATGGGACTGTTTGTAAACGGGATGTCACGGTTTGCTATAAACATGGAGATTTTTCAGTGACTCTTTCTGCAGGTTATATCATCGCCGGTATCTGCAAACAAGTGACTGTCTTTATGGCCGAGTCATTTAATTATTTATTTACCAGATTCATCTTAAAGGGATAGTCTACCCAAAAATGAAAATTCTATTATTCTGTTGATAGCCAAACTGTCTCTGTTCCCATTGATTTACACTGTATTTTGTACATTCAATGGAAGTCAATGGGAACTGAAGCTGTTTAGTTATCATTATTCTTCAAAATATATTCTTTTATGTTCAGCAGCAGAAAAAAAAATCATAGTTTTGGAGCAACATGTGGGTCTGTAAATTGTGACAGAATTTTTTTTGGACGGACTATTCCTAGTCTTTGAATCATTCACTCAACCAGTTAATTTAAAACACCGATTCATTCAGGAAGGAAACATGACTACAGTGTGCTGCCAGTCACAATGTGGATTTGCTGATGTGGACTCATTTTGGAACTATTTTTGTTGTTAGAACAAAAATAGACAATGGTTTTGTGTAAAATGTCAGTTACTTAATATTAACTTGTTTCTTAAACTGTTATTATGCAGTATCACATGTTGACCAAATATCAGCACATCTGTGAAAACATGTGGCCTCTTGCCTCCAGCCCACAATCGTGCTGATATTTGGAACAGCAGAAACAGCAACTCTGTTGAATGGAGTTTCTGGGACATGTTCAACCTTGGCTGAGATGTAGAGAGATCGCCGGTTCCTCTGCCCAGTGATGACTGCATCCTTGGATGTGGCATATATTCCAGTTACATCTCTCTTCCTCTCTTTGTCTTTCCCTCCTGTAGGCATGAGCAGTGAGAAGCTTAAAAATAGTTCATCCTCACATTAGCAATATAAACAACTTTTTTTAGGCTTTTTTTTTTTACATTGAGCATATTAAATAAATGTAAAAATACAAGTTTTTAAAATAGTATCCATACAGTATAACAGTATAAAAGCGGCACTAATGTTATACCGATATCCTGGTATAAAATGTTTTATGATCATTTTACTTTAAAATGCTGTGAAAGCTTACAGCATTAAAAGCTAAGTCAACGTAAGGTTGTAAACTATGCATGAACTAGATTATCTTATGACACATTTATAGAAACTGAATAAAGATAAATAATTTGATTCTTCTGTTGTGGTTTCACAGTGCAGTGTACTACATCATTAGACCACTAGATGCCCCCTTGCACTATATTCTCCATACTGAGAGCATTTATCCATACTTCTCTAAACTCAGTACTAAGTGCACCAAGCTGTCTGTTTTTGCCTTTTAACTTGCCGTAATCGTTCACTCATTATACTGTGTATATTCATATTCATTGAATATTTTGAATGTAAATGCAAACTTGCACAAAGTAGCAGTGCTTAGGTGGCAATCTCTATTTTTCTTCATGTAGTTTACAAAAAGATTATTGGAAGCATGTTTTTGACACCTCGGGTTTTAAGGGTTAAAGGCTATTGAACATTGTAGTCAAGACCACAGTGGCTCAATGTGGAAGACAAGACCAAGACCAATGTATGGCCATTACATTAATACATTACAGTGATCAATACTCATGTATAAAACATGCTTTCTTACTAAATAAACAGTATACCATAACCAGCATGCTGCCTTTTTTTTTTTTTTTTTTTTTTGATAGTTTTATAAAATGTTCCATGCATGAATTTTGTGCATAGAAAATTAGGTGTTGTGTAAAAGGTGATGTTTGGAGTTCCCTTGGGTCTCTTTAAGTACAATAGTACAAACTGTCTGTTTTATTGACATTCAGAATCAGGCTGTTACTGCAGCAACACTTTCATATCCACTGCCTGAAGTCAGCTGGATCAGCCCACTACAGCAAATTAATTATAAATTACATCATATCAACCGATGAATATTCGTGTATGGTATTATTTAAAACTAGGACATCAAGCAAGAAAACAAAACGTATGCTTTAATTCAGTATATGGCCTTGGTTGAACTTACAAGACTGAGTTCTACTAACTAGAATCGCCAGATACATTTCAACTAGTGCTTTTACGTACTAGCTGAATTGTATAATTTAATTGTAAAAGACAAGAAGATGGTGGGATGATGCAAGTGCTGGAAAAAGAGAGGGGTCTATGATGCTATAATTGAGTACAGCGCCGTTTGGCTCAATATGAATCACTGTAAAGGCCCAGCAGAGCCATAGACAGATGGGAAAACACAAGGAGTGGTGAGTCTTGCTCTGTAGGGTGGATAAAAAAGAAAAAACAACCAGTCAATACTGTGTGTGTGTGTGTGCGTGTATGTGTGTGTGTGTGAATCAAACCTGCCTCCAAGTCTGAGATATACTGTTATGCTATTGCTGAGTCCATTCTCCAGGCAGCAGTAAATTGTCTATGCCTCAGAGTATTGAAGCACAGAGACCTTCGGCGCAAAACCAGTGATTACCAACAATCACACATGCTCTGAATATAGCCACACTAAATGACTGCTGTGTGATGCAGTCTACACTATTGTCTTTTATCTAAGTGACTAAAAAGATTACTTCTGTTTGCATTTGGAGTATTTTGGTCATTCCAAATGTTTATAGACAGTACGGACAATTAAGAACATTAATTACAGAACCACACTTTAAAAAGTGCTGTCCTGTAATTGTTAAGATAAAGAGCTATTTCTACCAGATAATTATTTATTATTGTTGGTGTCACCTAATATATTCAGGTTGATAAAGTAAAGTTAAATTACATCTTTATTTAAAATCAGTTAATTTAGAATGTATTTTAGGTTACCATTTTTTTGTGTCGTAACCAATGCAGAGTAACACATACCTGCATGAATCGCCATAGACATAAACTTAGTTCATGATACATAATTAATATTTTCAGTTGTGCTCAAAATTATTTATACCCTTGATAAATATGATCAAAGAAGGCTGTGAAAATTAATCTGTATCATCAATCCTTTAGATATTTTATTTTAAAAATTTACTAAAATCTAACCTTTGATTGGAGAATACGAATTTAAAATGGGAGAGAGATGTCATTATAAAATAAATGTTTTTCTCTAATACACGTTGGTCACAATTAATGATAACCTTTTATCCAATACTTTTTGCATCATCCTTTTGCTAAGATAACAGCTCTGAGTCTTCACCTATAATGCCTGAAGAGATTAGAGAACATCTGACAGGAGATCAGAAACCATTCCTTCATCCAGAATCTCTCCAAACCCTTCAGATTCCCAGCTCCATGGTTTTTTTTTTTTATTCCATCGCCTCTTCAGTTCACCACACTCATTTTCTATAGGGTTCAGCTCAGGGAACTGGGTTGGCCAGGGCAGAAGCTTGGTTTTGTTCTCAGTGATCCATTTTTGTTTTGATTTTGATGTTTGTTTTTGGATCATCATCCTGTTGTAAGATTTAATCCTTGGCCCATTATAAGATTTCTAGCATTGACAGTCAGTTTTAAATTTTTTATCCATTGGTATTTTATAGAATCCATTATGCCACCTATCTGAACAAGATATCCAGGACCTCCAGCAGAAAAATAGTCTCACAACATTGTAGATACAGCAGTATATTTAATTGTACACATGAGGTACTTTTTATCCCTGTGTGCACCAAACCCATCTTGTGTGTTTGCTGCTAAAAAGCAAATTGTTTAGTTTCATCTGACCAATGAACCCAATCCCGTTTAAAGTTCCAGTCGTGTCTGGCAAATAAATATGCTGGAGTTTGTTTTTGGATGTGAGCATTTTCTTTTCTTTTTTTTTTCTTGAAACCCTCCCAAACAACATGGTTTTGTTTTTTGGGGGTTTTTTTTAGGCTTTCTGACCCCAAGACTATTTTCTGCAGTTCTCCAGCTGTGATCCTTGGAGTCTTTGGTCACTCAAACTCTCCTCCTCACTGTGCTTTAGGACGATATAAACACATGTCCTCTTTCTGTATTAGAGAAAAATATTTATTTCATAATGTGATTTCCCCCCACTTTCACTTACTTTAATTAAAGGTTAGATTATTTTTTTACATTTTTGAATGAAAGAGCAAGTGGATAAACAATGCGGATTTATTTTCACAGCCTTCTTTGATCATATTTACCAAGGGTATGAATAATTTCGAGTACAACTGTACCTCATCACTTAGACTAAAAGAGAATGTTACTGTTAAATTGCAGACCAAGAACTTACAAATCTATATATCAAACATCATACATTGCAAGATGTTTTCTTTTTGTCTTGTTTTCAAGTATAAATACCTCAATATTGTTAAATCAAAATACATTTACTTGAAATGTAACATGACTAAAGATATGTCTTGTTTTCTGACAAATTGATCAAACTAGTGATGAAAAAAAACTAGTGCTGATATGATATCTGCCAGAAAAATAATTTAAAGGGGAAGGTGGGGGGGTATTTTCTGACCCCATTGGCAGATATTGTTTTAAGCAAAAAAAAAGAAGAAAAACTCCTAATTTTGATGCATTTGTCAAAAAACAAGACTATCTTATGTCATTTGCATGTCTATTAGGCTAAATGTATATTGCTTACACTGAAATGTATATTGCCTTACACGGAAAGTTTTTTTTGTTTATTTTCTGTCACGTGGAATAAAGTCATATGGTTTTGGAACAACATCAGGCAAGTAAATGCTGACAGATGTTGTATTTCAGGGTGAACTGTAGGCTAGCTTTAATATAGGCCGGTGTGATCATTTGGTCAGCAGCTCATACATCCCTAGTTTGGCACATTGCTCTCAGGGGACACATACTGAGGGTTATTTTTAGTCTGGTAATAATAATCACTTTGACAATTCAGAAACTGCACTCATTTTAAAAACTAAAGCTGTTTTTTTTACTCTTGATGCAGCCCTTTTTATTATTGATAAAATTATTAATAAAATCTATCTATCTATCTATCTAATATAGATGTGTTTGTGGGAGGAGGAGGAAATAAAGAGAGCCAGTAGAAAGGGAAAGGAGAGCGAGGTCATCATTTGGTGCAGGCTTTGGTGTGGATGAGGACACGCATGAGCTGAGTCCTCCACACACACCGGCAAACTCTCCTCACGGTAACCGTCTCACGTAACACCGAATCGCATTTTCCGTGTGTCGGTGATGTTCATGGTTATTAATAGGCTGCCGTGGTCTTCCGTCGATTCCTTTGGACCATTCAGATCACCGGATCAGACGCGAGTGCGCAGTTTTTGAGGTGACAGTACTAAGGACGCTCAAGATTTATTTCATACGATTCAATTCGAACGCGGACCGGAACCGGAGGCGATGTTAATGGAGCCGCGCACGTCTTGTTGAGGATCCATTTGCACTCGTCCTCAATGGTCACCTTCTGTCCGAGCCTGTCTTTCTGCTTGCTGCAGTCCGCATCAGAGGATGTACGCGGAGGGAAGCACGCCAGACACTGAGCCAGACGAGTGCCAGAAGAAGACATCATGCTTCTCCAACATCAAAATATTCCTCATATCAGAATGTGCCTTAATGTTGGCACAGGGCACTGTAGGAGCCTATCTGGTGAGTCGAGCCATTAACACACGCAGCTCATACTGCGTACGTACTGTATGTGGATGACATTGAATGGTGTCCGGTGCGCATCGCTTATTTTTTCCCTAAAGCGATAGAAATAAGCAGCATCGTGAGGTATAGGGATTCTTGCGTGTGTATCGCGACTGCTTTATTTCCTTATGATTTAGAGGCGCTATAATGAAAAATGATCATCAGTCCAGTGAGTGGCCCAGTGGTCAAACACCTCTCTCTCCTTTTCAGCATCATCTGCATCAGTGGCTCCAAGACAAAATAAGGTAATCTCAACGAACGATTACCTTGTTTTGTCTTTGAGCCACTTATATGCACATAAAAATATGTCAGAATGATCAGATTATGTCAGAGCGATGAGATATGGCAAGCCGTTTTGGCATTTATTCCTTAAAATATTTTGTACTAATTGTCTAATTACTAGAAGTAATCTGATATGGACTTGTACTTTTTTTTAATTTCACTATTAACTTTTCAATTAATATTCACTAGTGTCTAGGGCTAGGCCCTGTGACTGGTCACTGTATAGGGACTATATTACTGTGGAATAGTAAATATGGACAAGTATTTCAATTATTTCTTACCTTTTTTGCATGTTTATAACAATTTTAATCATTTTGTCATTTCAATTTTATATTTTGTTATTAGGGTGACTCCTTGTTTTTTTGGTTGAAATTCGGTAGGACTGATGGAAAATAGACTTTTGTTAACTAGTGCATTTACAGTAATGTTTATTCATGTGCACCATCACAGAAAACAGAAAAAGGATTGCTATTACATTTTATTGAAGGTCTTTGATTCCAGCTATTTACTATATTTTTACTATATATTTCAGTTGTTGTTGATACTTATTTCAGTTTGTTTTTTAGTTTTAAAAAACAACAACAAATAGCTACAATTAGGCTATATATTCTAGTTTTCTTAGTATTCTGACTATATATACAACAAGAAAAAAGAAAATGTAACTAAGAAATGGCACTAATAACAATTAGGATAAGTACTCTGAAAAGGTGCCAAACAACAGAATTCAGTGACAAAAAATTGCAATTTGTTGCCAGTAACATAAACATAGATACTAGTCAGTTTAATGGAATAAACGTTAAAATCGTCTTCCCTAGAAGCTAGAAGAAGTTAGCTTTCAGTACAAGAGAAAGATGCACACAGTTACATCATTACATGAATGCGTCTGCTCTGTAAGGTTGGGAGTATAGTGATATGATTGATTTGTCATTTTCTATAGCGATGACTTATGAAATTGATGAACAATTCTGCCCTACCTTGTGCTTTATCTGAGGTATTTAATGTTATGAATAAAAGATGACTTGAATGGCACATTATTAAATTGTTTAAATAATTGTATAAAATACTGTAAGTCAAAGTCCATAATAATAACAATTTGACAACACTCATATGGATGTTTACATTTGATTTATACCTTCAATACAGCATCTACATTCTCAAACAAATCTCACCAATTATGCAGTTTAAGATTCCTAAGCCATGAATGAAATATTGTGAGTTTTGAATATAGATTTTTTTAAATTAACAGACAATTAGTGATTTGGTGTCAGTTCAAATGTGCATACAGCTTTGTAACGGTGTATGTTTCTTTATATTTTAGGTCAGTGTCCTCACCACGCTAGAGCGACGTTTCAACTTGCAGAGCGCTGACGTGGGTGTGATCGCCAGCAGCTTTGAGATTGGCAACCTTGCCCTCATCCTATTCGTCAGCTACTTTGGGGCCAGGGCCCATCGGCCACGGCTGATTGGTTGTGGGGGCATCGTGATGGCGCTGGGAGCGTTACTGTCAGCGCTGCCTGAGTTCTTAACCCACCAGTATGAATATCAGTCTGGAGAGCCACGACCTGTGGGACAGGGAAAGGATTTGTGCTCCAATACAAGTCGAGCAGGGCTCTCTGATCCTGGTTACATCTGTGGGAATAGAACCAATACCAACATGATGTACCTGCTGCTGATCGGAGCGCAAATGCTTCTGGGGATTGGAGCGACACCCCTGCAGCCTCTGGGAGTGTCTTACATCGATGATCACGTCAGACGAGAAGACTCTTCCCTTTATATTGGTGAGAGTGATCTGCACAACCTTTTTGTGTTATGTACATCCCCTCAGCCCTATCAGTAAGGCTAAAGTGCCCTGACGTCATCAGTATTGTAGATTACAAACATAGCCAGTAGCACATATATTTTACTGCTAGGTACTCCTTAGTGAAAAAAAGTAATACATTTATTTCATACTACAGTTAAAATCTAATACCGTATTTACTGACATATCACTCGAGACCTACTAATATAAAAATGATAATTAAACTATTTGGAGTACTACTTGTGCACAATGCACATTTCTTAATATTAAGCCTAAAATGTGTTTTAATGTCACTATTGATGAGGATTGTATGATCTTGAATAATATCGGCCTTTAAATGCAAGTTTACCTAAAGGATACTTACAGTAGTTCCACTTCAGCACAATCAAATATACTTCAGTAAATCTTTAGTTGAACTTCAGCACTACTTCTGCACAATTAAAGTGCATTTAATTTAGTTGTTCCAATTCAGCAGACTAGCAGTCTAGCTTAGTATACTAAAAGTACAATTGGCAGGTATTTTTATAAAGTACATAAATATGTAAATGTATCTGTAGTATACAAAAAAGTATTTGTATTTCAAATACATTTTAGTAAATTAATTTTTCACTACACATACAGATAATTTAGTTCTCTTACCTTAATAAGGAACATAATTATTAGTAGAGCGACGGGTACTTGGCGACCAGGGGTACTTGGATTTTGATTTTATTTTATTAAACCTATTATTAAAAACCTTTATTAAAATAATTAAAATGATTAATGAGAATTATTGCAATAATAATAAGAAAAATTATTATTATTAATAATTTGGATTGTTGTAAATGTTCATTTTTATGTGTCCAAATAATAATAAGTAAAATTGATTGATTGATTGATGAAATTATTTATAAAATAATTGGAACGAATACAACTTTTGATTTTAATAATGTAAATAATAATAATGTAACTATTACACTAATGTACAATTGAAATTAACATGAACTATGATTAACATGCTTAGTTCATGTTAGCTAATGTTAACAAATGTAAAGTTGGACCAAAAATAAAAATAAAAGTATTGTACACTGTTGGTTCATAATACCTAATATATAGAACATTATTGTAAAATGTTACAGATTAATTGTTCTGAACAGACTTATTTGCCTTAATCTGTTTTACTTCAGTTTAGGAGAGAACAATAGCACCTGCTTAAAAAGCTCCCCTTTTGCATTTGAACCAGGTGCCATGGCAATCACCAGCATCTACACCAAACAATAGGAAACAGTGAACTAGAGGTGTAATAGGTTGGAGCTAGAGAGTTTGTGTTTGTTACCACAATAGCCTGAGAAAGACTCTGGATATCTCACTCAATATGTTTTAGAAGCTGTATTTTAAAGGCCCTCAAATGGCACTACTTGAACTCCTGCAAAAGCATCTGGAAATATGCTGGCCAGGCATTAAAAGAAACACTACAAAGTACTGGTGTTGTTTTAGGGAATATCATGTAGCAGTACAGTCAATATGCCGTTGCGGCAATTACAGCACTTACTATTATTAATGATTTATAAGCCACAAAAGGTTGTATCCTTAGTACATCCTGCATTTTGGAGGACTCTCTGGCAGAAAGCTATTGTATGAAGATACACAAACAGCATAGATATTGTATATGGCTGGAATAGCTATAGTAGTTTAGGTTTGCAGCAAACTTGGGAAATTTCCAAGTATCAAGCTTAAACCCATTGGTTTAGTGTAATGTGCCACTGTCTTAATCTCCTGTTGCCATGTTGTTAAGGAGTAAACAAGAAGCAATGATGGCCTTCGGTGCCTGTTACTTCTGCTATGAAGCTAATGTGTGCTGGCTGCTCAAAAAATGTCAAAGTAACGGAGCCAATAAACAGAAGCAATGCTCACTAACTCAAACACATCTCTCTTACTATTCTTCTCACTCTCTTTCTCACAAAATCACACAAAAACTACAATGATCTCCATACATTGATACAATACAAGGACACCAACAACCCCAGATTTGAATGTCTTAAAAATCTCCTGAAATAAAACCCTAGCATGGAAATGGATCAATGTATGAGGGAGAGAGAACGGTTATAGGGGAGATAGCGTCAGGCCGCAGAAAATTAGTTTGGAAGTTGTCATTGAAATGGCTTACTCTCGGGGTGGTTGTCTCCTCGAATCCGATTGATTGCTAACTACCTGATCCAGCCTTTCTGTTAATCTATCCTTGAGGGTCATCCATTCCAGTAAATACCTGCAACCTCGACTCAGGAAAATTGCGTGGCGATGATTGTCTGTTGCAGGAGCTGACTGTCTGTCTATAAGCATTCAGGCTTGCAACCCAGCGCTTCTTTTCGCTCTTCCGTGGCGCCTTTGAAAGCCGGGTTAGCCGGTAAAACTGGACCTATCTCTCATTTAAGCAAAATATAAACTAGCACAAACATGAACATCCTCTTTGGAGACAGACTTTGCTGGTAGGCATGGTGGAATCAAGTTATTTAGCTGTTTGATCACAGAGTCTCATTCTGTTTGAACAGAAATGCATTTGGTGGCGGGTATTATCAATTTGCAAAGGCTCACGCAAGAAGCCTAGTCTGTTGTTAAGTGAAGTCTCCAGCATTGCTGTAACATTCTGAATAATCCAAGTACGAAACGAGGGATCGCTACAGGATGACAGATCTTCGTGGTGGCGGGGTGAGCGGGATACATCTAGCTGACGTATGATCAGGTACATGGATCTAAGATGAGCTGATCAGGCCTGGACTTAGCTCCAATCCAGGCTAACATGTGGTGATAAATCACCAACAAAACTACACAAGCTGTACGTGAAGCATTAAAGATAGAGTACGATAGACCACTTAAAAAGGTCAGATACAGTGGGAACGCGACGCTTTCTGCCCATCTCTTTAAGATCGCAGAAGAGGGATGGAAGGTCATCCTCGACTCATCCCGTAGAAATAGTACACAAAGAACTCACCCTACCAACACACACTATGGGGACCTTACAAAATGCTGATACACTCATAAGGACATTGCCGGATTTTCAAGTCAGCTGTCGGAGTCAGGCTAGGTGATAGCTCCCACAGACAAAAATCACCCAGATCGGTTGGGGCACGGTAAGCAGACCATGTTCCAAATGTGTGTCCTCGTCTTGTACCCACGGTTGAGAAAAGAGCCTAACCGCATCAACGATGGGTAAGGTGGAAGACCGCGGGAGCAAGAAGCACAGACAGCACGCAGGAAAACAGTAGGGGGGGGGTGACAGATGCGTTATCGTAGACATAGAAGCGAAAGACTCTGGCTGGGGTGAAGGGGCCATCCAGCTCCCTGTGGTGGGGTGGCGCTGAGGACGGATCGGGGCAATGGCAGAACAACCGGGTCTTAGGTAACTGAAGACCTGCGGGGCGGCTCGTGTGTATCACGAGCACAGAACTCCGGTTGAGGCCGGTAGCTAGTGCTACACTACAACTCAAACAGCTTCAGCTCGTAGGAATATCAAGGCGTGAAAGACTAGGAATGAACAGAGCCGTAGTAGTTGTGTAAGGGGGTGGATCGTGTACCGAAGGGTCTAGGGAGATAGAGCAAGAGGCGAGTATAGCAGAATGGGGGGAAGGAAAATAGTAATCGCGGGAATCAAGAGGTATGGGTCAGGAGAGGGTAAAAACAAAGGAAAGACCAATGGGGGAAATAAACGTGAGATATATTGATCCCTAGGATTCAGCCGGGCGCCGGATAAAAGTGCGACTATGAGGCGGCTCTGAAAGAGGGAAATACAAATGTAGGGCAACGACGCTGGTCTATAGCTATTACGACGTCTTTATGGTCACGATATTTAGTGACGAATACGATCAAATCGCTCATGGACGTTTGGAGTAATACAACGAGTATAAAGGGGGAAGCTACTGCTAAACAGATGTTGAAGTGGGGGTCTCTGAGGTTCTGTTAAGGGTGCACTTCGATGCAGGCGGTATGACTTCTCTACATGCGAGTAGGGGGCGAAGTGTGACGAGGCACGATAAAGCACGGAGGGAGAGGGAGGGCGAGCGCACGAGGCCAGGAACTGCAGGGCTACCCTTGAAATATTATGGCAGGTAAACCGAGAGGATACAACGAAATCCGCAGCAAAAGACAGGAAACCCCAAGGGAGACGGAAAGTAAAAGGGCAGGGACAAGGACAACCAAAGCGGATGAGCATTTTTAGCCAGTATCGTGAGGGAGGGGGCAGAAGACGGGGAGAGAGGGGAACGGACGGGGGTGAAGAATGGCGTAAGAGTACGTGGGTAACGAGGGACAGGCAGTAGAAGTCACAGCTGGTTGGAACAGTGGGAAGGTAAGAAAGGGTGCGTGGACACAAAGCAGAGGGTTAGAGGAAAGTCATTTAGAGCCACGCTCAGAATAATGCCCTATAAATCTAATATATTAGAAAATAAGGAGGTGAAAGGGCATAATGAGGCTTGTTGAAAGAGCGTAGTGGGGGTATGGGGGTGGACAGAAGTGTTGAACGATGCTTGAATGTGCAACACCACATTATTGGTCAAATAGCGGACAGTATTGGTAGGTCCTCTAGGCCCGCCCGCGAAACGCTTCGGTGGCTACAAAGTGCCGCCGGCCGACAAGCCGCCGGCCGGCGCTGATGTGCCACGGCACCCCGGGGTCGTTGGATTGGCCGAGACACCACACCCCTCGTCGAAATGTATCGCCCCTGCCGCATAAGCGCGAGCGTCATCTGTCAAAAAATGAGGGACAGAGCCCGACAGGGAACAAAGGGTGTGACGAGGCAGTGATGAAGCGGGTAGTGTGCAGTAACAAGCACCTGGTGGTAAGACAGCTGACTCCACTGTGAGTGGCTCTCCCCGGGTCTCGGTCTCAGCTCACACCCAGTCACACACGGAGGAAACACATGCGGGGCGAAGGAACTGTCGGTCGGCAGTGAGGACGGAGAGGTCGCTCGGAGCAGAGTCTTAACTGGTGGGGGGGGTGTGGGGGGTGTTCTAGCGCAAAATGCATAGAGCGTGGAGTGCAGATGAGGTGTCCCACATCCATATCGAGGCAATGAACGTTCCGGCGGGGTCCGAGTTCACGAACGGGCCGTGGCCGAAAGATGTCATGTGGCTGTGCGGGTTGGGACGCGTAGCTAAGCATCGACTTTCGGAAGCCACAGTAGAAGGGTCGTGTGCCGGGCACAGAGAAACACACACGCTGTCCTTGCTGTGGAGGCGCAACGGGGCGGGAGCTGGCGTGTCCGGGGGTAAAATCCACTTGCGGGCGTGGGCGGTGCGGGAACAGGGGCGGGGGGAGCATATTTCCACAGAGTGAGGCAGATAGGGGGGCGGTTGAGGAAGCGAGCCGGTTGAGGGCTTTGGGCAGGAGCTGAACGGGGGGGGAGAAGAGAATAGCGCTTGGGTGTGGAGAGCTGGGGAGGGGGGCTTGGACAACTGTGGGGCGATCGTATCGAGCACAGCATTGTAACACGCCAAAGAGGAAGGAAAACTTGAAATCGGGACATCAGAGATGCGGCCCGGTAAAAGGAACGAGTTTGGGGTAGTGGGTGGAGCAAAGGAAGGCCTACAGGGGGCTAATGTCAAATTGACAGAGCTAGATTTGTGGCAAGACACGCCAAGCCTAAACGTGGTCGTCGTGGGGTGATGGAGAGGGGGGAAGAGGCAAGTAAGGCAGAAGAAAGTCGTGGTGTGGCCGGAGTGACCTTAAATTAGGGGTTGCAAATAATTCCCGGCAGGGAGTGTGGAAACCGGTGGAGGAGCCCGCGGCTGGAGTCGCTCGGGCTCTCACTGTTAGATGTAAGAAGGCGAGGCGTGGGGGGGGGACGGCATTGCAGGTCGTGGAGTAAAAGCGGGGTCGCGGTCTTGTCCGGGAGGATGAATAGGGCGCCGAGTCAACCGGGGCCAACGACATGCAGCAGCTACATTGATGGGGGCGCGTCGTCACCGGTGCGGGCAGGTGACGGGTGGTTGCCAGCAGGAGGCCTCTGAGAACTCTCGGCCGTGAGACTCCAAGGGGGTGGGTATTATGTAGTCAGCGGTGTGTGGGCGCTGTCAGTCCGGTCTCTGCTTCGCGTGGGCCGGGTGGTCTGTGGGTGTACCATAGATATCTTCTCGAGTGGTCCGGTAGATGTAAGTTAGCGGGGTGCTTGAAGTGGGCCTACGTTGTGTTCCCGAGTAAGGTTTTGGTATAAAGACAAATGGCGAAAGGGAAAGTAGTGCTGGGCGTGTAGCGGTGGGGGCTATCGGGTAGGGCAGCTCCGCCGATAGAATATGAGAGGGGAATATGGCTCCGGCGGTACGAGGTATAAGAATAGAATACACCGAAAATCTTGCCCTACAGAGAGCGAGGTTCGGGCCAGAAGCACAGATTAGAGTAAACTGGGGGTATGAGACGAGGGGGAGTCAAGGGTTGTTTGAATGAATTCATTTAAGGGAAACACAGGGAGCCAAGACGTGCATGTATGATAGACTGTTTTATGATAACTGCTTGGACTCGGTCTTTGGGAGGGCAGTACAGTATCTTATTCTCTACACCTGCGGTGTGGGGGACCAGCTGTGGTTTTTGATGGTCTTGGGCGCGCGGGGCACCAAAGTGAGGTGATGGGGGCAGGCGGGGTCAAGGTGACCAAGTAAGGCACGGGGCATCAAAATGACACACGGAAAGATGAGAACTTGGGTTATTGTTTTGGGTGGCTGTGTGTAGGAGAAAGGCACCGGTGGTAAATCAATACAGGAATGGAGGGGGGCCAGTGGCCCAGGAAATATCTCATCAGAGTCTCGGGTGGCTCCTACCAGCCCCCGCTGGACAGGCCGCTGACGTCTCCACGCTGGAGGCGTGCCTGGTGGGCGGCTTGAGCATCGGGGCCGGGTGTGTTGTGTTCGCGGCTTCCTGCGCTGTCGAGGTGGCAGGGGTGGGGGCCGCGCCGGGAGGGGGGTGGGGGGGGGGGGGGGGGGTGGGGGGGTGGGGGGGGTTGGGGGGGGGAGGAAGTTGGGGGGGGGGGGGGGCGGGGGGGGGGGGGGGGGAGGGGGGGAGGGGGGGGGAGGGGTGTGGGGGGGGTCGCTGAACGAGCCTGGGGAGGACCCGGGGGGTGAGAGTGAACAGGCCATGCTGCCTGCTGACTGGTGCAGGAGTAGAAGGAGTTGGCAAGCCGTGGGCGTCTTGCCATCGGCCAGAGATCAACACTGGCCTCACCTGCTGCCAGCACCTGCAGGGTGAGAGAGAGGACAGGACAAAGAGAGTCTAAACACACACAGGTCATGCATTAGGTTTTATAGGCAATGGTACATAAAATAAATAATCATTTTGTTTCAGTTGTCATTGTTGTCAGTCCATTACATATAAGACTCATCTCTCCAAATGCTGTAAATAGATTGCAAAAGGGATTTTTAAACAGGGGTCTGGGGACCCCCCAGAGAGAAAAAATAAAATCCATCTATACAACCTCATGCTAAAATGGTTTATAAAATTCAAATACAAATATATAAACTAAAGTAAATATTTATAAGGTTCTTTATAATACTACAGTACAAGGCCAGTAATTCAATTTTGGAAGGTGTTGTCTTTATTGTATCATGCTTAATATTTTCTTACACAGTTTAAATGGATCTTTAAATATAAATATCAACAGCTGTCATGTCGGGCATCACATTTGCAGATCCTTGACATGAACATTTTTAAACCCCTGGATTACATAACTCTCTCTGGGAATTTAGAAATGTCATATTTTCCTGATCATCCACCAATATGAGTCTAATTTCTTCTCAGTTATCCCTAAGGTGACTAAGCATCTGCTGTCCAACCCGGTTTTCACCTGTGTCATTCTCGCTGCCTGCATGGAAATCGCTGTGGTGGCTGGATTTGCTGCCTTCCTAGGGAAATATCTCGAACAGCAGTTCAACCTCTCAACGTCCTCCGCTAATCAGCTCCTAGGTAGACAAAAACGGAATATTTTCAAAACTGCACAAAAACATCCAACTCATAAAATGCTGTTTCATATGAAATCGCTGCAAGTAACTGAAAGGGCTGTGGTGCCTAGGTGCACTTCTGTGTGGTGTTCAGGTGCGTGACCCACGCCCCCTTGCTTGGTCTGGCATGGTTGGGTGCTCGTGGGTGGGCTTCCTGAGGTGTGTAGTCGGGGGTGAAGCTGTCTGGGCGTGGGGTTAGGGAGCAGTGCGGGGGGTCGCTGTGGCGTAAGTCAGTCGCATAGGGGCACTCTCGCGGGGTGGCCTGTACGGTGGGAGTCTACGGGCTCGTCCTGGGGTCTGGGGATACGGGCCCGCTGGGGGTCGCTGGGGTTACTGTTGCCTATGGCAACGAGTGAGTAGAGCGCTTCACCATAAAAGCCTCACACAAATTTTTAATGATCCACAACAATTGGCAATAAAGTCCAGGACACTCAGAGTTAAAGACGTTAGGTTCAATCAGGGGGCAAAGTCACTAGGGGGCGTGAAGTGTGGCCTCATTATGTTGAGGGCGGAGAGCAGACTCACTAAACTATGAATGGTGTGAAGGGAACATGTGGTCGCTGTCGGCATCCCATATTCATCTCTGGGGGGGGTGGTCCAGTAGGATTGGGCGTAGGTTCAGGTGGGACGGACGGAGGCTGCGGGTCTTCAGCTGTAAATTGTTACACGTCTTCGCTAAGTCCCTCGGTGGCTCCCGCATTACCTACCTCTCTGCCTGCCTGGCTGGCTGCACTAAAACCGTGAGTCTCCTCCCACATCCATTCATATTCATACAGATCAATAAACTCAGATATACATCTGCCTCCAGGGGTCACTGAAATAAGAGCTCTTTTGAGCATGCTCATTTTTCCTCTTTTAGATACACAAGTTCCCTATAAATCCTGTTTCCACCACTGAATACAAATTTTTTTTTTTATTCGTCGGTACCTTGCGACTTTTTTACGTCTCACAATTCGAGGAAAAAATTCAAGTTGAGTCTGGTATTTGAGATAAGCTTTTTGTCTCTCAAGTTGGGACGGTTATAACTTGCAATAGTGAGTTTGGATAGTGTTCAGTTCCGAGAACGAGAAGTCCGAATTGAGTGAGATATAAGCTTGCAAATGTGAGAAAAAAGTCAGAATTGCGGGAAAGTATGGTGGCCCCAATATGCACACCCCCAATGAAGCCCACCACACAAGGGAAAGCTACAACACAAAGGAAACAAGTCGCAACATTACGAAAACAAGCCACATCACCATGCAAAACACGGAAATAATTCGCAACACAACGAAATTGGCACAACAAATGGAAACAGCTACATCACAACAGAACCAAGTTTGCAACACACCGTAAACAAAGCCGGAACATAACGTATTGACACAACCATGGAGCACGTCGGCAACACAACAAAACTGGCACAGCACAATCGAAACAAGTCACAACACAACAAAATTGGCATAACACAATGTAAACAAGTTGCAACACATCGGAAACCAGTCGCAACACAATGTAAACAAGCCGCAACATAGTATAATTGGCACAACACAATGGAAACAAGACGCAACACAACAAAACTGGCACAACACAATGGAAACAAGCTACATCACAACAGAAACAAGTTGCGACACAACGGAAACAAGCCGCAACACAATGAAATTAGTCCTATGCTTTGTGTTGTGCACTACTGGGCCACCGTAGGAAATGGTATCAGAATTGAGTTTTAATCCATCAGTTCTGTCTTTCTCACAATTGTGTTATACTGCTTGGTGAGTTTATATAACACAATTCTACGAAAAAAAGTCAGAATTGCAAGACAAAAAGTCACAATTACCATTTTTTCTTTTTTTATTCAGTGGTGGAAACGAGCTTCCATAGTCCCATTTGTCTCAAATCTTAGGTTGTTTTTTGTCTTGATGGTCACCTGGAAATCCCCAGAGCAGCGCTTAAGATCCATCATGAAATAGGCACTCAGATCTGCTCTCCCTCCTCTCTTTCTCAGAATCTGACAGGCTGTAAGTGCATCGCCCATGGTGACGGGCCTGGTACAGCCATGCCGGGGAAGTGCTCCAACCCAGGCTGTCAGCAGGCCTTCCTCACATTCTTAGCAGTCGTGTGTGCATGCAGCATGATCGGAGCCATGGCCCAGACCCCATCCGTCATCATCCTGATCAGGTAATGCTGCTGACATCCACTGAATTAAAAAAAAAATTATGTTAATGAGTCTTAATCGGTCAAATTGTCATCTGCACATCATAATGAACTATAATGTACTAAACCATCAGTTGTTGTTGTCTGTAGAACTGTGAGCCCAGAGCTAAAGTCATACGCTCTTGGAGTTCTCTTCCTGTTGCTCCGGCTGCTGGGTAAGATATTTGCAAAACAAGTAACACCTACAGTGTCTCTGCAGGATAGTTTTACAATTTGTTTACAATTATTTTAAGCATGCATCTTTATAATATTATAGTTTGGTTACACTACACATACACAGTACATACCAGTCTGTAAGATTCTTTAATGATTTTGAAAGAAGTCTCTTAGGCTGTGTTCTAGACGTTGCCCGTGCTAGATTTTTTGTCATATCGGCAATTTTATCCAAGTGGGACAGCAATTAAAAAAACAACGGCACGAACAAAAAAAAAAAACACATGAAATGTATTTTTGCGTGAACTATAATGCAAACCACTATGGATGTGGTTTTTAAATCAGGCTATGGTATGCCGTCAGTTTTTACAGGGATCATCTCTGTCTAGGGCTCTTGGCGGCTCAAATCAGATTCCAATTGTAATCCTGTGCGGTTGTCAGCTGGCGGTGTGCGAAACTGGCTCTACGCGGTGCAGGAGTAAGGTGGTCCAGAACCGGGATGACGGAAGCGTGTCCGGGAGATGGGTCCATCGAGGGGAACTACAGTCGAATGGCACATCACGCAGGCGTCTTACCGGATGCTGGGCACAAACTCTTGTTCTGTAGCCGCAGCGACGCTCTGCAGGTTCTTATTGGCTAGCTCTAGAGCACCTCCATTTTTTTTTTGCATCCCTTTTGAAAGCCTTGTCACATACGTGGGTGCACCTATATTACCAAAGAAACCCATGCAGATAGATTGGTTATGTCTAGATACACAAATCTGATTTGATCACTTGCAATAAGTAGTTAACTGTATGGTTAATTGGTGATGATAAAGTTGAATTTTCAGCAGCCATTACTCTAGTCTTCAGTGTCACATGATCCTTCAGAAACCATTATGATATGATTTGGTGCTCAAGAAAACAAAAATGTTTCAGTGTTGAAAAACATTGCTGCTTAATATTTTTGTGGAAACTGTGATACATTTCATAAGGATTCTTCGAATAGAAAATTTGAAACAGAAATCTTTTGTGACATTAAAAATGTCTTTGCTGTTACTGATTTCTTTCAAAATGAAAAACTCTTGAATGGTAACAAATTTGTCAAGCTCATAAAAGCAAATTTTTACATGAAAGAAACAAAAATCTTATCAGGACATTGGAAATAAGTATTAAAAACATGTACAGTACAGTCACACTGAGCCATGTTTTCCACGTTCCAGGTTTCATTCCTCCACCTCTGATCTTCGGCATCGGGATTGACTCCACCTGCCTACTATGGAGCTCCGTATGTGGCATTAAAGGGGCCTGCATGCTTTACGACAACATAACCTACCGTTACCTTTACGTCAGCATCGCTATCGTTCTCAAATCCAGCGCCTTCATTCTCTATGCCGTCACCTGGCAGTGTCTGCGTCAGAACTACTCCAGGTACATTAAGAACTGTGAGGACTACCTGACCCCAAGCCAGCTGTTCGCCTCCAACCTCACCCTGGACAACCTGGGCAAGGACATTGCACAGAACCCTTCCAACCGCACCAAGTTCATTTACAACCTAGATGACCACGCCTGGAGCGAGAACATGGAGTCAGCCATATAGTCCCACCCCAAAGAGGGCCAGCCGGCCTATATGCACATGCTAATTTAGTCTCGTGTATCGCTTTTATTCAAAAGAAAGTCCATATATAAGCCGATTTCTGCACATTCCCGCTGCCTGGGAGAAATAGGCACTCTTTTAGCATATCCAGGGTGTTTTGACTAAACAGAGCCAAATGAATTTGACTGTTACTGTAGTCAGGACTTGTATGATATGTGGAGATGAAATGCATCCATCATATTAGGGGATGTGCTAGGTTGCAGTTCCAAAACTGAACAATTAATCTTCCATAAGTCAAAACTAGCCCCAGCTTACATATACAAGCACCTTTTTAGGTTTCATTTTGAATGGTCTTTTTAGTATTTTTTTAAGAAATGTAAAGAATATTAGCATATAAGTTCTAACAGATATTAGCTAATACGTTTACTTGAATATTGTGAGGCTATGGAAATTTCGGTCTATTTTTATGGAGGGTCTTAGAAAGCTTGATGTTATTGCTCGATATCTCCTCTGTACAGGCATTAGACTATTAAAAACGTAGATACAAGTGCAGAGTGGTGGCACTAGGGGGGGCGGTTGGGTGCAGGGTGGTAACCTATTAATCAACCTAAAACGAAAGTGACTCATTTTAGCCCATGTCGTAAAAGCCAGCATATAGCGGGGTTGTAAGGGGTCTGGACGGTGGGGGGGGGAAGAGTTCATTCGTTTTGTGATGCTTCGTTATTTGTCACCAGCAGTGATTTAAACTAAAGCAACATGCAACATTAATCAATGGTTGCTATCAAGCAGAGGACATTGAAGGATGGAAGGATGGATTTATTTCAATGCATGCAGGTATTGCATGTTGATGCATCAGAGCAGCGCATGGGAACTTTAAGAGATAAATAGTTTTGGTGAAGGTAGACATTCCCTTCATTCGCCGGATCTTCTTAATGTGTTTTATAATGTATAACGGCACCTTGTGTACTTTTTCTTCCAATCGTCATCAATGTGTTCAAGGAAATTCGCTTGGAAGACCAAATGCTAGGATTAACAAAGTTTTACGTTGTAAAACTTTTTTTTTCTTTAATGTTGCAATATACGAACCAAGTAAATAAACAAAAAAAGGTTATGACTACTAAAACATCATCTCGAGTTCCATCCAAATAATTAATGAACAAAATTACTTGTTCAACTTTTTGTATGAAGTTGGGACCTATGAATGGGTTGTGTTCTGCGTAGGGACTTATAATTATTGTTCTATGCTTTTTATTAAAAAAAAAAAAGAAAAGACATGTAAAAAAAAAAATGGACAGGGTCAAAGTGTTCGTAGCTCTTGGTACAATGGTACTAGAAGCTAAATGCTCTTTATAGAGGAACATTATTTGTTTTTCTGCTGCTTTTCAAAGACGGTTTACTGATGCAAGTACACTGAAGAGACCCACATAGGGCAAAACCCAAACCCATTATCAACCTTCATGTAAATGGCTTCCCAAGCACATTATTTTAATGCACTGCAATATACGCCGAAACGCTTGATTGCTTGAATGTTGAGGCTGGTGTCAATATAAATAGGATGATATAAGAATGATGTCATTGTTTATATAATCATTCCTCTCTATAGATAATTCATTGCCGTAAAAGTGCCAAAGTGATGCCATTTAAGTGTTCTCTCCGAGAGGCATTTTCATAATGCTGGAATTGTATATTACCGCGAGATGCTTTATTGTATTGTATGTAGACATATGTGATATCTTAAGCAACCATTACACCTTGTACATAGTGACATTTAAGTCTATTCTCTCCAGAATGTAGAACATAGCGATGCTTTAGGCTTTTACAGGTGATGTTACAAGTCTAAACTTTGGACAAAATATATATTATTGTTAAATGCAGATGGAGATTATGTTATGCTTACAGAGGAATGTTGTGGTATATTTTTCTACCCATGTCTGTATTATGAAGCTTATGTGTAATGACCATAAAAGGTGTACGAGTTTAAAAAAAATTACATGAACATCTATCTGCACTAAAACATTGTCTCTGCATTTTTATTATGAAACTCAACAATTCTTTTCTCTGTTGACCAAGCGAAGGTCTCCGCACATAAAGCATCACAGAACAGGATTATAGCAAATGAATATGAAACTGAATTATTTACAAGCACCTTTGTGCTTTACTTCAAACTTTGGCGATTCGGAAGGCTGTCTTCAGATTATGTAATATGCTTCACAACACGTCTAGATGTATCTTGCACTTGTTTTCTATCTTAAGGCAAACAGGTCTGTCTATACATTCTTTTTGAAACCCCAAAGTCAGCATCATAGATTTTTTTTGCTAATATCATACCACACAAATGTGCTGAATAAGTGCAGCATTAGTAGGTTGTTCTCATTTACACAGCTGAATATGTTAGCCTCTTTAGAATTAATAGTACATACTGGATTGAAAACATTCACCTTGCTTTTTCACCTTGAAAATTGTGTTTAAATCCATACTGTAATCCACCAATTAAGACAGTGATTTCCCCTCGAGTGCAGGGGGCTCTAAAAATACACGCAACTATATACACATTTGCTTTAAATCGGTTTTCTTTGCTCAGGCTGTATTCAGTTTTGCAAGCATGACCTCAAATGTCTGCAGCATCTAAAAGGCTTTACTTAGTTTTCACAGTAGCATGCAAGGAATTTAAAATTGCTTTAAAAAAAAGGTACCGATACACTTGAGTCTCGAACTACTTTTTCATGGTGTTCTTACTAATAATACATTATGGGCTTATGTGTTGCGTTTATTTGCAGTGTTCATGCAAACACAAAATATTTCAATAGTGCAGTAACACATGAAGCACCACTTGCACAGAAGTCTGTTTCAGATCAAGCAATTTTCAGTTGGTCAACGTGGCAAATTTGAAAAGGAGCAAGATCTGCTTAGAGAACTTTTGTCCTCACACAAAACTCTTGATCACATGGATTCCTATTTAAAAGACTGGATTTCAACTATGCAATTTGACCACACATTTACGCGGTGTTGTTTTTGCAGTTATAAGTGATTGACTTCTATGGTAAATCTTTGAATAAAATTTTTTTTTTAAAAAATCAAAATGAATAAAGCATATCAATCATAAAAAAAAAATAATAAAGTCACTAGACTACTAAATATTTTTGGGAATTTCTTTCATATGAAAGTTCTCCTTTATTGTTGACAAGTGTTTACAAAAAACAAGTAGTGCATTTCAAAGAAATGAAAACAAAGAAATCCAAATGTATTCACTAGGAAAATAACCACCTGAAGCCTACATAAATACTTCACTCCAAAGTGTGAGCACACATTTATTTAAGTGCCAAGTGAAAAGTCCACTCAGGTTCAGTCATGAAGCTCAGTACTTTGCCTCATTATGGACTCTTTTGACTGAGCTTCGCGTTTGGAGATTGAGGAGTGTGTGTGTGTGTGTGTGTGTGTGTGTGTGTGTCTCAGTAGTCCAATGGGGCCATAAGTAGTTGTAGCTCTTTGAAAGTGCTGCCATGACGACCAACCTGCTCTGCCCGGTTCTTCACTACATTACTGAGGTTCTTCAGCTGCTTATAGCATGCTTTACATTTCTGATGCCTGAAAAACACAGTACAACAGTCCCATAAAAACCAAGTCCCATGAAGAAAGAAAAAAAAAAAAAAACACTGCTTAATCTGCATCTATTGGCTCATTAAAAGGCAAAATGTAACATTTTAATTAAACACATTATTGGCCATGGGCAGAGTAGAACTAAGATTTGACTAAACTTAGGGTCATCAGTAGATCAGCCAGCACACATTTAACGCAGAATAAAACTTTGATACATGGTTTAAGTTCTCGTTTAAACAAACAGCCACTGTTGGGTGCTGTAGTCAAGGAATGTAAACTAACACAGATAAGCCTGACTCGGGTTAAAAAAATATATTTAAAAAGAAATAACACCACACATCATGGGTGTTTGTTAGGTACTAACCTCTCCTCTCGAGTAATGTCCACTCCTACTGATGGAGGAGCAGTCAACGTGTCCGAGATTAATGGCCAGAAACGCTTCAGAATCAGTTTTAAAGCCATACAACCAGTCTGTACATAACTGTAGAAAGACAGGGAGAATGGGTTACTTGATCACTGCATTTGTACATGACTGATAAATGGCCATCTCAAAATCTTGCACCGTTTATTTCCATAAACGTACTGTCGCCAAAGCGATCAAAATAGATTCTAAACAACCGATCTGAAAAGCTCACCAAGCAGGAAACTCATTAACAGCCAGTCAAGTGCTCCCGAGACATAACGCTCACCTGATTCTGATTTTAACATGAAGCATGAGTTTAAATAAAATGCACCCAATTTTACCCATGTGCGATGGAACAATTTTAATTTAATGTCTTAATAGTAGAAAGCAGCTTAATAAAATGGTTTAGTAAAATTATAGCAAATTAATGTAAAATTATAAGTATATAAATACAATTTATAGATATAAAAATCTATGGTCCTAAAGGTGTTAAAACGCATCACACTCCGCTCCGTCAAAATAACCTTCAGAGTAGGGCTGGACAATATGGCCAAAAAAAAAAATCTATTAAAAAAAATCTATTTTTCATATCAGTTGATACCGATAATTATCACGATAAATGTACATTTTTATTTCTTTCAAGTTTAAAAGGCAGATTTTTTAGCTTCTGAATGTTGTAATGAGTGATAGTTTCAAACATGAAACAGGTTTGTGTTGCCCGACTTTGATGACGTGCATCTTCAGCACAGTTTGCAGTGCAGGCTGCAATATTATTAAATTTTTTGTATCAGAGAAATGCACATTTGACAGCAGTAGTAGCTTGAGTCTAAATACATTTAGTGTAAATGCACAAACGCTATAGCTTAATCAGAAAATACTGCGATTATATCCATTACTCCTTTAATACACGTCTATCAATAATATGATAAATCACACATTTCTGCCACAAAAGCATGGTGCAATTAGTAAATCCATTAACGTTATTGTTTTATCACCCAGCCCTACTTTAGAGACCATTATTACTATAGACATAGACCGGTCATAACCATTAATAAGTCACCTTTCATATTTGCTCTGCAGCAATTCCTCAATCTGTGGCAAGATGGATGTGCAGAGGTCCAATTTCCACAGTGATCTGAAAGAGAATAACTTCACTTATTATAACTTCTGCTAAAATGATGGTGGGACAGACGTAGTGAGTGATGTGTGTGTGGACGCTTACGGTTTGAGGTTGATTATGTTAAGGATGTCCACCACAATAGAAAGATCATTCATAGATACAGCTGAATCCAGCGAAGTCTGGGCAACATGAAGGGAAATGCAAACACTGCTTTTAGTGTACTGCTGCTTTCAATAATAGCCCATTACAGCATTTACTAGATTACATTAGAAATACATTTTCGATGTGTAGCAGTAAATGTATCCATCAGCCAGTAACAGATCTCCCATTACGATCTGTCTGTCCCACAATTTATCAAAGCTCATCAGCTTGAGTGCTGTTGCACTTACCTTGACATCTCCACTGGCCCAGACGGAGCGTACTGAGTCCAGGTTTTTATATCGACTGGTCAGCATTACGCACATGGTGTCATGGCCTTTCCGCATCTGTGCTAATGCCTCATCATCTCCCATCACACCGGCTTTGGCGTTCCGTGCATGCTGTTAAAACAGACACATTACTCCGAATCACTCAGCATTTTACATACTGGTACGTAAGCGGTCAGTACAGTACCCTTTTAAAAAGGAACCAAAGTACATTTTAAGTATTATGATCCCTTAAGGTACTAACATGGACTCTTTAGGGCTAAATAAAGTTGCTTTCGCACAGCATAGTTCTAGGAACTAGCCAGCATGGTGGATAAATTGCATAATATATCGATGCGGAGAAAATGTATAAAACGGATAGTTCCAGTCCTTGATTCTGATTGGTTGAGCCGCGTTCAAAGCTGTTGTAAATTACTCTACGAATTATACACCTTTGTTTACTTTGTGTGTTGCTTGGCAACCACTTTGTTGCAACCACAACTGTTTCTGAGGAACTACATTGTTTGGTGGAAGAACACCGTTTTTATTAATATCATTACACTTTATTTGCTCCGTTTTACTATCAGTGTTTTTATCACTGTTTTATAAAAGCAATTAAGCCCCGTGAAGCCATGGTTTACAGTGAATTTATAACAGCCGTGTTATACTTTGCTTCGCGTCATGCCTAAAAACGCCCCTTAGCCGTTATAAATTCACTGTAAACCACGGCTTCTTGGGGCTTATTGCTTTAGCAGACAATCTGCGTTTTCCATGTTCGTGGAGTAAATATTTTTACACAGCTTTTTAAAAAAATGCCAGGCAGCTGGTGTTTCATATGCGTTTGGCCAATCAGCCTACACTTACGTCACTGGTAGTTCCTATAGCACTGTTTTAGACCCTACTCTGAAGTAGGAGTTAATTTAGTTCCTCCACATAGAGTTGCTAGAACTAAATACATTCCTAGTTCCTGTGGTGCGAACACGCCAAAAAGCGGGAACTACTGCCAATAGTTCTAGGAACTATGAAAAGGTTCCTCCGGAGCGAAAGCACCTTAACGCACAAATGAATAGCACCCTGGACTGGTGACAGCTGACTCTGGCTATAATAACAAACATGCACAGTATAACCTAGCACACGTTTTTAATGAGACGAATTGAGAGTGATGAAATATTTTGCTTTAACAAAGCCACACATGGATTCATTTAGGGTTATGAACATCACCATAGAAACAGAAAATTATCAAAAGGACGTGAACAGCTCCAGCAGCTCTATCTAATAATTATAGCAATTCAGACACGACATGAATGCAGCATAATACAAAAGTGAATCATCTTAAGTGAACAATAGTGCTAGACAGTAACATTAAACATCCATTGAACTCACAGAAAGGAAGTCCCCTGCAGTGAGGCCAATTGGCTCGTTACGTGTCGAGAGGATGATTCCTGTAGAAGGTTTAGGTTTGGTGGCCGTAACCACAGGACGAGAGGGAGAGGTCACTGATGTGGTCACCACAGCTACTGGACGGGGAGCAGCAGCAATCACAATTGGTTCAACTCTTTGTACTGGAGTAGAGAAGGTAATGGGACCTTTCAACTGTCCTGCCTAAAAATATATAGTCATCATAAATAACAACCTACATTTATGATTTTATCAAAAGACATTTAAGAAATGGAAAACCTACCCTGTCTATTACTGGAGTTGCGATCGTAACTGCCGGGGCAGGTTTCTCTAGTACACTCTCTGAGAAAGAGTGGTCTAGGGGAGCTGGGAAGGGCTCAGTTCCTTTGGGTGGAGTACGTGCTGAATGGAAAAGGATGGAAAAGAAAAACAAGAATGACCCCGAAAAAAAAAAAAGAGAACTAGATTATATACCATGTCACATGTGAAGCAGCATGTGTGAAAACTGCCTAACCTATTGTATTTTGTGCATCTAAAACTCACAGATGACACTGTGCGGCTGAAAGATCTCTTTATAATCTTCTGGGTTAGTGATTTCTGCACTGCTCTCTTTATCTTCTTTCTCATCCTCACTGCTGGGACTTCTCCTCTCTCCTTCTGGACTCCGGCGATCGGCCTCAGAACTCTGCTTCATCCTACAAAAGCACAGAAGATCAGCACGCTTCAATGCATTTGACAAACCTACTCAGAAGCATTTTTTTTTTTTGCACTGTTATGTGTGAAGAGAGATACTATTCAAGTTTCAGATCGGTAAGATTTTTTAACTATTTTAAAAGAAGTCTCTTATGCTCACAAAAGACATGTATTTGTAAAGCTTTTTTGGTTTGCTCCCATGATCCTTTGAATAGAGTTCAAAAGAACAGCATTTGTGAAATATAATTTTTTTGTAACAATGTAAAAGCATTTCCTGTCACTGATTAATTTAATGAATCTTTGAATAATAATCATTTTTAAAAATCATTTAGATTTAAGATTTATTTATATATGAAAGCAAATGCATTCAAGGTAAAAATTTTCTAGTTTCATGCACTCCCTGGGAACCCTTTGAACACTTCGAGTGGTTAACACCATGCCCTGTTTAAGCTACAACAAGCGTAAAAACACCATGCTGACTTTCTTTTCCAGAAGTGACATTCCAAGGTCTACATGAGTAGATGTGTCATACATCATTAGACAAAGACAAAAAGAAAATCTCACTCCTGTCCAGTGCAGGATGTAGTGGGTCGCTCGTAATTCCGCCTTAGTGTTGTTCCCATTACAGATGTGGGAGCTGGGATCGGCTTGTCCTCAATCAGCCCTTGGATCACAGATCCTGACTTCTTCACTCGATTGAGATCAACAATGTACCAGCTCACATTATTTTGACTGTAGGACACCGCAATCTATTCAAGAGACAGATGACACATAGAAACTGTTAAAATGCCTTTTAAAGCTTTCCTCCAAAAGAGTTTCTCAGAAAGCGTTTCTGGTCAGATGGCCCCTGTGCACGTCTTCAGAGATCAGAGTGGAAATGGTCACTACGGGACCTCTCCCACCGAACAGGTTCTTTTAATCATCCCAGAAAGCAAGAGGCACGCAAGTTCACAAAATAGTACATCTCCCACTCATGTCTGCATGTAAAATGAAAAAGAAAGATTATGTATAAAAGTACAAACCATTTGGTTGTTGCTAATGGCCAGGTCAGATACTTTGCCCCAGCCTACATGCACTACATCAAAGCAGCGGTCAGGCTCCCAGCCATACACTCGTAGTGTGTTCTCAGAGCCGCTGTACAAGCAGCTACCATCAGGATTAAACAATATACTCCTGCAAAAAGGGAAAAAAGGCAGAGAATTCAGCTAGGGGTCAAACAGAGAAAAACAAACATATCCAGACTGGAAAAAAGATAACCACCTCACAACTCCCGTCTCGCCCTCTGACGAGCCAATCATGTTGAATTTCTCCAGGTCCCACAGCTTAACAGTCCTGCAGCAAATATACAAAACACATAAAGAGGGTGCCAGAGATAACAAACATGGGCAAAAGCAGCACTGAACACATTTAATGTATTATTTGTAGATGGACAAACACAACCTCACACACAGACACACACACAAAACACTTAGTACCGATCTGCACTCCCAGTGGCGAGCAGGTACTCATTGGGGTGGAATTGCACAGCATTGACTGCTGATGTGTGTGATGTGAATTCAGTGATCATCTTGCCTGCTATCAGATCCCACAGCTAAATGGGGAACAGAATATGCATACACATGAAAAA
Source organism: Sinocyclocheilus anophthalmus (assembly GCA_018155175.1). Classification (NCBI taxonomy): domain Eukaryota; kingdom Metazoa; phylum Chordata; class Actinopteri; order Cypriniformes; family Cyprinidae; genus Sinocyclocheilus; species Sinocyclocheilus anophthalmus. The sequence goes on along the minus strand of JADLZN010010172.1, from coordinate 294,673 downwards.
AAAAAAAAAATCCCTCTTCATTCATCCAGGCAAGATAACGTCCCAAAGCGAGATGTACAGCACAGCTCTCACCTTTACTGTGCTGTCATCACTGGCTGAAGCAAGCCATTTCCCATCAGGACTGAAGGCTAGACAGCGCACAGCCTGAGTGTGACCCTGCCAAGAGACGCATTCATATTAACCACATAAACAAGGCCATCACATTCATTAAGAGCTTGTGCATGTGTAACAGATAAGAGACACTTTCCAAACTAAAGTGCTTTAATGGCACTTATGAAGATGTTTTTGTGTTTAATGCCTTTTAAACAAAATAAATATCAAGACTTTTAAAGCTAAAGTGCATAAACCAAAGGCTGAACCTTGCAACACAAGATACAAAACAGACCATTGTGCAAAACAGTAGAGTAAGATAGATGGAGAGCGCCTCACTAATCCACAGATTAATCATGTGTTCAGACACAACTGAGTGTTAAGGGTGATTAGCCTGGCTTCTGATTGTACAGACACACACACACACATGTACTTGCCTTATATCTGAATACACATCCTTTCCTTCTCACATCCCACAACTAGACAAGAAATAAAATAAAGACATGAATATTAATCTTTCAAGAAATACACAATCTCAGTAAAACATAGTAAATGAGTAAGAATCTAATTCTTTAATTACTCAAAAGCACACAACTTTCTATACAACTTTCAAGGCAAATGCATTTAACACACCTTAATATTGCTATCCACAGAGCCAGACGCCAGGTATTCTCCCATGGGGTGGAAGTCCAGACTGCAGATACTGGCTTTGTGCCCCATCAAAGTGCGCAGAACTTTATGTAAAACAAACAAACAAAAAAAACACAACAACAACATTAATTCAGGTATAGACAAACATACTCTGAACAATTTGCTCAAAAAGTGTTTCTGGTCAGATGGCCCCTGCGTGTCCTCAAGGATCAGAGTGGAAGGATAACGACGGGACCTCTTCCACCAAACAGGTTCATTTAATCATCCCAAAAAGCGAGAGGAATGCTATTTAACTATATCTGTTTTTCTACATCTCTACAGCAAATGCTGGCCTGGTGCCCCATCAGTGTGCGAACATCATTTCAGTTTATTTAATAACTAAATAAAAAAAAAAAAAAAAAAAAAAAAAAAGAAGAGGCAGACACATTTTTAACAATATCACAATGACTTATCAATTAAGATTGATTGGGTGAATCTCAAAGCCTGTCAAGTCAATTTCTGCCTCATTTTATCCTATAACTCTAAAGAAAGTTTTTCCATAAATAAAATGAAGTCTATATTTAGGACGATTACTATATTTTACAGACCCACTTTTAATTTTGCAGTTAGGTACACCCAATAAAAAGTCAGACCATAATTTCTTTCTCCTGATTTTTGAGATCAACTTGTGCGCTACATTTTCTTTACTGGTTTTAAGAGAATCACCCTGTTTCTTATTGTAGATTTTATGTTAACCAAAGTGCAAATCTGCAGCACAAACCACTTACTTTTAGCAGCCTCCAAATCCCAAAGCCGGAGAGAGCCGGACTGAGAACCGGCCACCACACGCTCTTCAGAACTGTTGAACTGGATACACTCCACAGGGCTGGTGTGGCCTGTCAGACTCTACAGAACAGACAAACACTGCATCAAATAGCTGAGACACACTTAATTCTCTCAACTAAACAAATAACAGAGAGGGTTTTACCATAATGCAGTTTGGTTTGCTGACAGCCCAGATATTGACTCTGCAGTCCTCGCCGCCAGTGGCCAGCAAACGACCAGACGATTTCCCCAACACCAGTGAAGACACATTGCTGGAGTGAGCCACGATCTCCTCTGAACAACACATATGACAAAAAAAAGCCAGTCACATTTCCCACAACTGCAAATGAAGAACCTGACTATTTAAAACATTCTGCTGAGAACTCACGCAGCTTCCATGATGTTATAGTGGTGCTGGTGAGAGCCATCGTGATGATCGTGTGATCTCACCAACACCTATGTCAGGGATGCGACGGTATTACTTTATCTCCTCTGTCCATCTGTTAAAATGAAAGAATTTATTCAAAGACAGACAAACAGCAGAGTAAATATGCTGTGCATAACGATCACTCTAAACTTCAGGGCACACCACTTCGCCAAAAGGTGTCCCTTTTCAATCACTTTTGGATAGATCACATTCTGCTATGAGTTAGTGCATGAATACATCTTAAATTATAATTGTATTACGTCCAGTTGCCTGTGCCTATAGAGAACAACGTGCAAGAAACACAAAATCTAAGAATTATTATTTTTTTTTTTTTACTGGCTTTTAAAACATGTCAGATTTGGGCTAACGCGGGTCAAATTTGATATAGATGCAAGACACAGATAAAAAGTTACTTTTTAAACCATTTCAGGAACTTAATTGAACTTGAACCCAAACTTCTTCTTTTTTTTCCTCTTGAAAACATCTCAAAACATTTAATGAATGGCTCGGTTATTCTTAACTGCATTTCATCTGAATATCAACATTTATGTAACTTTGTCGAAAGGTCTTTAAGGTTAACTGATATAATTTTGTGTATCTGGAAAATACTGATCTGGGACATTGTATTATGTTGAACATCATGCTTTGTCTTATTGCGTTACTGAATAATTTGAACACTAATGTTGTTTTGTATATATTATAATAATTATATATATATATATAAATATAAATAAATATGCCGAGTAAATCGTTTTTATTTTTGGAGTGAAATAATAACATTAGACCTTTGGGGTAAGACTTGAGCTTATTGCAATTCATTAGGTTACTCAGTTTCGTGAATCAGATTTGCAGATTTTACATCGATATGCATTAAACCCTATAGGCTAATTAAGTAAACATTTAATTTTAAATCAGTGTTGCTATTATGATTTCTTTTATTTTAAATTATTTTATTAATATCGGCAACTAAACATTAGTTTATTCTTGCCTGTGTGCAAGTCATAGAACAAAGTATGTCACAGAATAAATTTACATTTCAGACGATTCTCTTTCACTGGGTTTCTGCTTAGTCCTTGGTTATTCAGTTATTATTCAGTAAATTGTAAAATTACAAAGAAGATCAGCAAGGAGTGGCTTCAGGTCCCAGGTAAGGGGTCATGTTACTTACCCCCAATAGTAAATGCATATTGTTCTTTAGAGCTAATAACACCACTTAAAGCAGTTATTCGATGTAAAATCATGTTTATCATGACACAAGGCGTTTATGGACAAAGAGCAGCCATGTATCGCCGATTCAAACTATGATCTTTCACGTGTGGCTGAAACCTAACCTTATTAGTCCAACAAAACATTTATGCACACACACATATTCCACCACTTACATAAAGTCCGAAACTGGTGAAAGACTAAATAAATCGTCGACGCATATCCAGTTGAAGTCGCTTGGCCACGCGAGTCTGTCTCACAGCTAAGTTAGCAGTTGTAACTTATATGAAAATGACCAATTTATAAGTGATCAATCTACTTTCGACCATTATCTCTTTCTAACTCTGTTAAAAGCATTACTAAGCTACTCTAATAAACATAGTAGCAGGTTAGAGACTCGAATTTGTTTCTATTGGATAACTTTCCGCTAAGTTAGCTTCGCAACGTGGCTAACGAACTCCTCTGAACTGTAAACAAATAACGTTATCCAACATTTACCTGATTGTCTTATCTGTTCTGTGATGCTGTTAAAGTCCAGAAACCGTTGGCGTATATTTATGAGATGAAAGTTGACGATAACACGCTAGTCCGACAAACATCGACCCACTTTATACACTTATATTTTGCTGTTGTCATGTTGTTTCTGATTGGTTGCTAAAAGAAAAAAACAGAAAAGGAGTAGCGGATAGCTTAGCAAGCAGATTCTCCGTCAACCCTTACCGAATATACCTTCTGCTGGTAGACGGTGCTAGAATCTGGGGTTAAAACAGGAAAATGGATCAGGGACAATAGGCTGCAGGGGGAAAAGACTAGGAGTCGTGGTGTGCCGACAGACAGACCGATCAGAACTAATGAGAAAAGGATTAGTTTAGGACAAGAAAAGGTCCGAGTGCGCGCATGCGCAGTGGAACTATGGCCACATTAATACAGTTGTTCTGCAGCAGCCTTCATTTAACACATATGATTTATTAAGTCATTTAGCAGAGAATCCAATCTGAAGGTCTGACAAGGAAAACATCCAAATTGTGCAGCACCAGGGGCTATCACGACGGAAAACAACTTCTTGCCAAATTCTCAATAGTTATCATCTAATATATTTCAGGTCTTTAAAAACACTATTAAAAAGCTTGTGAGTTGAGTCAGGTGTGTTTGACATCCAAAGCATGTACTGTTGGGACGGCCCCCAGGAACACTGCCCCCAAAAAAAACAATCCACTGTCTTTCGCTCATCCAGGTGCCCCCAAAAAAACAATCCACTGTCTTTCGCTCATCCAGGTGCCCCCAAAAAAACAATCCACTGTCTTTCGCTCATCCAGGTGCCCCCAAAAAAACAATCCACTGTCTTTCGCTCATCCAGGACTGAGTCTGAACGAACCAGGAACTGAGAAATGATTATATAAATCTAAAAGATAATTTGCATCAATACATCATTTTATAACAGTTTATTTATAATCACTGGGTCTCCATAAATTTCAGCTGAAGCAACTTTTTTTTTAACCAGGTTGTCAAGACACAGTTTATATCTTCAGTCCATTGAAATGTTAAATTGATGTTGGGCCAGTCAATACTGTGAGGTCATGCTTATTAAAAGTTATTCTTGATACTAACCCATCTAACTTTCATAAAGCAGTATAGTTCCATTTGAAGAGTTAAAAATATGTAACCAGACAGTCCTTTGTTGCCACTCAAGGTCAATTATTTTTATCTTTATCTACTTTGCGTTCCATCAAGGCAGCACCAGGCTGCACCTATAGCTTCACCGGAATACCACATATCAAAGATTACTACCTTTGATTCAGAATCAGCACATGATTTCCCCCATACTGAACAATCACAGCAATATTTTCTGAAAGGCCGAAGAGGGAATTCAAAAAGCTGAACTCAAGTGCTTTGAAACGTCATGTGGTTGGTGAAGCTCATACAGCCTCAGGTCTAAATTGCTGAGGTCAATGGGTCATGTAGCTGCACCTGTTGAAAAGTACTTATTTGCAACTGAAACTAATGATATGAAAGCTCACTATAGTAAGCAAAGGCATTTTGTGAGTTTCACTCACTTTATGAAAAAGATATATATATGTGGAGCCCCACTCAGAGGCATACTTGAGCTAGAGATTTTAAGATGGACATGAAGTGAGAGAAAGGAACCAAAGGGCTGAAAAGGACGGAGCAGCTGATGACACTTGAGAGAAAGTCAGACACTTTACAATGCCCATCTATTGTCTGGACTAACCTGTCATATCAAATATCTCAGAATAATTTAGATTGCATGTTCTTTGTAATTGTATAATACATGTAAAAAATGTAACACAGACAAGTCTAGAATCTCTTCATCTGTCGTCTTTCCTGTCGCCTCTGTTTCTTGTCATTCTTCTCGTTCTCTTCAGGGGCTGCCTGTGATTCAGCAGAAAACCAGGGGCCCAGGAAGTTCACCCACAATAAATGCAAAGCCCTTGCAGGTGCCTGGTGTGAAGAGAAAGAAAATAATATGGTTTCAGTAAAAACGCATTTGTGAAGCCTCAAAGATATCACAATCAGTGCAATTATGCAGTCTCACCAAGAGCCAGAAGTACCAGAAGTAAGATGACAGAGTGCTGAGGACCTGAACAATAGCAGTAAGAAGAATCACATCCTTCAGGTGTCTGCATGTTAATATAAACAAGTCAGGCATGGTCATGATTAATCATTGTCTGGAAATATATAACATATAAAAATGTACAGATTAAACATCCAACTCACTCTGCCATGCCCTGTTCCATATTAAGGTCAATCCCTCCATCCAGCAAGCTACCATCTTCAGCAAATGCAGGTTTGGCCATTGCTAACATAGATTTGTAGCTGCCAATGTAGACCGCCACTGCGAACAGGAGAAAGAACTGGTACAAAGGAGACAAAAAGAGAGGTGAATAATATTTACCAAAAGATTGGAAACCACCAAAAGATTATCATCTCACCAATTTATCACCCATATACAGTGGTCTACATAAAGCATAAGCAAAGCCCTAGAGGTGGACAGATGGACACTATTGTCTTTTAAGGGTTTTTCAAACTGGGGTCTGCAAAGGAGTGCTAGAGGGGCCACAGAAAAGTTTAGAGAAAAGCAGTTGCAAAAGTGTATCAAACAAAAACAAGCAAATATACAAAAACAAGACGCAAATAAACATTTAAATAAGTAATACACCTTACATTACTGTATTATAGTGAGTAGGGAAAAAATGTACAGGTGCATCTCAAAACAATAAATTAGAATGTCGTGGAAAAGTTCATTTATTTCAGTAATTCAACTCAAATTGTGAAACTCGTGTATTAAATAAATTCAATGCACACAGACTGAAGTAGTTTAAGTCTTTGGTTTTTTAATTGGTATGATTTTGGCTCACATTTAACAAAAAAAAACACCAATTCACTATCTCAACAAATTGGAATATGGTGACATGCCATTCAGCTAATCTACTCAAAACACCTGCAAAGGTTTCCTGAGCCTTCAAAATGGTCTCTCGGTTTGGTTCACTAGGCTACACAATCATGGGGAAGACTGCTGATCTGACAGTTGTCCAGAAGACAATCATTGACACCCTTCACAAGTAGGAAAGCCACAAACATTCATTGCCAAAGAAGCTGGCTGTTCATCACAAGTGCTGTATCGCAAGCATGTTAAAAGTGTGGAAGAAAAAGTGTGGAAGAAAAAGATGCACAACCAACCGAGAGAACTGCAGACTTATGAGGATTGTCAAGCAAAAATCGATTCAAGAATTTGAGTGAATTTCACAAGGAATGGACTGAGCTAGAGGGTCAAGGCATCAAGAACCACCACACACAGATGTGTCAAGGAATTTGGATACAGTTGTCGTATTCCTCTTATTAAATCACTCTTGAACCACAGACAACGTCAGAGGCGTTACCTGGGCTAAGTAGAAGAAGAACTGGACTGTTGCCCAGTGGTCCAAAGTCCTCTTTTCAGATGAGAGCAAGTTTTGTATTTCATTTGGAAACCAAGGTCCTAGAGTCTGGAGAAGGGTGGAGAAGCTCATAGCCCAATGTCTTGAAGTCCATTTTTATATAAGTTTCCCAAAAAAAAAAAAAAAAAAGTCTGTGATGATTGGGTGCAATGTCATCTTCTGGTGTTGGTCCATTGTTTTTTGAAAACCAACATCACTGCACCAGTTTACCAAGAAATTTTGGAGCACTTCATTTTTCCTTCTGCTGACCAGCTTTTTGAAGAAAAAAAGCTTTTTCATTTTCCATCAGGATTGGCATCTGCCCACACTGCCAACAGCACCAAAAGTTGGTTAAATGACCATGGTGTTGTTGGTGTGCTTGACTGGCCAGCAACTCACCAGACCTGAACCCCATAGGACCTAATGATCTACAACTCGGACATCAGTATTGTCAAGAGGAAGATGAGAAACAAGAGACCAAAAATGCAGATGACCTGAAGGCCACTGTCAAAGAAACCTGGGCTCCATACCACCTCAGCAGTGCCACAACCTGATCACCTCCATGCCACGCCGAATAGAGGCAGTACTTAAAGCAAAAGGACCCCCTACCAAGTTTTGAGTACATGTACAGTAAATTAACATCCTTTCCAGAAGGCCAACAATTCACTAAAAATGTTTTTTTAGTGGTCTTATGAAGTATTCTAATTTGTAGATAGTGAATTGGTGGGTTTTTGTAAATGTGCGCCAAAAATCATCACAATTAAAAGAACCAAAGATTTACTTCAGTCTGTGTGCATTGAATTTAATTTAATACACGCGTTTCACAATTTGAGTTGAATACTGAAATAAATGAACTTTTACACGACATTCAAATTTATTGAGATGCACCTGTATGGGTCCACATAATTTTTAAGTAAATTCCACAGTATACATTTGGGGACTTTAATACATAAAAACTTACCGCTGCCTCATACTCTTAGAATGGGGGCCCCACACATCCAGATAATTACGGTGGTCCATGACATCTATAAGACTGAAAACCCCTGGTCTATTTGCCACGAGCAGATATGCATGCAACATCTGTAAGATTTGCTCACACACACACACCACTGAATCCAAAAGCACAAAAAAGACAAATGCTAAATGATGATGCTCTTATTCACATCATACTCTGACTCACCCATGTCCAAAATGTAGACGAATTGTAAAAGAGCAAGAGATTGACTGCTACATAAATAGCCTGAAAAGAATACACCAAATAAATCAATTCAGAACAATTAAACCCATTTATAAAGGCACACTGAATCTCAGATGCGTGCCTTACGTTTGCTCCCAGGATGATTCTGCAATAGAACATGAGACTATTCTGGTTTTCGTCGTGAATTTGTTTTTTGCCTTTGGTTCCAACTTTTCCTTTCGGCTAAAGAGAGACATATTACTTAACAGGACAGCACTGACACGCAGAAAATCTCGCTAGTTAGAATAAACAGTTATCACGTGAATACATTTAAAGACACACAGTTATGAATAATTTTTCTGTTTTAATAGCTATTCAATATTGTCTCATACCGCCATCTCCCCTGGGTTCTTCTTCTCGTGCCACTATTTCACCTGATAACGCCTTTCTCTTTAGGCATCTAAAAAACGAACGGATCTGATTATCTTTTAAAGAATAATCTTCAAAACCAAACACATAGTAAATAACACCTAAGCAAAATAACACATCAGCGTTCGCGAGCACGTTTCCGGCGCTTAGAAAATGCGTCACAGATGCCAAAATAAATCAACTGGACTTGACGCCACCTCGTACAGGAGTACAGCGACTAATTTAAAGCTCTTCGTTTTGATTAAACTTGTCTGTACAGTATTCAACGTTTAGATTATTGAGAGCACATAAAAACGTAACAAGAGCTCATATCAACCGAGTCTATGCATTTTACACTATTAGACCTTAAATGGGTTTTAGTCTTCCTCTAAAACAGCTCAACAGATACCAGAAGTATTTTAGGGTACAACAGTACTAAAGGCCCCTCGGGGTGAAGAAAACCCCCAAACACACGAACACTTGTTTGTCATTATCACTATATATTGCATAATTGTTCTTATCCAAGAGACATTTACCAGAGATCTAAAGAAAATTGCTTTTGAGGTTAGTTTTTAAAAGTTTAACAGTTTTAAAGCCTTTATAATTAACAAACGAGAATTTTTGAGATGATTACATATATCTTAACACAAGTCTTATATATGATTAAATAGCCTAAATAATTTTTCAAGTCACTGCCCAGTAAAGGGTTTTTGAGGTAAAAAAGGAAAAAGAAAAAAGTCCCCATGCCGAGGGACATAACATCTCCCCAAGTTAAGCCAAAGACCAAAAGCAAAGTCTACAAACAATTTGTTGTGAACAATGAACAAAGTGGGCCTACATTGAGTATATAGTGTTCAGTTGCAGTTTTCATTTGTTAAATATGCCTACTCTGAAAAATGTTGTCAGTTCATTTCAGAATATCTGATGCTAAAATACGAACATTGCCTTGATCCCATTTTAACTGAGGTTGTGCCTCAGCTGGAGTAGGTACAGGATAAAACTGGAAAGATACCGATTAAACATAATTTCATTTTCAGTACTATGAAAATACAATTCACTTTAAACTCTCTTGTGCATTTCTAAGAGCACATCTGATCATAAAGCCTCACATGTGAAGCATTATCCACCACCAAATAAAACACTAAAACAAGTCAACACGCATATATTTCTTCATATATTATAAGAAACTACAGTAGACTATAAATACAGCTTAGTTTTGGTCACCATAATATTTTGCATTATTTATATTTAAACAAAAAAATTGTTAATGCTACACAAACTTGGACAGTGTCATTATGCATGTTTACATAATGAATCTTTAGGAACAGCTTTATCAAGAGTACATGGTGACATTGACCTCTGGTGGAAGTATCATTACCTTGTCATCCATATTGTTAATTATAGCTTACCTTTTCACCTAAATAGTCAGCGTTTTCCAACTCCAGTTCAAGGAAGTTTAAAAAGTTCAGCAGAGTTTAAAGAAGGGGTTTTGTGAGCATGCGTATCAGTTCTCTGTCTGCATTAAATAGCAGGTTTCAAACAGGCCGTCCAGTAGATCAGTAACCATGTTGACCGCACTTGTTCTGTTGTGTCTCGGAGCCTTTCTTCTGTGCTTGCAGTTTAGAATTCGGCGACCCAAAAACTTCCCCCCTGGACCCACTCCTGTTCTGTTTTTTGGAAATTTGCTTCAACTGGACCGCACAAACCCATTAAAGGACTTTGACAAGGTAAGCACATCAGTCTCAAACACACACTGGAGACTGCTGCATTAAAAATACATTATTTTTATTGGTAGGAAATTCACACTGAAATAATTGAATGGGTTACTGGAAACAAGTGATGAAAGTAAATCAGACTTCTTTCACAAAGTATGACTGCAAAAACATGCTGATGTGAGTCTGTGGTCTTCAACATGAATGTTTTTGTGCAGTTTGCTCAGCGCTATGGGTCAATCTACGGGCTGTTCATTGGTAGCCAGCCAGCCGTGGTGTTGACAGGTCAGAAAATGATCAGACAGGCACTGATCACACAAGCGGCGGAGTTTGCTGGCAGATCAGACAACATGATGGTCAGCCATGTAACAAGTAACAAAGGTAATGCAGCCAGCTACTCATATACTGTAAACAAAATGCAGCCAGCTACTCATATACTATAAGTGCACTGCACTCAGCAGAGAATTTAATCAAAACTCTCCCTGCTGGGCTTAAAGGCTTCCTAACTGGTTACTTTGTTTGTTTAGGGGTGATCATGGCAAATTATGGAGAAAGTTGGCGAGAACATCGACGCTTTGCTCTTACCACACTGAGGAACTTTGGCCTTGGAAAGAGAAGTATGGAGCAGAGGATTCTCGAGGAGGTCAAATATATCTGCTCACATTTGGAGGAATCTGCTGGTACATCTGTGACACCTTTACTCTTCAGATCAACATAGTTCATTTATGCAATCACATGTTCAGAGTCTAATGTTTAAATATAAACATTTTAATGACCTTAACAAAATATGCCAAAAAATATTCAAATTCAAGAATGGAAAACATCTCTTTTATCTCTACATCCCTACCAGGAAAGTCAACTGACCCTGAACATCTGTACCACCAAGCTGCTTCAAACATCATTGCCTCAATCATTTTTGGGTCTCGATTCACTTATAAGGATGAATATTTCCAGACATTGATCACAAACATTGAAAAACTCACTAAGATTGTCATTGGACAGTGGGCAATGGTAAATACAATAACAAGTAAAGACACTGTTTATTTACACTGAATGCAAATAGCCAGCCTTGTTGCTAAAGGCTATTTACACAAACTCTGCCCACCGTATTACTTCTATTTACATTTTGTGTAAACAAGATGTTTTTTATACTGTAACTGCTATTTATACTTTTATTTGTTTACACATACAGTATTGCTGCTGCCAAAAATAAATGATACAATTAGAGATTGTAGTTTGTGCACAAATGTATAGAATGTTGACAGACATTTAATTGGACATTTTAAAAGTATTTTCTTTTGAATTGCAGCTCTACGAAATAGCCCCAGTGTTAAGGATTTTCCGACTGCCATTCTGCAAGGCTTTTCATTATTTTGCGGGAATTGAAAATCACATTCTTAAAGTTGTGAATGAGCACAAGAAGTCACGTGTTACTGGGGAGCCCAGAGACCTGATTGACTGTTACCTGGAGGAGATGGAGAAAGTAAGATATACCCTTAAGTGTTTGTGTGCGTTATGAATTTATCAGCACAATATCAGTTTAATATTCTTTGCTTTACAATGATTTGTAAGTGGGTTGTTTTGTTTTCAGAGAGCAGATCAACGCACCACATTTGACGATTCACAGATGGTCACTTTGCTGTTTGACCTGTTTGCGGCTGGAACTGAAACAACCTCAAACACACTCCGCACTTTAACCCTCTATTTGATGACCCACACTCATATACAGGGTAAGGAATGTGGGTAAGATGTGTCGAACCTCTTTATCTTCCTCCCTCTTATTGAGTTTTTGTACTAAAAACTTTTTCACATTTTAAAGTAAATTATTTACATGCCTAAAGTTTATCTCAAAAAAAGAAGAAGAAAAAAGAAAGGAATGTCCTGCTTTTATTTCCAAACGTGTAAATATTTGTATGAACAAGATCTAACAATTGAGACATAAACTGAACAAGGCATTTGATGAACAGAAATAGAATAATGAGTCAACATAATTCCATTTCTGGAGCAAAGAGAGGGACAGTATCAAAAGTAAGTAAAGATCCAATAAAGATCTGTCATGCTTATTTGGATTTTACAAAATTATCTTTAAAATAGTTTAGCCAAAAATAAATTTTCACAAAATTATACCTGTGGGGTAATGCGTGTTTGGTTGTTTATGGATTATGAATTATGGGTCATGGATTTCCTTATGGATTATCCTTTGATAAATACAGTTTAGGTTCTGGAATGGGATAACGCATTATTAATTAAATGCTTTTATGTTCATATTTTAGTTTTGTGAATTGTTCATAGCATTTAGTCTTTCTTTGTGTGCTTGTGTCTTTTAATGTCTATTTAAATACATTTTCAGAACAATGTCAGCGGGAGATTGATGAAGTCCTTGGTGATCGTGAACATGTCACATTTGAGGACAGAAATGCCATGCCTTATGTTCAAGCAGTGATTCATGAGGGTCAGCGTGTTGCTGACATTGTTCCTCTTAGTATGTTTCACACTGCCACAACCAATGCTCAGCTCTGGGGCTACAACATCCCAAAGGTGACATTTACGAGGATTTATGTATGGCAACAACTTTCTTTTTATCATAGTTGTAGAGTTACTCTGGCACAAATAAAAAATGACATAAAAGAAAGAGTAACTAAGAGAACAACAACTCTCCATTAATTTATTTAAATCAATCCATAACAGATTATTATTGAAACCCCTAAACAGCAAGGGAGGATTGTTAATTTTGTTAAAAATTACATTTGCTCTTACAGGGGACAATTATCATCCCCTATCTGTCATCTGCTCTCAGAGAGGAAAGTCAGTGGAAGTTTCCCCATGAATTCAACCCTCAAAACTTCTTGAATGATAAGGGGGAGTTTGTGAAGCCCGATGCATTCATGCCTTTCTCTGCAGGTATGTTCTTCAGTGTGATGAGGTCTTTAAATGATAAAACAGTGGATATCCATCAATAGCTCTCATTTATCCTAGTGCTGGAAGTCCCCGAGCTGTACAAATTCACATATTACACAGAGACATTAGTATGACTACAATACATACATAAAATCAGTAGAAAGTGCATCTGTGTTTTAGAATGAGAACAACAGTGTGTTGGTATAATGTACATTTACTTTGTTTTCTAGGATCTCGTGTCTGTTTAGGAGAAAATCTAGCTCGCATGGAGCTCTTCCTCATCCTGGTCACGGTGCTGCGGCGATTCCGTCTGGTCAGGCCAGAGGATGCAGGAGAACCGGACTTCAAACTTATATATGGTGGGACACAGTCAGTGAAGCCTTACCGTCTGACTGTACAACTACGTACACCTGGGCAGACTTGTAAATCTGTTTACTGAACATATGTCGCCCTTCAGTGACAACATGCCCCAATAGTGGGTTGTGTTGTCACACTATAGATCACACAGGGTAAATTATGACAATGGCATCTGTTTCTGTTCTATTAAACATAGTAATTGTTAACGTTTCAGCAAAAGTGAAACAATAATGACTCACAAGACATTAAATATGCAAGTAAATTAAGCTGTATAAAATTACAACCTATAACGCACAAGTAAAAGCACGCACAATAAAAAAATATATATACCTCTGTACTAATTAAACTCAATGGGGTTGTGTGTTATTTTATTCTTGTTTACTGAACATCTAGCACAAAATAAATTAACGGTTTAAAACCAAAATACAAAATCACTGCAAGGCAATTTAATTACTGATACTGTAGCTCTTGTGCCAACAAGCCCAAATCTCTTATGTTAATGGTGAAACTTTGATCACAACACTTGGAAGCTTTATTGCATTTTTTTAACAATTACTTACAACTGTTCAGCAGAACTATAGTGTAATCATAGTGGTTTAACCATTTTTAGTTTTTAAACCATTTTAATACAATAAAAATGTAATACTACTTACAATATTGCAAGCTGATAGAAAGTTCGGCATTCACACAGAGTGTATAGCTATACTACATTCACACAGAGTATAGCTATACTACATTCACACAGAGTATAGCTATACTACATTCACACAGAGTATAGCTATACTACATTCACACAGAGTATAGCTATACTACATTCACACAGAGTATAGCTATACTACATTCACACAGAGTATAGTTATACTACATTCACACAGAGTGTATAGCTATACTACATTCACACAGAGTATAGCTATACTACATTCACACAGAGTATAGCTATACTACATTCACACAGAGTATAGTTATACTACATTCACACAGAGTGTATAGCTATACTACATTCACACAGAGTGTATAGCTATACTACATTCACACAGAGTGTATAGCTATCACTACATTCACAAGAGTATAGTTATACTACATTCACCAGAGTATAGTTATAATGATGAATGGATGGATGGATGGATGGATATAGAAAACATCCAAGGGTACGATTCCTCTTTTTACATTCATGTGTTCTTCCAGCTGCTGTTAAACAAAGAAACATCATATGAGTGAAAATTTCGAGCAACAAAGCAGCTTATATATCAAGCTCATATGAAGACCAGACGATATTTTGTTTCTCTCTCCACAAGGGCAGAACCAGCAGTAAGATAAAGCCCAAACAATAGAGAAAGAGCGATACTGTTGCACCGCAGCGTAGCTCCCAGAGTCACACAGACACGGAAACTTAAACACGGTGCAGTTCAACGCAAGAACTAAGAATAACACTTTTCTACACTCAACAGAGATCAGTAAAAACATGCACTGCAGAAAAAATTGACTCTTTGCCTAAACTGACAATAAAATGTCCGTTACCTGATATTTGTCCTCTTCCTTCGCTATTTCTGCACGTGTGTCAACCAGGCTCAAGTGAATGCTGACTTTACGCCTTTTCTTCTTCCTCTGGTAGATACGACCACGTGAAAGTGCCATATACCGCCACCTACTGTACATTTTAAAGTGCCCCTACTTGCTATTATGGGTAAGTACCTGAAAGCCATACTCAAGTAAAAGTACAGATATCCAGTGTTGGGGAACGTTACTTTTAAAAGTAATGCATTACAATATTGCGTTACTCCACAAAAAAGTAACTAATTATGTTACTTAGTTACTTTTTATGGAAAGTAATGCGTTACGTTACTTTTGCATTACTTTTTAAATCTGGACAGGGCTTGCTTGTTTGTTTTTCAAATAAAAAAGTTATATTTTTGGCAAATATTAAAGCCTTTTCACACCAGAAGTGAAATGAATACGCCTCAGGCTGAAGGGAAAGTACATTTACATCTGTACAGTAGAACGCAGAAGAAGACATTTCAACACACTTCAGCAATAAACAAAGACACAAAGTAATTTGTGCTTATTAGTACGGTTGAACTGGATCATCGAAGGTCAGAAGCAAAATCATTGGTTAATAGAATGGGATTAAATACATAAATTATATTTGTGTAGTTTAACATTTCATTATTGCAGGTTTGCGTCATATTCTGAGTTGCATTATTTTTATTCATTTTGAGGAATACTGAATCGGTGTTGTTGTTTTTTTGTGAGTGAGATGAATTAATGCATATTCATATTTATTTTAGAACTACTGTAACATCTTCTGATGTCTCTCAACATGGGGACAGGAGAGCTGTCAGTCGATACATTGGAAAACAAAAAAGTAACTTGCGTTACTTATCTGAAAAAAATAACTCAGATCTTGTCAATTAAAAAGTAATGCGTTAATTTACACTTGAAAAAAAGTAATCTGATTACGTAACGTAAAACTCGGGTACGGTAATGATTTATCCCAACACTGCAAGCGATTGTTGTGTTATTTTATTGAAGTATTATGTGAAAATGAAAGTAATCTATATATATATATTAATATGCTGAATTATGTTAACTCTGGATGTCATAGAACAAATAATAGTATTTTCATTAGACAGTGAATCTTTCATTAGAAAGTACACCTGTGAACTTGAAATAATGTAACAACACGTATAATGGTCCTTTCATTAGACAATGGACCTTTCAGTAGACATAAACATGAAATAATCTAATATTATCAGGAACAGGTGGATGGATATGACGCACACATCTCGTATGACCACACTACCAACCAATGGAAGGTGGCAAAACAAAAACAAGTAGATAAATTTGACACACATCTAGTATGACCACACTACCAACCAAATAGAAAACAAGGCCAAAAGAGTTGGAAACAACTGTAGCAAATCAGGTATCTATAACCAAAAAAAAGTAACCGGAACAAAGAAAAACTGACAAAGACCAAAATTTGGAGAGAACAAGGGTTTTTATAATAACATGAGCTGACAACAAAGACTTTGGAATGATTTGGGGAATGATGTGTGACTGTCTTCCGGTTTATTTCTTTGTTAAATAAAAGGTCCTTATTTTGACATACGGGAAACTTGATCTCCAATTCATTGCCGCAACCCAAGCAAAAATCCACAACACAATTTGGCGTCACGAACAGGATTGGCTTGGGGTGCAACGTCCGCGAGGGCCATCGTGGGTGGGGTACCTGGACTGCCATGCAGACAGATCTCTAAAAGGGGCCCCGAAAAAACGAGGTAGGCAATATTTTGCCTAAATTGGAAATAAGACTGTTTGTGTGGTTGACTAAGGTCACACCTGTGATGGTAATCTGAGAAAGGGCTTCACCAATAAATGAATCTAAAGATATTGAATTTGAACTAAATTAAGTAAAATAAAAGTGGAATTGAGAGTATCCAGATGTCAAAAGATTCACATGCTTTAGAGTAGTAAAAAGCTTTTGTATATAAGTTGTAAATAAGAAGAAGCGCCGCGCTGTGCCGAGAAGGGGCACATACTGGGTCAAAGACCTTTCAAAATAAGTAAGCCCAGGAATCAAGAGAGCCGTTCAGAAAAGAGGGAACGTGGCTCTTGAGGGGTACTTATGAGAGAGGACTTTCCAAAATAAGCAAGCCCAGGAATTAAGGAGCCGCTCAGACGGGGGAGCGTGGCCTTAAGGGGTGCTTATGAGGGAGGGGTTGCTTTGATCAGAGTATTAAGTTGTGTACACGAGTGTCGAGAAGGGACACTAAAACCTGTTCAGGGACTTCCCAAAATAATCAAGCCCAGGAATCAAAGAGCCGCTCAGACGTTGGAGCGTGGCTTTGAGGGGTGATTATGAGGGAGGGGCGGCTGAATTAGGTGTCTGCAGACTAAGTTAAACTGTTAGTCTTTTGTTTGTCCATTATATGTTGTAAAAAATATTTGTATGTGCGTCAAAGCATTGGAAACATTGAAGCATTGAATGTTTTGGCTGAATGATTAACTGTGTTGGCTGCTTTGCGCTGTGTGAAAAGCTGAATATGTGTGTGTGACAAATATGTTCTATGTAAAAGCGCTTTGATTTAACTGGAATGAAAAAGCAATACAATTTTTAAAAAAAATACACTAAATGAACAATAAAGATTATATTGAGAGAATTGTAAGTATTGAGGGAATTGTAAGAGTTGAAAAAAACAAAAAATATTCCCAGAAATTGGCTCTGTAGGCTGTTTGGACACCGTCCAAGTTGCCGACGTTGTGATCCAAATTGTGAAACTGAATTATTAATAAAGAAAAAGATAAAGAAGTAATTGATTTTTCATTCCTAAAGAAAGAGAAACGGACCAGACGCTGCTTGGTGTTTTTTCTCTTCGCTCTGTGTGAGTGTAGCAAAAAGTGTGGGAGAGAAGGCTTTGAGTGTGTGCAGGCGAGGAACCTGTGTGTGTGAGTGTGTGTGTATGTGAGTGAGAGAAGGCATGCATGTGTGTGCTGAATGCGTGTGAGTGCACATGAGAAAGAGTGAGGAGCCTGCATGTTGATTTGATTTGTGCGTGTCTATGTGTGACTAACAAAGAAAAAGTGTTGTGTGTGCATGAGTGGAGCGTATGTGTGTGAGTAAACGTTGATAAAAATGAAGGCTGAGATAGGGAAGAAAGCAGAGAAAATAGACAGATTATTTTTGTGCCTGTTCTGATCCTAAAAAGAACAGAATGAGCATATTAGATATACAAGACGAGCTCAGTTTTGATGCAAATTATGAACACCAAAGTGAATGGAGAAGTGTGAAAGAATATCAAGAATTTTTGAATACTTTGAGAAATACAAGAGGCATCTGTAATCATTTTTGGTTGGAATCAGATTTTGTTGACAGGAAAGGGCAGGTACAAAGATTGACAGATTACAAGAAGAACAGTCTTCTTAGAAAATTGATTAGCATTATAAATTTAAGGGACATAACAGAGGAATGGCCAATAATACCTTGGGAAAATATTGTTTATAATAACAAAACAGTTCGACAATTGACAGATCAACTATTGAACCTTTGTGCCCCAACACTTTCCCCAAAAGAAGCTGCCTCTAATGTAATTGAAATCCCAGTTGATCGAATTGTGGCACCCTATGGTAGGAGGAATCTGGCAGGTCAGTGGATAGAGGATACCACAGTAGCTGCAATCCTTGACAACATATGCCTCTCACTGACAGTTGTCACACGAGAAGTGGACTGGATATCTAAAGTGATAGTCAAATCAGATGAAAAGGGAAACATTATGCCAGTGATTATACCTAGTAGGACAGTGAGACGTTTGTTGGTGACAATTGAGCTGAGAGGTATGCCACAAATATATGCCATTATGGATGGTGAGCAGAGAAAGTAAAAAATAAAGAAAAGGGGCCCAGGACTAACAGTTCAGCACACTGAGAACACTGCTTAAATAAATTAGTTAAAATAAAATAAAAATGGCAGATGAGATAAATGTAAATAGAAAGAGGAAAAGGAGAGGCAAGCGAGGCAAACAAATTTTAACAATACAAGAGAAAAGATTATTGATTAATTACATGGAACCACTTAATCTAAAATATTGTACAAAGGATGATTTAAACATTGTTGTATATAAAATGGAAGAGTGCTGTATAAAATTAACATCATCTCTCACCTACTCAATTTGGGCAGGGGGAATTACAGCGACAGGTCGTCACTTTCATTTGAGAAGACTATGGAGTTTTGAGGCATTCAGCTTGGGAGAAAACATCATTTGGACAAACAGCAATATCCAGAAGGAAGAAATAGAAGGCCTTGTGTTACCCTTTAAATTGTTAACTAGAAAACACATTGTGATTATTTTGAAATATTTGAGACAATCTAAACAGCTTTTATAAAAGGTGAAAAGTCCTCCGCCCAGCAAAAATCCAGGTGAAAATCAGGGGTCGGATACTTTTAGTGATCCTCGTCTGATGAGCCTGGTGAAAATTAGCTAGTAATTAGAAATGCTGGGATTAGAGAGGTAAATTACTGAAGGGACAATAAATAATAATAGTTAATTGTGTTGAACAGATTGATAACTCAAAATTCTAAGATGTCAACTCCAGTAGAATTTTTAGCTTTTCAAAATCCAGCCTGTAAGGAAGTAATAAGAGAGCTCTCAAGGAAGTGGGCAGAGAGAACAAAGAAATTGATTTCTAAGTGGCCGGCAGAGGGAACATTTAATATGACAATGTGTAGAGAAATGGAGGTATTGGTAAAAAATTATAAGACCAATGATAAATCCAAAAAGAGAAATGACAAAAGAGAGCAAGAATTAGGGGTATTGACTCTGTTCAAACAACATGGAATTCAATTATTAAAATTAGAGAAACAAGAAAGAGAAAATAAAGGTAATGAAATAAAAGGAGAAAGGCCACCTCCATATGTTCCTTCCTGCGATCAGACTGTTAATCAGATGCCTATAGTCCAGGGAAAAATAGATTTAAAGGGGGCAGTAGAATTTGAGGGCTATGTTCAGGATGTGAATACAGATGTTGACATAGATGAACAGATTTGCAGGAGTGAAATAAGGAGACTAGCAAATACCACAAGAGAGAGAGACGAACACACAGCCACAAGGGAGGGGCTGGAGCTACAAGAGGAGGGACTAAGAACATCAACACCAAAGCCTCAAGTAAGATATCGAGTGAGAGAGAGAACAGCCCACAGGGTGGAGCCAAGGAGTGACAGGCTTGGAGGAAAAGGAGCCAGGGGCTACAGAGAGGAGGGGAGAGCTGATGAGTCACTCGCATACCAAAGACATTCAGCAATACTTGAAGAAATGGAAGACCAACACCAACAACAGACATCAGTTAGTGGAGACTCACTGGATGGGCGGTTCAAGGGACTCCTTGACGAGCAACCTGAAGGAGCAATGGCAGATGCTGACTCAATTCAAGAAGCTCTGGAAGATATGGAGGATAGATGCAACAGAACAAGAGACAGTCTCAAACAAGCTGTCCACATGACAAGAGAAGATTTCACACAAGCTGTAGACGAATTGCAGCAGGAGCTGGATGAAATGATGAGCAAACTTGAACCAAAACAATCACACCCAAGCCCACATGAGTATGTCCAGCAGAAACAATACAAGCAAGTAGCTGGGACACTGGTCATGCATGACATAGAAGATCCAGAAGACCAGTTTCAAGTTCTTCAAGCACAAAGACGAGGAGGAGGAGAAGAAAACCGATCAACGAGAAGAACAAGAAGTGCAACAAGAAGAGAACAGGCCCCAAGATATGAGTGCCCAATCCTCATAATACCAATATTAGTCTCAGAACACACACCTGTAAATTTGTTAGGTAGGGATGCCATATGTAAATTAAAAATGCAGATATGGTGTACACCAGAGGGAATTTATATAGATGATAGGGCAATGAGCATGGTAACACCCCAATATTGCCAGTAACTAAAGCAGATAAATCAAAGTGGCGTCTGGTGCATGATCTGAGAGCAGTGAATGAGGTTGTGGAGGATTGGCCAGCTGAAGTTCCAAACCCGCATACGTTGTTAACCAATGTTCCATCTGTTGCTAATTATTATACTGTAATTGATCTTTGTTCAGCTTTTTTCAGTGTTCCCTTAGCCGAGGAGAGCAGACCTTTGTTTGCGTTCACCTACCAAGGTAAAAAACTCACCTACACAAGAATGCCCCAAGGCTTCAAACACTCACCCCATGTATACAATCAGATTTTAAAAGAAGAATTAGAAGAACTTAGGTTAGACAGCACATTGATACAATATGTAGATGATTTGTTAATTTGTTCAACATCTTTGGAACAATGTCATCAAGACTCAATTAAAGTACTCAATAAATTAGCTGAGGGGGGACACAAGGCCTCTAAAGCAAAATTGCAATATTGCTTACCACAAGTTGAATACTTAGGACGCACTATTTCACATGGGATGAAAGCTGTATCGCCCAGTCAATTGGAAGGCATCAGTAAAGTTCCCCAACCTCAAACAGTGGGACAAATTACAGTGGGACAAATTATGACTTTTTTGGGTATGACAGGGTTTAGTACAGATTGGATCGAGGACTATGCAATCAAAACAGCTCCATTAAGAGCACTAATGAAGCAAGTGGGCTGTCAAAATCTTAGAGCACGACTAGTATGGAACACAGAAGCACTAATAGCATTTGAATCATTGAAAAAAGAACTACAGACCGCTCCTGCCTTGACCATGCCCACATATGACAGACCATTTCATTTGTACATTGCAAACAGAAAAGATGGTTATGCATCTGCAGTTTTGATGCAGGAAACTTGCAGCGGAAGGAAAAAACAACCAATAGCTTATTATAGCACAAAATTAGACAATGTAGCTGAAGGTTACCCACCATGTTACCAACAAGGGTTAGCAGCAGTATATTTTGCATATGAAAAGGCCTCCACAATAACTATGGGGTACCCAGTTGTACTCTACACTCACCATAAAGTAGTAGAACTGATAGAACAAGGGAAGTTTGTCTTGACTCCTTCTAGATGTATAGCTTACTCAACATTGTTGACCTTCCCAGACATTACAATTAAGAGATGCACAACAGTAAATCCAGCGAGTTTCATACCATTACATGATGAAGGCACACCACATGAGTGTGTAGCTGACTCTCTAGCCTTTACTAGATTGAGACCAGATCTAGAGTCAACACCAATTCCAGAAGCACATGTTGACTATTTTGTGGAAGGTTCATGTTTTAAAGACCATTTAGGAAATAATGCTGGATTTGCAGTTGTGAAACGAGGTGATGATGATTTTATCCCAGTGGTGGTGCAGCATTGTGAACAACCATGCTCCGCACAACTGGCGGAATTGAAAGCTCTAACTGAAGCATGTAGGCTGGCCAAAGACTTGAAAGTAAATATCTACACAGATTCTGCATATGCACATGGCGTATGCCATCTTTTTGGAGCAGTTTGGAAGCAAAGAGGCTTTAAGAAAAGCGACGGTACGCCTGTCCAGCATAGTAATCAGATAATTGATTTAATATCAGCCATGATGCAACCCAAACAATTGGCCATCATCAAATGTCAATTACATAAAAAAGGCAATGATTTTGTAAATAAGGGCAATAATGCGGCAGATCAATATGCTAAACAAGCTTCTAGCTGTACAACAGCAATAATGGCTCCTTACGTTCTAATTCAACCTCAACCTCAATTGGAGGATGCTGCACGAATGCAGCAACAAGCCACACCATATGAAATTAGTGTGTGGCAGCAAAGAGAAGCAACACGAGATGCAAATGGGCTTTGGCATTCTCATGAGGGCCACATGATTGCTCCTACACCATTGCTTACAATACTAATCTCTGACGCGCATGGTTTTGNAATTAAGGGCAATAATGCGGCGGATCAATATGCTAAGCAAGCTTCTGGCTGTACAACAGCAATAATGGCTCTTTCTGTTTTGATTCAACCTCAACCTCAGTTGGCTGATGTGGCACGAATGCAACAACAAGCTACTCCACATGAAGTCAGTGTGTGGCAGCACAGAGGGGCAACTCGAGATGTAAATGGAGTTTGGCGTTCTCATGAGGGACAAATGATAGCTCCCACACCTTTGCTTACAATCCTCATCTCTGACTCGCATGGTTTTGATCATTGCGCGAGTGGAGAAGTGATTAGAAAGATAAAGCGGCAGGGATATTGGTCGCCTTATTTACAAGCTATGGTGGATGGGTATCTGTCAGAGTGTGAAGTGTGTGCCCAGAATAACGTTAGAAAAGGAATATCTGCTCCCACTGGCCACATACCAGTCCCAGAAGGTCAATTCAAACATTGTGACAGTAATTGAAGGAGAATTAAAATAAATTAAGCAGACCCAACTAAAAAGACATAGAGACAAAAGAGCTTATGAAGCAGACCCAGAGGTATACTCAGATGTGATAGGCCAACCAAGGGGAATACCAGAGAAATATAAAGCAAGAAATGAGATCAAATCTGGATTTGAGTCTATACTTGTATAGATAACCCCAAATAAGAACTTAGAATGGATCAATTATATTTACTATAATCAACAGAGATTCATCAATTATACTGATAATGCCCTAGATGCCCTGGGACAACAATTACGTCCCACAAGTAAAATGACATGGCAGAATAGACAGGCACTGAATTGGCTCCTGGCAGAAAAAGGAGTGTGTGTAATGTTTGGTTCTGACAGCCCCAGATGAATCATTCACCAAAGCTATGGAGAAACTTAAAAACCTGAGAGAAGAAGTGACCAAAAACACTGGAGCAGACATGCAAAATTGGGATTGGTTTAATTCATTTTTTGGGTCTTGGGAACAATGGTTAACTAGAGTGGGCATCATAGTTGGCATTGCTGTTGTTGTGTTTCTTTTGTTGTTTTGTTGTATTATGCCTTTCATCAGATCAATGCTGGCCAATGCTGCAGCCAAACAGATGATTAACGTATCGGTAAAGCCAGCTGGAGTTGATATTGGATTGACCAACATGTATACAGTGGGACCTGGACTGGATGAACTGGACGACTTTGAGTAACACCTTCCTGAAATAACAACAGAATAATAGGGAAGTAGTGCCTTTTGTTTTTCTATTTTGTTATTTTTGTATTTTCTTTTCTTATAATGTAGTAGTATTAGAATATGGGGATAGAGTTAGAGGTTGTTATTTTGTTTTGGCATATGCTCCTTCCTGAAGTCATTTTAATCTTTAAAGTCATTAATTTGTGAAATCATTTATCATATGTTTTGAAGTCATGCTGCTAAATAAATCAAATGTAAAAAGTTATTATTTTTGGAAAAGAAAAGGGAATGTTAAAGGTTTTAAGCAGGTCATTGTCCGTGTTACGAGGCAATGCAACCAGACAAAGGGGACGATAAAGAAAGATTACTTATTTTCATCATTTAAATTCATTGTCAGTATATTATTTGTTTGTTCTTAAACACTGGAAAAGTCATCAAAGTATGTAAAGAAGAAAGGATCGACGAGCACCTCAGTGCTTAGCAACACGAGTAGATTCAACTGGAGGTTTAAAAACCCACCATCTACTCCAACACCAGATAGCGCTGGAGGGCAAGGGAGCTTGCCTGAGGGCTCCTCTGGCAACGAAGGACAGCAGTACCAGATAGCGCTCCAAGCTACCGGCAATGCTTGGAGTTCCTCTGGCTACGAGGGACAGACCAGTGCATCGTTTATTACTTTATGTTGTTTTAATCAGTTAACTAATCATTCATTTACACTACATAACCATGACAACCATGGGCAAGGCTTGGACATCTCATGAGCACATGCATTGACACATATTATTGATTTTTTGACCCCCAAGAATGTATAGATAGGGAAGTGGATTCTTTTACTCTTCTCTGGTCAATAGTGAGGAGAGATGTTTGGATCTGACTTCCTCTGGAGTGCAGCAGCATAAAGAAACCATTTGGTAAAAAGTGATGGAGGACCTTTATTGGTTCATGGAAGGATAGAAGGATGGGTGGATTTGTGGTGTTGCACTCTAGGCAAAGGGCTTAGTGGTGAGGCTTGATGAAGCCTCAGAGAGGGGGATATGTTGTGTAATTTTATTGAAGTATTATGTAAAAATGAAAGTAATCACTATATAAATTAATATGCTGAATTATGTTAACTCTGGATGTCATAGAACAAATAATAGTCTTTTCATTAGACAGTGAACCTTTCATTAGAAAGTACACTTGTGAACTTGAAATAATGTAACAACATGTATAATGGTCCTTTCATTATACAATGGACCTTTCTGTAGACAGCAGATGTAAACATGAAATAATCTAATATTATCAGGAACAGGTGGATGGATGTGACGCACACATCTCGTATGACCACATTACCGACCAATGGAAGGTGGCAAAACGAAAGCAAGTAGATAAATTTGACACATATCTAGTATGACCACACTACCAACCAATTAGGAAACAAGGCCAAAAGAGTTGGAAACATTTGTGGCAAATCAGGTATCTATAACCGATAAAAAATAACCGGAACAAAGAAAAACAGAAAATGACCAAATTTGGAGAAGACAAGGGGTATATAATATGAGTTGATAAACAAAGACTTTGGAATGATTTGGAATTCTGTGACTGTCTTCCCGGCTTTGTTTATTTGTTAAATAAAGTCTTATTTTGACATCTGGAACTCTGCTCCTCCACGTCATTGGCCGCACCCAAGAAAAATCCACAACAATGGCGATTGAAAGACCAGAAAATAGCAATGCACAATATTGGATTTTTTCCGATATGCCGATATTTTTCAACTTATTTTGGCCGATACCGATATATTTCCTTTTGTTTGGAAACAACACCAAGTCTCTCCTGTGCAGAAATTATAAGCAAAATATTTTAAATTTTGGTTAGTTTTTAACAAGAACTTTTGTTAGAATTAAATAAACAATAATGAAGATTTTTTGACAGTACATTGAAGCTTTGAAAATAACTATAAATAAACGATATATCGGTCGCTGCATTTCCCCCCCCCAGAAAGATGCAAGGTTAACCCTAACATTTTATTTTAAGTTTTAACATTTGTAGATGGTCTAAAGCAAAAAAGTTGTAAAAATTCTGAAATTTTTTTAGAGCTTATGATTTGTTTAAAAAAATAAAACAAAACATATTATACATTAATGAATAAATCAGTATATATAAAAAAAATTATTTAATTTACAAGTGTCATGTTTGTGCTTCTTTTTGTTCATGTAAGCTATAGCGTCGACTTTAAATCAAAACATCCTCATTATTTTAGACTCCATTTACTCCTTTATTTAATTTAATTCAGAACAAAAAAAAACAATGTAAGTTGTGGTCTAAATGTTATGGTGTAGGGCTATTTTACTTTAAAGTTTATTAGAGTAGGCAACAGCGGAACATACAGATTAAACTGCTTACGGAATGGGCGGTTAGGACCGGGAGGCTGTCACGCTGCCGCTGCACGTTTACTCAATCACACACGGAGAGTCATTCTGTACTGCTTTATCGTGTAAATGCCGCAATCAAAACAGGAATTTACTAGCATCAGGCCAAAACTTTGCTGCAAGAATGAGCCACACTGCTGACATCGCAAGCAGACCCTGAGCACGTGAGTTAACTTATTCCTCTTATCGGCAAGACATATCGGCATAGTTGTTCATATCGGGCCCATGCCGATATTTACATTTAAAGCCATCATCGGCCGATTCTGATATCGGTCCGATAATATCGTGATCCTACTAAATAACTACTTTTATCAATTTTCTTGCTCATCGAGGCTGCATTATTTAATCAAAAATACAAGCCTTCAGCATTCATAATCCAGTCTTCAGTGTCACATGATCTTCAGAAATCAGTCTAATATGATGATTGCTGCTCAAGAAACATTTCTGATTATTATCAATGGTGAAAACAGTTGTGTGTTGCTTAATATTTTTGTGGAAACTGGATACATTTTATTTTCAGGATTCACAGATGAATAGAAAGTTCAAAAATACAGCATTTATTTAAAAGAGAAAATTTCTGTAACATTATAAATTGTGTTTACTTGCATTTTGATAACTTTTAATGTCGTCCTTGATGAATAAAAAGAGTATTAATTTAATTAACAAATAGGTCACACTGACCAAGACTTGAAACACAAATCTCACGTGTTTTTAGGCTGGCCGCCCTCCTCCTCTCTCTATCATCTTCTCTCTCTCTCTTTATATAGGCTTATATCTATAGGTCCTCTATCGTCTCTCTCTCTCTATCGATATATCTATATTATATGTCTCTAATATATATCTCTCTATCTATCACTATCTCTATATCATATATCTTTATATATCTGTCCTATCTCTATGTATCTATCAATATGTATATCTCTATAACATAATTATATGTATATATATATATAGATCTCTATACTCTATATCATTATCTGTATATATATACTCTGTATCTCTTTAAATCTCTATAGCTCTTATCTCTATAATCATCTTCTCTCTCTAGTATCATCTATATATAGCTACCTATGTCTCTATATATATCTATATATATATATATCTATATCTATATATATATATCTCTATACTCTATGATATGTCTCTCTATCTCTCTCTATCTCATCTCTCGATCTACTCTATATAATATATGTCTATATGTCTATCATCTCTATGTATCTCTATCATATCTATCCTCTATATCTATATCTCTATATATATATATATCTATGTTATCTCTGCTATCATATTCCCCTATGTCTCTCTCTCTCACTATCTATCATATCTATATCTCGACTATGTATCTCGTATCTATCTATATGTGATATTTTCTCTTTCTCTCTCTCTCTCTCTTTGTCTCTCTGTCTCTCTCTCTCTCTCTATATCTCTCTCTCTCTCTCTATATATCTCATCTCTCTGTCTCTCTCTCGTCTATCTATATATATCTCATCTATATGATCTATATATATGTCTATCTCATATGTCTATCTCTCTTCTCTGTATCTATCTCTCAATCTAGATCTCTCTCTCTCCTATCTATATGTATCTATGTCTCTCTCTCTTCTGTCCTCTCTCTCTCTCTCTCGTCATATTCTCGTCTCTCGCTCTCTCTCTCTCTATTATCTCTTCTCTCTCTATCTCTATATCTTCTCTAGTCCACTCTCATTGTCCTCTCTCGCTATTCTCTCTCTCTCTCTCTCTCTATGTCTCTCTCTCGCTCTCTCTCTCTCGCTCTCTCTCTCTCTTCTCTCTCTATATCTCCCTCTCTCTGTATCTGTCAGTCTGTATTCTACAGTGAGCAAAGCAGGCTGTTCTTGGCAGCATGAAGTTTTGATCAAAATGATTCTTCACAAACAATCAGATTGGGTAAATGTTTCATGTGACTCAGAAAACCAGAATATCCCCTCAGGGTCTCTGTTTCTTTCACGCGGTCTGTGTTCACTTTGTAGGAATTTGTTTTCCCATTTCCACAATGGAAAGTTTGATTTAATAGGACTCAATTTTTTCCCCTTGCCCCCATCTCAGCGTTCTCGTTCTCTCTTTTGCGTGTTATTTCGTTCTACGGCGGCCTCATCGTCCTGGACTTTAGATGGCACTTCAGGGTTCTGGGGTATTAAAAAGTCTTATCACAAAGTAAAGCCTAAAAGGTCTTAAATCAAGTAGAAAGTCTTAAATTTACAAAAAGTAATGGCGTTGAAATGTTGCATGCACTGCAAAAAATCATATCATCTTCACTATTTTTGTCTGTTTTCTCAGTAAATCTTTAATCAAGATAAGTTTACGGAGATGCAAATGAATATGCAGCGTCTTGTTTTACGAAAAATGATCAAATTAAGTGAGTTTGTTGTTTGAAGGACCAAAATCTTTCAATGGTTAAATGAAAAACATCAAGTATGTTGAGAATCCCTTGCCAGATATTTGTTCTGTTAATCATACCTTACTTAACTTTCATGAGTTTCTCATAAAACAAGACTTAATATCTTATCCATGCCATTTTGTTTCTGCAGTGAATGATCTTTAGATTACATGTTAGAAAAACATCACTTTTTTGCTGAAGTTATTTCCATATTCTAGAGTTTGTGGCGAGCTATTTAAAGGAGACATATTATGCCCCTTTTTACAATATGTAATATACGTCTCTGGTGAATGTGTCTGTGAAGTTTCAGCTCAAAATACTCCACAAATCATTTATTATATCATTTTGAAAATGCCTATTTTGAGTGGAGGCAAAAACACGCTGTATTAGAGCATGTCTCTTTAAATGCAAATGAGCTGCTGCTCCCCGCCCCCTTTTCCAGAATAGAGCTGCGCCATTACAGCTCGGACCTGCTAAACACATCTGTTAATCTTTTTCATGTTTGCTTGGTTGGTAGATGCACCGGGGACCTGATTATAGCACTTACAACCTGGAAAATTCAGATTTTCATGATATGTCACCTTTAAGCCTTTTGTAAAATTAATTAAAAAGTAATTAAGATATTTTGGAAGTTGTGTTTTCAAACTTTGAAGCATTAATAATTCAAGACATTTGCATTCAGAGACCATATTGTGTTCCATTAAATTTATTACTTAAATTTGCTCTTAAAAAAGTGTTACATTTTCATTAAACCTGCAGAAACGCTGTTAAGGAACTGTTGCGATGATGAACAACTCAAGCAAAACCCTTCAAAGAAATCTAACTCCCGTCTGTTGTGTCTCAGAGCGCTTGAGTTCTGATCAAAATCAATAGATGCATCACTTTTTTTAAGAGACGACAAACCCTTTTGACCTTCATATGATTTTGGTGGCCACAGGGTCCTCAAACAAAACCTACAGAGAGCCATTGATGTGGAATAAATGATCAAACTCAGCGATTTAAATGGTCAAACTATGATGCATGTCGATGCCGTATTATTACCTTTCTCCAAAGACATTCAGAGAGAAGCCTGCACATTTAGGAGAGCATTATATCAAGCCGATTGGCAGCTGTTGGCATCAGGAGGGCCGGGGCCCCTGAGAGGAGCCGTAATCACGCTCATTTATGCACTGAAGCGTCTGACGCGAGGCGTTCGCAGCATAACGCAGCCTCCGCAGCCCGATCTGTGTGCGTTTAGGCCGCTGGGCTCATCCAGTGCTTTATGACAATCATGCCGTAATAACAGAAAATGCCCCTAAAGTGGCGTGCGGGGAAACGTGCAGCGGTGGTTCTGATTATTGTAGATGAGGGCCTGTAACATGTCAAGACTAATTACCCGCTCCTGACAGAGCGAGGCGTCGCTGCACAATACAGAGCAAACAAAAGACCCCAGAACCTCCGTCCTTGACCTCTCTAGTGCCTATTAGTCTGCCGTATGCGTATTTAATGTTGAACAACACTAGATTGTAAAATGCTGTTTGTGTTTGGGATTCAGTGCTCAGAGCTCGAGTCAGATCAAATTGGACCAGTTCAGTAATCAAAGCTTATTTTGTTGTCATATACTGACTTGATTTTTGCCTGCCAGAAACCAAACGTCTAAAAGGAAATGTTTTGGCGATCGTTAACATGCCCTGCTATTTAATAATGGCCAATATTCCTAATGAAAGCTGAGCAAAAGCAGACCGTGCGTTTAAATTGCCGATGGAGTCGAGTTGCAGGATTTTGTCAATCACTTTAAATGGATAACTGGACGGTTTGCTTGATAGCTGGTTTGATAAAATAGCCAATTGTGTTACATCATGTGTTCCCCAAATTACTTACAATATACGACACTCATAATTTCCTCCTCCTCTTTTTTTTTTAAACTACTCCTATTTCATTATGAGAGAGTTTGGCCAAGCCCACAGATTTGTCTGCAAAGTCTTGTGTACAATGGCGGTTCAGTTGACTTAATTAGCTAAGGAAGTATTTAAAGGCTTAATTGAGATTGCATTGGGAAATTGCTCTGAAATAGCCAGTGCGTTTTTTCTCTCGAGCGAGATCTGACCTCTGATTGGAGGACGCAGTAACTCTGTCATCCTCCAGTCTCAGCTCAGCTAAACATCTGAGCTCACGTACTCACGCTATTTAGATTGAGACTTCCTATGTGAAGTTTTATAAACTGAAACGATTGCTGCTCTGGACTCTACAGAACATCTCTATTCACTTTGCCAAAGCCACCATCCATTCCTCTGTTCAGTACTATATACAGAATGTCCCATTACAAAGTGTTATTGCATTTAACTATGTATGCCTTGTTAAGTTATTAAAAATATATGCTTTTCAAAAATTGGTATTCACAGTGACTGGCTTCACAGTTAATATACTGTTTAGCTTTTTAACCCTCTGGTGCTGTTCAGTCAATTTTAACCAGAAATGTTTTTTTTATTACTTTATCGGAATGGTACGAAACATGGTAAAAACTTTTGATTTGGTATGTGAACACACACATCAAACACACACACACACACACACACACACACCACAGTCTCACACACAGACACACACACACACCCAAACACACACCACACACACCACACACACACAACACCACACAACACAACAACACACACACACAACACCACACAACACAACAACACACACACACAACACCACACAACACAACAACACACACACACACACAAAAAACACACACACACACACAAACAAACACCCACACACACACACACTTACCACACAAACACACACACACACAAGGACAATTACAACACACACACACACACACCAAAACAACACACACACACACACACAAAAAAAAAAAAACACACACACACACACACACACACAACCAACACACACACACACACACACACAGCCAAACACACACACACACACACACAAACCACACACACTCACTCACGCCACACTAGAAAGATAATGCATTAAAAAACATGGGCGGACACCTTACAAACCTTCAAACATTATAGTGCATTTTAACTTTTGTTATATTTTTTTATGAAAATATATAATGCATTACAATGTACATTATGTATACCTAAAGTGTTACCTATATTTTTTCATATAAAATTAGAAAATAGGGTTTTTGTGCACTTTCATAACAATATACTTAAACATCGATAAGCTATATCTTACCTATATAACCTAACAACTATAACAGCTATATATATTTTTTAGCTTTAATTTCTTCTTTTCTCTCTTTTTTCACTTAAGCAAAAAGATCTGCCAAGTGTCTTCTTTAAAAGAGACCAAACTTAAGGTTGTGCTCACTCAAGATTTATGACAGTTTAAGTTGTAAAATTCATTTTCAGGTCTATGCTTAGAAATTGGTAACAGGTAATGAATAAATCATCCATACTTCAGTACCATAAAATATACCCCTAAAAATATTCATTAAAAATTACATTATCAAAGTAAAATAGTACATAACCCTAACTGAAATAAAAAATTCTGTCATTTTTGGCCGGCACACGAGCCACACCAGAGTTCGCCGTTATTTCGTGTTGATCAGCTAATAATCAAGGATAACCTGTCTAGTGTAAAACTGTGGTGCTTAAACTGTGTGCTAGATGAGTTGAGAGAGTCCTGTGATCTTCCAGCGCCGCGTTTGTTTTCTTTTCCTCAGGCGTTCGGCTTCATGTGTCGAGTGGCAATGCAAGCAGAGAAGATGAACCATCATCCGGAGTGGTTCAATGTTTATAACAAGGTAATAACTTCAAACCCAGCCACGTATTTCTCACTCTTGAGCAGCAGTTTATAAAGTTTTTCCAAATGTTTAACATGAATACACTGTGTTTAAACTACATGAGAGGCCACACACATCAGGCCTTTGAAAGTGTCGCATTTGCACGGCAAACAATCGCACTACGTAGTGCACTAGCTCACATTTCATGTCAGGCCAAGTGAGAAAAGTGGAGCGAGCGCTGGGAAACAATCCTGACGATCTGTAGTGGAAAGTTTCTTTGTGAAATAAGCATTAGTGGTTTCTTAAATCAGCTTACTGTGCAGTAGGCCGACGTCTTTATTAAAGTAACTGCAAGACAGGACAGGCTTGGGCTGTTCCCAATACTCACTACTGCAGTCACCCAACACACTGATAGAGGACATCACTGTGTCATCAGCATAAACATGAAACCTAGCATTTATAATGATAACGTTAACATGAGTAATAAAAAGTAGAGGCCCCAAAACAGAGCCCTGAGGAACACCCCTAGTGATCTGTAAAGGTGTGGATATATCGAAAGCTAGCTGTTGATCATTACTGAATTTCTGGCTGTCTTTCAGGTCCAGATCACTTTATCGACACATGACGGTGGAGGACTGTCAAAGAAGGACATTCGACTGGCCAAATTCATTGATAAGGTGGCTCTGTCCCTGTAGAGGCTCTTCCTTCTGGAACGTACATTCATTTTCAATATTTCAAATCTTCTGTATTGTATTCCCAAAAAGGGAAATAGTTAATTTGTTAATTCACACGTGTGTGTTTAAAATCATTTTTCTTATTCGGATCTACATGATTCTGGTAAATGCATATCAAACAGATGTTGGAATACTGTTAGTAGATACATTTCATATTCATTAAATATCTGATACAGTTTTAAATAATTTGTTCAGGTGTATTTTTACATATAAAAAATGTACGTTAATAACATGTATTATTAATATAATTGATCATACTCAAAACTCCTAAATATAGTAATGAATGTCTGATAATTGCTATATGCAGTGGGCTGGTAAATTTCCCGTTTTCTGTATCGACGGACACTTGTTCACTATGCTGTTTGCAGCCCTTCAGACTAAACGTATACACTCCCTGCACTTTACGATGACCACTTATGTCCCCTTCACAGGGCACTGTCGGACAATAGGAAGTAGTAGTGATGAGCAAATGAAGCCTTGTGAAGTACTGAGGCTTTCCTCTGACTGTTTCGGGAAAAGACTCGAAGTGCCGAGACAACATGAAAACAAGACATGACGGGAGTGTCAGGGCTCTGTCAAAACACCATGAATTACACTAGACCGAAGTAACAGAACCCTGACAAAATGTGGCTGTGAACCATGAAAGCAATCTAGCCCTATGAGTATGTCGATATAAGTTTTTGAAAAAAGAATATATATATTTGTTAAAATCATACTCGCTTGTGTCCAATCCATGCGTTTCATTTAATGAAAGTGATGTTAAACCCAGAGTACTGGAAAGTCAGAAGGAAACTTGTACGAACCCTATTCCTTCGTCAGTTTATAAGATGCAGCATTTTGACCTGTAACACGTTTACTGGGCTTACACAAAATGACCAAAAACATTCATAATTTATTTAGGAGAGAACGCTAGATTTTATATAGCATAGCCATGTGGTGATGACTCAGTTGCCGAAGAGCGCAGGTGATAATGGTGCAGAGCTAGCCCCTGAATGAGTAGCAGAAAACACCCGGGGATGGTGGTGGGAAGCATGTGGCTAGATCAGGCTTGTGCGTCGTGACATGCCACATAGAAAGATTAATGATTTTTGTTTTTTCAAGTATTACAAAATATTCATAGATAACATTTTAAGCTTGTACTAAAGCGAATGATTTTAAGGGGGCAGTGTGCGGTTTCATTTTCAATTATTTTTTTTTTTTTTTTTTAAAAAATTTTTTTTTTGTTTTTTTTTTTTTTTTTTTTTTTTTTTTTTTTTATTTTTTTTTTTTTTTTCTTTTTTTTTTGTTTTTTTTTTTTTTTTTCTTTTTTTTTTTTTTTTTTTTTTTTTTTTTTTTTTTTTTTTTTTTTTTTTTTGTTTTTTTTTTTTTTTTTTTTTTTTTTTTTTTTTTTTTTGTTTTTGTTTTTTTTTTTTTTTTTTTTTTTTTTTTTTGTTTTTTTTTTTTTTTTTTTTTTTTTTTTTTTTTTTTTTTTTTTTTTTTTTTTTTACTCCTTTTTGTTATGCATTCATTTCGCACTTCAAAGATTACATCGTTTTAAACAAGACTACATTTTAAAATTATGAAATGAATACAATTTCTGTAACCATTAAACCAATAATTATCATGCAATGTTTATTTTGTTTGCTGTGCAACAATTTTATGAAAGTGCTTTGGGTTTAAAAATGACCATAAAATACACACCAAATGCACCATAAAATGATCATAAAAAGTATTTTATTTGTGTGCTGTAATATTAATAACTGGTTTGCATGTGATTGTGTGTGAGGAACAGATGCAGATGCAATTGTTTTCTACATTCTCTCGTACGGTCCCCTTTTTTAAACAATCAATTACGACAAGCATTATGTTTCCCCACTTTAAAGTTCATTTTGTGCATTAATTTTTTTAGCATTTGGTAAAACATTTGGTATTAATACTTTTATGCAAGGATTGATCCTCTCGATACAATGTGAGTATCGCAAGTGATTTCCACACTTACCAGCATTGTATTAATGACTTCTTTTTTTAGTTTCTAACAACGGCATGACTCCACATCCACAAACACAGTCATGACTAGTATATCACAAAAGATCTTATTAACTTAATTTTATTTTATTGTTCGGTAAAACTGCTGTAGTAGACTCTACAGTACTTGTTTTCCACTGGTTGATTGCTATCATAGTCAGTTTACTCCTCTCAGAGTATTAAACGGGTCTGATAAGCTGCATTAATCGCTGGATCGTGGGTTGGTTTGTTGGTTTCTAGCAGGCTGTCCCAAATGCCACCTGTATCAGCCGGCGGATCACTTTTAGTGCTCCCATTGGTAGTCACACAGTGCTGGTCACACATCTGCATTAAGTTGCTTTGTTGCATTACCAATGGCCAATCTAATTAACTCACTCTTTACTGAAGAGTACTGCACCAACTCTTTCCACAAACCTTGGATGTTGTGGTAAAACAGAGCTAGGTTGAGTTAGCAGTAGAAAACAACATCTTCAGGAACTGTAGTCTGGCATTGTTTGCAAGAATAGTGTTTCTTGCCTGCTGCTGGAAGTCAAATGTTGTGGTGTTTGGGGACTAGCCACAGCAGTCAAATATCTGCGAATCAAGATAACAAGGTTTCCTACATCATGTCCTTCCATTTAAATTAATTTTACTGGGTTAAATTTCAACCCCAACCGCATTGGTGTCACCTGTAGGCCTGTGTGATAAACAAACTGTGCCTTCTGTGGTCCAGGTCCTCCGATAACATACTGGCTTCGTCCCCAGAGCGCCAATATATTTGTAGGGAGCTCCGCACAGGTCACCGAGGGTTTGCCATGCCCCAGTCAAAAGAGATTTTTTGTGAAACTCTGAAGAAAAGTTGATATTTACCAGACTGGAAATGGTTTCAAAACTATTTCTAAAGAGTTTAGGATCCACCAATCTACCAGGCAGATTGTACAAACGAAAGAAATTCAACACCACTGTCCAGGCCCCAGTGTACTCAAAGGGAAATTCAATAATGAACATATTTAAATGACCTTGATGTTGAATGAAATCCAGCCAAAGTGATTTTGACCTTCAGGAAAACTTAGGAAATCGTTAAACACAACCTAATTGCCATTGGCAGATGGTGACTCAATAGGTGGGTGTAACCTGGGGCTCCATCTACAGGTGTTTTTAAACTTCTTCCAATTTTGGCACACTGCACTGTCTACCGGCTTCGGAGAAAAGAAAATCTAAGAAACTGGGATTGAATGTCTGCTCTTATTTTGCATTACAACCACACCTTACCATCCCCAGACTGATGGTTTGGTTGAATGTTTCAACCAAACCCTGAATAGCATGCTGAACAAATTTCTGACTGGGACCAGTGGTTACCCTCAGGGATGGGCAGCTCTGGTGCTCGAGATCCACTTTCTTGCAGAGTTTAGCTCCCAGTTCTCATCTCACCTGAGCAAGCTAATCACGGTCAGGATTCAGGATTGCTAGAAAGCTACATGCAGGCTTGCCTGTACAATCAGGGGTTGGAGCTAAACTCTGTAGGGCCTTGGACCTCAAGGGCCTGAGTTGCCCAATCCTGCTTTACCTAGTGGTTGCTCCTAACCTCCTTACCTAGTGGGGCCCAAGGATAGTACATACAGTGTGGTCCAATATATAATCGAAATCAGAGACCATCTGGAAGAAATTACATCACTGGCCCAGGATCCCAGCACTCTCAGAAAACTTGGAATGAGTGCCAGGGAGGGATTCTTAGTGCCAAGTTCTGAAAACAAGTTGCTTTGTTGGCATAGACCCTACAAAGTAATGTGAAAGACTGGCAGCATCACCTGCAAGATCTCATTGCCGGAGCAGGGTAAGAAAGAGCAAAACTGCTATATTAACTTGCTGAAAAAAGTCCACCCCAGGGCCGAGCCAACTCTTTGTGCCATTGGTAAGGAGTATGAACCAACAGGACAGCTTTTCTAAACTAGCTGCACACAACAAGTGCTGGATGTTTCCGGTCTGAAGCAACCTCCAGGAGACCAGGCAGAGCAGTTGAGCTGTCTCAGAAGAAACCTGGATTTACTAATTGGGTGCTGAGGTAACCCCATCCCTCCAAACGAGCTTTCTTATCCCTGAACATCTGATAAATGTGATTACAGATGAACTGGACATTTTGCGCTCCATAGGTGTCATTAAAACATTAATCAGTGAGTGGTGTAGTTTCACCATGCTAGTCTCCGAAAGGATGGAGCACTTAGATTTTACATCGACTTGTGGAGCGGAAACTCTTCCAGCAAACGTTCTTTCCTGCAGACAGATGCCTCTGGAGTCAGTAGAAGGGGATTGCATATCGCTGGCATTCCTCGGCCGGATTTCCCTGAGAGACGTGATACTCTAGAAGAAGGGTTTGGCTAGAACATGGGCCCTGGATTCCCTCCATTTCTACCTTCTGGGGAGACCCTTTGTGCTAGAGACAGACTATCGACTACAGTGACTGGAATGCATGAAAGACTCCAATGCACAAATTACAGTCTCGCTCCCTTCAGCCCTACAGATTCACTGTGAAATATTATCTTCTTTCTCAAATATTGTTAGAGGGGCCGAAGCGTGATCCCAGCTGTTGGTTGGGGTTGCTCTCTTGTTCCCCAATTCCCCTTTCTTTCACTACCCTTATTTGTTTAATTAAGACATACATGAATTTAAAAACTATGTATTTAACTTGATGTGGCACTGAAGTAGATGTTAGCTGGCACATTGGTGCCATAGCAGACACTGTGGTTGAACACACATACAGATAAACTGTTATGTCTCGGACTGGCCACCTGAGGGCCAAACCAACAGACATCACCCATATTGCTCATACATGGCGGCAGACATTTTACCTCTTAAAAGACCCGAAATGACTTTTATCAATGTTCTTATACCCTTGCTGGAATAATGATAGAAGATGCCAAGTATGGTGGGAAGGCGAGGAGCTGTTTGTTTGTTATGGTGCTTATGCTTTTTTAAATTTAAGCAATTCTCTGTTTACCCAAAGCGAGTATGATAGTTTATGGTATCATGGTATCATATCATATATTGTATGGTATCATATTAATCTGTTTAATGCTGCTAGTTAGTCTGCAACTAGCGTTCGGTAAGATGAGTTATTATTGAAGAGTGCTGTTATTGAAGAATTGCAGTTCTTGGTTCCTTTGTTCGATTGGTTTATTTCTGTAAATAATTGGAGTTTTGTATGTTGTATTGTATATTTATTTCCTTATTTTGTCACACTGTGCTGTCTGCTGGTTTGGGCTGGCAGTGTCCTCCATTCTTTAAGCTGGGGGTTTCTGTTTCTCCATGACTCTTCCTCGGTGACACCTTAGCTTTATTCAGTTTCTCAAGAAGATTCCTTTGCTCAAGCCAGGAGCTGTAACCTTCAGTAACTGCCTTAGCCTTTATTTCCTCTTTTAGCCCATCTGTAATGTTAAAGCCTGCCACAGATCCAGTGGTCATCTTATTCCTGTTCCAGCCACAAGGTCAAGGCTGGCACGGTCCAGTTAACTTGCTGGTAGATGCTGTAACTAAACCCTCTGGCTGCAAAAGTCATCATTCTCCACTGACAGCCAGGGGTGCGTTTCTCAAACGCAACTATGGTCGCAAGCTCCGTCGTTACCAATGGAGTTCAATGGAATTAACCACCATAGTTATCTAACAATGCTTTTTGGAAACACACCCCAGTTTGGTCAAGCAGCACAGAAACCTCAAATATGGAGGTGGAGTAATAACTTTTCTGGCGTTTGATGTCAGAACCCTTGACCCTTTACTGCAGGGGGTTCTGCTGAACACAACAGAAGATATTTTGAAGAATGTGTGTAACCAAACAGTTGACAGTCCCCACTGACTTCCATAGTATGCAAAAAAAATACTGTGGCTTACTGAAAGAAAGTCAGAGGCTACCATCAACTGTTTGGTTACATTCTTCAAAATAACTTATTTTGTGTTCAGCAGAGAAAGAAACTCATACAGCATTGGAACAACTTGATGGTGATTATGACAGAAATTTTATTTTTAGATGAACTATCTTTTTTAAGACAGTTTCCACTCGACTAAATGTATCACTGAAGCTGCTGGATTTAGGTTTACAGGTAAAGTTTTTCCATAAATTACATCCAGGTCAGTTCATTACAGCAGTGTACTGTATGTTCTTGGTTTTAATTTAACCGGGAATCGGAAAAGAAAACATTAAGTCAGTCTTTTATCTAGGTTTCTTAATCGGTGAAACTGACAGGCTTGCTGACTGAGGAGGGCAAAATCAGCAATAACAGCTGCTAAATGTGACCCCCACCATCTGAACTGAGTTGTTCATCGTCGGCTAGTGTGGCGAAACTAAATCAGTTCCAGTGGTAATATTTGTAAATATCATTTATCACTATACCCGTGTTTTAATCAAGGATCTCCTTAAATACACAGTTCGATTAACACTTTACCTACTAATGTCCACATCATATGTTAATAACAAAAACAATTTCAATTACAATGTGTAATGAAAAAATAGGGTAACTCTTTGTTTTAAGGTGTCCTTGTTATACATGTACTTGGCATTAGCACACAATTATGCATAATTACATGCAATAACCCTAAACATAACCCTATAGTAAATACATGTTAATTAATATTACTGTATAATTACACTGTAACAAGGACACCTTAAAATAAAGTGTAACCAAAAAAAGGTATTACTCTTTTTTTTAATTTTATTATTAGTTACAGGTAATACAATTACTATTTATTGCTCATTACTTACAAATACGCAGGAACACAGTAGTGTGATCTTTATTTTTTAATCAGAGGAACGTATTATTCACCACATATACTGTATATACAGAAGAACGAGATTTCACCCAAAGCTCTCCTTCCCCAAATGGTCTTATTGCACTAAAATTCAACTTTCACAAACACTTGTAATTTTGCATTGAGAATGTAATTAAGTCTGAACAATCTCTCTCGATTTAGCCGCCTGGCAGAGCAGATGAAGCGTCTGTTAATCATAATAAATCATAATAAAAGAGAAGGAGCTGGTCGCTAGTTGTTCTTTCAGTAGATCTGAATAGTCTGAAGCTGCAGGATGAAACTCTATCAGAGAGAATCAGAGTAAAGTAACTGCTATCACAAAACTGCTTGGTTAATCATTCCCTCTAGACATGATAATAGGCAGTTTTGTGTGTCTATAAAAGCTTCATGGCAGGACTGGTGTGCTGCAGGCAGTTAGAAATGCGAGTGTCTTTATGTTTCGAACATTTATATTGTATGTTTTTGGGCTGATCATATGCATTGCTTAAATTCGCTCTTTGTGGTTTGTTTTGTTTTTGCTGACTTTCAGAGACAATGGTTTTAATTGATTTGTCCTGTTTTTTTTCTTAATTTAGGTTAAAAGTCTTTAGCAAACTATTTTGTATTATATATAGATAATAATCCATCTAAATGTTTTTTTCTCAGAACACTGCATATCTTCGGGTTGTTATTAATCACTAATGTCCTTATATTGCTTCTCGCGAGTTATGTGATTTAAGTATTCCTCTTTTTTTTTACTACATGTCTTTTCAATCAATGTTATGGTTGTTCTGTCTTATCAAGCGTCCCATCTTCCTTTGCCAAACAACCTTTGTGTTTGTTGTGACAGAATAATTACACAATATTACTCACATTACAAAGTGCAATGACTGTACATTATAACATACAGACTCTTTTGATGTTTATACCGATGGATTATGATTAAACATACAAATCATTTAAATTTTAAGTGCGATTTCAGGCAAAATATTGTCTTTTTATTGTCATAACAAGTAGGTTGCTACAGCTTTACACTGAACGAGCTGACTGAGCAAGAGATAAAGAAAACAAACAAAAAAAGAGTTCTTTAAATGTACAGAATTTTCCAAGTAATAATAGGCTAATGATTTAATAATGTCAAATGAGTTTCATATAGAGAGTATGAAGCACCAGAGTAAATGTCACATTATTGTTATAGTTATTGTAAAACGTTAAAGAGCGCGAGCAGCTGTTTTGATCTGGGCTGAACCTTCACAATATTGTTGTTAGTGTGACCCGGATTAGTTCGAATTTTCGAATTTTAAAAAGTAAATGTCGGATGTTGCAACATTTTACGTTACCCGGTGAAACATTGATAATTCAGTTATTGTTGGTTATTATATATATAATATCATAATAGGTGTTCCAAATACTTTAATGTTAAAAATCAGTTCATTTAAAAATCATGCTTTTATTAAATTTCCACGATTTTTATGTAATTTGAATACTGCGAAAGCAATAACTACATGAAGATAGTAACACTAAATGTAAACATGCACTAGCTTATTATGAACCCCTACATTTTGAAATGTAAAAAATAAGCCTAATTGAGAGCATATGATCATTAATGTTCTGCTTTTCTTAGTCCTGTCGTAAGGAGAACATTCTCTAACCCAGCTCTAATTGAGGAAGATAGGAAAGCCGAAGGGGCCAGAGTATGGATTTCCTACGAGACTGATGAAGATTGATTTAGAATGAGTAATTAAACACGTTGAAGTGTCGTGCATTGTCTTCTTATCATAAGCGATTAGAATATCTACACAATGTGGCTTGACTTCATATCAGTGATCAGAGAGGATGATGGTCATTTACTGACAATTTATTAGACCTTTTTTTTTTTTACTTCTTTTAGAAGGACAGTGTATAAAAAAATAAACATTTGCAAAAATCCGGCGATTTATTTCGTGCTTCTCTTTTGTGCGCTTTAGTTGTAGAATTCGTTATGCTAGCCTATTTAAATCTAATTCTAAAAAAAACTCCTTTAAATCCAACTGATCTAATCCTAACTAGAATTTACACAACATGCCGTATAAGAAAATGTAGCGTGATTCACTAGAATTTGTTTTAGTCAGAAACAATTCAAAAACAGCTCGAAGTGTTATTTTCAATGTTATTTTCAATGCATAAAGAAATAATACTTATAATAATTATTATATTATGTGTGGCAGCGCTTAACAAGTCAATGCGCGTCAGTTTCTGTAAAGACTGAACGTAACTGAATTCTCTTCTTCGAGGCTTTGGCGTTGTCCTCGGTATGTGATGTTCACTTTCTTTCAGTCTCTTGTTTGATTTGGGGAATGGGTTTAACGCGTCCTTGAAAAGGCATGTCAACATTGTGCAGTGAGCTCGTTCTGTTAGCCCAAGCAGAGGAAGTGACCATTAACACGGGGCTGAGAGAGCCGACCTTTTAGGAAATTAAAGGCATTATTATCAGTAGAAAAGGATCAGTGGCATTAAAGAAAACATCAGTTACGACAGACCCTCTCCTTCGTATCATCTAAATAGCTACACCTGAATACACCCATGCAGATAAAACAGTCACTTAATGTGGCAAACCGAGATAAGGAATAGATTTTAAAGTTTGCCTTTCTCTCTTTCTTCCTAAAGGTATATTTGGATATAATTGCGTGCTTTGGAAATCATTTAAGAAATGTGCTGGAGCATTAAAAAAAAGCAAATGGAAGGATTTAGTGCATGGACACATTTTGATGTCAAGCGTAATATATGGAAAGAGAAAAGGCAACATGTCATGCATTGAAATTTAGCTCGGCGAATAGGGAAAAAATCCCTTAGATATGATGTTTAAAGATACTATTTTTTTCAATGAAAAAAGCTGATTTTCGATTATGTACAATGTCCGCTGAATTTTTAAAATACAGCCCAATCCTTTCGAGAAATTATTTTAGGAATTCTTAATTTTGAGGTTTATTCAAACATTTCCATAAACATATGCACAATTTCAATCAACAGGGGGTACAACATAAAGTTATAGCTTTGTTATTTAGTCTACACATTCATATAATTTTTACAAAACGTTTTTTTTGCACTCGGAAGTAAGCATGCGGTAAATCTGTCGACAATGAAAGAACTAAAGAATCCAGGTTGTGGATGAGAGGCCACGAGGACAACAAACCCTCTGCGTGACACTGAATACAAACACGACGAACACGACTCATCACGAGGCCTAATTACCACGACACGCTGCGCTAATTACACGCTTGTGTTCTGACCAACCATTGTTCCCACTTGGAGCACTGCGTCATTTTCAAATTTTGTTCCACGTTTATATTTATGTACAATGTATGAGTTTAACTTGTCTTCAAAACGTTGAAATCCAAACAATGGCTTTAAACTGTTGTGCAAGTTTAGGTACACACAGACGATCCGCATATTCCACTGCAAATCCAGTACGGCTGTTATTTCTCCCGGTGTCCGTTCACCGGAGGCTAGCTCGTCAGCTGTTGTACTGGCACGCGTTTAGACTAGAGCCGGGACTCTGCAACCCGCTATATCCGAAAGATGGATGCTGCTTGGATTTCAGTCTTAAGGAGTTGCAAGTGTC
This sequence comes from Sinocyclocheilus anophthalmus, assembly GCA_018155175.1. Lineage (NCBI taxonomy): Eukaryota > Metazoa > Chordata > Actinopteri > Cypriniformes > Cyprinidae > Sinocyclocheilus > Sinocyclocheilus anophthalmus. The sequence goes on along the minus strand of JADLZN010010172.1, from coordinate 250,849 downwards.
CCTGTAGACGCTGTAAGGAGATCCCGGGGGCCCGTAGGGGCACGCTGACGAGCTCATGGCCGGATTGATCGCGGAGCTCCCGATACCGTTCAGGTTACCGATGTTGCTCAGGCCGGTGGTCGGCATGCCAGGCACGGCGGAGTGTCCCATCCCAGACGCCATGCTCATGGAGGAGATCGAGGTCGGGGCTGAGAACATGGACTGGGACGTGAGGGGACTCATGGAATTAAAGAAGGTGAAGTTCTTGGTGGACAGCGGGGTTGGGGCCAGGCCTTTGTTGGTCCAGTTGTTGTAGGTGTACGCGGGGTAGACTTCATCATACGGCTGCATTAGTCCGCTGAACTGGGGCAGGTAACTGTTCTTACACAAATCCATTTGCTGGTTGCGCTCCCTTTTTCTCCATTTCGCCCTCCGATTCTTGAACCAAACCTGTGGAAGAGGACGCGTTATTCACTCAAGCGCGACAAATGCTGTTAAAAGTTGACTCAGAGCAGTAGTCATAAACTCACGCAAAACTTTTTTTTTCTTGCTGTAGAGGTCATTTGCAAAATATTTAATATTCGCATTGAGATGAGCACATTAGCTACATTTGTATGTGAATAGCTTACAATTTAAACTCAGCAAGATATATTTTACCACAAAAACCTGGACCAAAAAAAAGTCATAAGTAGCACGGGTATGTAGCAATAGCCAACAATACATTGTATGGGTCACAATTATACATTTCTCTTTTACGCCAAAAATCATTAGGATATTAAGTAAAGATCATGTTCCATGAAGATATTTTGTAAATGTCCTACTGTAAATATATCAGAACTTAATGTTTGATTAGTAATATGCATTGCTAAGAACTTTATTTGAACAACTTTAAAGATGATTTTCTCAATATTTAAATTTTTTTGCACCCTCAGATTCCAGATTTTCAAATATTGTGCTATCCTAACAAACCATACATCAATGGAAAGCTTATTTATTCAGCTTTCAGATGATGCATAAATCTCAATTTCAAAAAATTGACCCTTATGACTGGTTTTGTGCTCCAGGGTCACGCATAGGGTTTGAAAACAAATCAAAAAGCGCAATGCATGTATTTGTCTATAAATTTAACCATCAGTAAAACATCAGTCATGTAGCGAATGTTTTACTAATGAGGATCAGAATATGTTTTTTGAATGCTGTCGAATTATTTAAAAGCCTGCAAGGAAATATTTCTGAATATCGCTCAAAAAAGGCAATAATATAGGCCTGCGTTTGCTTTCGTGGCCTGGAAGTAGAGCTTTTAACCCTTTAAAAAATAATGAGAAGCAATCCTTAGTCTAATTAAAAAAGGTTCTGTTTTCAAATTCATAACCGGATACGCACTGAACGAACAAATCAACAATTCACAAATTCAACACTTTTTACAACTGATAAAACTTGATTTAGTTAGCTCATTAAACAGGTTATTTTAATTTGCTAGTTAATCTGCACATTTGATCTAGTAAATATTCCACTGAAATAAGAGAGAAAATACTCTCCAGTCTTGGCCTGAAACGCATCCAAGGTTATTCTGTAGCTAAAATGTTAGATAACACTTTAATTTAAGGTGTCCTTGTTACACGTTACATGTACTTACTATTACATGCATGATGCAAGTAACCCTAAACCTAACCCTAACCATATAATAAGTAAGTGTAGTTAATTAATATTACTCAGTAGGCTTAAATGTATAATTGCACTGTAACAATGACACCTTAAAATAAAGTGTAACTAAATATTGTGCTTATGCACATGTTTCTGACTGCATTAGGGGGTTTAGGCTTCTCGTACCCGGACTCGGGCCTCCGTGAGGTTGGTCCACACCGCGATCTCGTCTCTGGTGCTCATGTCCGGGTACCGGTTCCTCTGGAAAGTGGCTTCCAGCTCCTGCAGCTGCTGGCTGGTGAAGTGAGTCCTCTGCCGCCTTTGTTTCTTTTTCTTGGACTCGTCGGCATTCCCATCGTCACTTCTCTGCTCGACAGACCTCTCCTTTTCTGGGGAGAATAATGTTGAGGTGATATGTGGTGCTCAGTCGCACCTATTTTTGCCAGAGATCTGGAAGGAGTCGGACTCAAACCGGGAGTCGGACAAAAGGGAATCACGATTCGTGTACACAGACTGTCGTGCTCGTCAAGCCATAAATATGCAAACACGTCTTATTAAAATATGTCTCTCAAACGGGACCTATTTGCACAATGCTCACGGCTGTATTATTTTAAATATCCAACATAGAAGTTAAAGGCCTATCCAGTGGAAAGAACTTTCGGCCGTGTTTTAAACTCAGGCCTAGTTCGTTGTTGTTTACGCATCTCGACTACTTTCATATAAAGATTTGCAGTTTATGCAACAGCGTCGTCCAGCTAATAAACGCGCATTTAATTGTAATATAATTTCTAGAACTCGGTTTGGTAGCGGTTATCGAGTTATTTATTGGATCAAAACATCCAGCAGTTGAAATATTCTCTTTTTAGAAAGCAACAGGCTAAACGTGAATTTATATTTAGTTTTAGTTTTTTAGCAATTGCAAAGCAGCAAGCTGCCAACGTGCAACAAGCGCTGCATGCACTGCTTCTGCAAAATTAGGCCGAAAACCCCCCCGGCTAAACAAACAAATAAGTTATTTATATGTACTAAAACAAAAAATTGCAGGCATGGCAGATATGGCAGGAGACAATACTTTTAACATGTAAATGCATGCTTTTAGTCAAATAGGCTTGCTTGCATATACTTTCGGCATGTTAATGTTGTGTGGTTTATTCTATGGATGGGTATGTAAATATATGTCGCTTACCTGCTGTTTCATTATCTGAAGATTCGCAGCTCGAGTTCTCTAACGTTTCTCTGGTGCTGTTGCTTCTCGGCAGATGAAAAGATGAGGCCATGTCCAAATGTATTCCACCTTTAAAACAATCATGCGTGTTACAAAAGCTCTTCCAGCGCTGCGACGCAAGCGTCGGTATATTTGCTAAGCAATCCACTCCGCTTTTCTAACGAATAAACACGTGGACAGCCAGCGATCTCCAAACTACTGTAGATATATTCCTGAAGAGTGAGTGTTTGGTGTGAACGAGTGGAGGTGCAGCAGCAGCAAACAGCAGGACCCACCCATCCTCTCTTCCCCGCGTCCACTGTCAGTCCCACCCACAAAGCCCAATCATACATTAGACATACTTTTCCCTTCAGCTTCTGGCAATATCGCTGCATGCACCTTGTGTCGGAAACAGTGTTCTTGGACTTGCATGAGCCATGAACAGTAAGAGGCTATAGCTAAAAAAAAAATTCAAACGCACAAAACCACCTTATCCACGCTGAGAAAGATCAGTTCTACAGCGCGTTCCGCAGCTAGACTAGTCCACCTGATTGTGTTTCTAATAAAGTTGATTAAGTTCTTTTTTACATCAACCATATTTTGTCCAATGTGCATAATTACTGTTATTCTCGTGCGGTTTAATAACAGTCATTTGAGCAATGCCATCACTTAATTGTTAACATTAAATAAGAGGCTAACTTTATTTGCCATTGCCAATTCCATTTGTTCAGTGAGCAGTTGGGCTCTCTGCTTTGAATACTGGCGACATGTCAGAACCAGCAAACCAAGCGGTGTGTTCAGAGGAAAAGTCTTTTGCATTTGAGGCTCATGAACAGGTTATTATGCTCAGTGACTGTTCAGGACTAATGCAGACACATTTACTCTTGCCTACAAACATTATTACCACTATTGCCCAAACAATGACGGTAGCTATAGCTACTATTGTAGAAACAGTCCAATAATGAGAAATATGATATGGGCTTATTGTGACAGTTTCATTCTCAGTCAGAAAACATCTCACTTTCACGTCTGATTGTTCTGTGAGGGATTTTTTCAGGTTAGTGGCGCCTGCTGGTTGGTGAGAATACAAAGCCGCCTGATAGCCGCCTGACAGCCGCCTTACAATCATCCGCGGCCCTTAAACCAAAAATATTAGACTCAGGAAAGCGCCATTTCTAGATGTTTACGACACCGAGTCCACCACCAGCTTTCTTAAATTATTCCCGCAGTTTCCACACTGCAGACGATTTATATTTTTATTTTATAAACAAAGAACCCGAAGGTTTATGTTTTTACTGTTGTGGCTTTGAAATGTATTTATAATGTTTTTGTAAAAACATTTTATTTTTACATGGCCATATGCATAGCAAACTTCCCCCCCTGTTTTTTGGCCTTAGCATCTGACCTATTTCCTATGAATACTTTATTATTATTATTTTGTCATTATTGTAATCTACGGAGAAAACATTTAGTCAGATCAGACCGTATTTAGCAGGAATAATTGCTGAGATCTGACAGCATAATGCACGCTTTTTCTTCTTTAGGTATGGATTGATTTGACCCATATCTGCGGTGTATTTTCATCTGTTGCTTTAGTTTTGGTTCATTAGTCGCCATAGACATACTAATATATACTAAATATACTTTATATACTAATGAATATACTAAAAACAGCATCATCGACAAAGACCTAAAGATTCGTTTCGTTAGTTTGCAGGTGAATTATATATTTTCATACAATCTGTAATAGAAAACTGTGCATTTCTATAATGACAATTAGCGAGATTTATTTAAATGGGAGAAAATGTAATGTTGGTGTCCTCGATGTTTCAAGAAACTGACATTATAGCCTATCTTAACTGATATAGGTTAGTCTAACAGCTTAATTCAATCAAATATAATCAATCATGTGTGTCTTTTTTGTTTAATGCATTGCTTAAACACCAACCAGCGCACTGATAAAGACAAAGAGAGGAATCATAGCTAGGTCCATGTGACCGAGGATGATATAAGATGAGGATGCATTTGCATGTTTTAGATAGCCTATATAATTTTTCTGGCTGAATAGTTCTTCGCAGCATCACTTCAAAACATCTATGTGAGTCCATTTGTCACGAATTACAAACTACAGCAAAATAAAGGTGTTTAAAGAGAAGAGGTGACCGCAAAGCCAAATAAAGCACAACTCAATCATTCTCATTGTCTCTCTTAATTAACGTTTAAACTACTCGAAGCTTCGACCGCATATTGCCAGTTCAGATGTTCAGGTTTTCAGGTTAATTTAGATAAAGATGCTCGCACACACACACTCAGCCACATTTGACTGACTCCTTCACTAAACCAACCGGATATTATTTGAAAAACGAATAAATAATAATAACGAATGAATAATCACAATATAATACTAATAATGTAAATATTTTAAGGAAGCCCGTGCCACTGGAAAAAATGTAACAAAAAAAAATAGCAATACCAATGAACTGGTTTTATTCAAGTCAAAAATATTATTTAACCACTGAATCAACCTAAATGCATTTATGTATACCAACAAAACTCATTTTATCGGTTAAATAATTTGCAGTAGCATAATTGTTGGACGTGTGGATGTTATTTTTAACGACTATGCATCAGCTGGTCTTAGTAGTGACAGATACTTTGTTGTAAATAAATATAGGCTGTTATTATTATTGAATATTGTTAGCCTATTATTATTATTAGCCTATTATTTAGTGATGCATTCATAAGGAGGCGCCGCATGACAACAGAGTAATAAGTATTTATGTATAGCAATATGAAAATAGCCTACTCCAGATGATTTTAACAGAGATATGGAAATAGGCCTACACTCTTAAAAATAAAGATGCTTAAAATTTTCTTCACAGAGATGCCATAGAAGAACCATTTTTGGTTCCACAAAGAAGCATTCAGTCAAAGGTTCTTTAAAGAACCATCTCTTTCTTACCTTTGTATAATCTGAAGAACCTTCTTTCACCACAAAGTAGCTTTAGTGAAACAGAAAGGTTCTTCAGATGTTGAAAGTTCTTTATGGAACCATTTAGACAAAAGGGTTCTTCTATGGCATCGTGAAGCACCTTTATTTTTAAAAGTGTAGGCTACTATATTTCAGAAAACACTCAATCTCGAGCACAACCTTTTCGCACATGACAGTGTCTCCAAATAAAAATTCTGCAACATACTGAAGTCGCAGGGCTGTTTTATTAGTGATGATCACCTACTGGGCGAATCCGTGTCCTATATCTTTCTCTTATTCATACTGTATCGAAAGTGCTTCACAGCAGCTCAGACTGAAGTGCATGATAACTGCAGACCGCAGCGGGTTGTTCCTAATGTTTCAACCTGAGCACTACATGCAAAACACGCGGCTGTTACATTGTTACATATTCAGTGTTTATACTGAGCTCGTTCAGGTTCGCTCTGCACTGACCACACCAGGATGACCGGACACCATTTGAAGTGAAACCTTTAGATTTATCGAGTTATAACGAAACCTGTTATGCACAGCGATAATAAAAATAAAAAAAATAGGCTAAACAATATTAGGCCTACAAGTACAGAACAATACTTCCAAACAATATTGATACAAAGCGACGAATAGTGACTCACGTGTCAGTTCTCCGAAAGGCTGTTTGCTTCCTTTTCTCGTGTATTAAATCGTCTCCATGCATTTATAGTATATAGTTCCTCAAATGCGTGCGATGTTCAAGTTTATGCGGCTGAAGATGCGGCAGCACAGCCTCTATCAGGTAGATGAAGTGACGTCACAGACGCATGACGTCACGCGCCTGATCAAAGGACGAGCCTCAGATCAAGTACACAAATTACATTATGTGTATAATATACATTATATGCGCGCTGATCTTTGTGTGTGGTCACTTATGAGATCTATACTGCTATATCATACAGTGTTTTTATTTCACACTCTGGTTAGTTTATTTACTGCATTTTTGTTGCTATCCTCCTTTGAAACCGATTATTAAAACAGTTACGCGTTTTAATCATATGCTTTATGTTGCTTGAATGGAAAAGTTTTATTGTCGCATATCAAATCTTAGAGAATCTGTGTATTATATTTGCAATTTTAAAATAAGTAGCCTATAGCTGCACGGTCTAAAAGACCACTTAACACTTGAATGAATGAATGAATGAATACAAACCAGTCGCTAAAACAAGAAATGTTAATATATAAAATATTAGAAATATTAAATTGACTAATTAAAATAGTGAATATCGATGCCTCTATTAATAAGTGGACATCCATGTTCAGTATATTTTTGTAGCTATATTCGTTTAGTTTTTCTAAACACACGCACTGATGAAATATATGACTGAATTAAATTTGAGCAAACTTTAATGAGTGAAACAGCTTACAATAACAATCATTATATTATAGTTTATGGTCGCTACTACAAAGGTCAAATTCTCAAAATTACAGACTTTGATTTCTCTGTTGTTTTATGACTTTCAGAGCCTCAAGCCACGCAAACAATAAACTGAGGTTCACCATTAGGATGGCGTCTTCGCTTGTTAATGTTCTCTTTAAAAAATAAAAATGAAGTAAATTAATTAATAAAAAATAGTACTGCCGAGCCGAGCCCTTTGTTGTGGAGAGCCGCATATTTCTGACTGTTACATTAAGGTCTTGATGTAACATCTAGGCTACTTCCAGTCTTATTTGCTGTTACATTTAAAATTGTCATGTTTTGGGATCTCAGAAGAGCATGGAAGATAAATGCACTGAGCAAGGTTTACTGGCACGTCTAAAGATGTTGCTTCGTCATTTAAGGATTTACAAAAAAACATTAAAATTCAACTCGTTTGAAATTGTACCTAAGTCAGTGTTCACCGGCAGCATATTGTTGCATTGACTGAGCTAGGTCGTGTGTGAAATTTGAGGAAATGGCAGCACTTGGTTTCCAAATGGCCCAGTTAACATCGGCGCATGCCACATTACCCTGCTCTGAAAATGTGTTCTTTTAATTAAGTAAGCTTGAGCGCCTTACCCGGTCGTGCCTCTGTATATTTGCTGAGATTATTTTCTGACCTCCAAACGGAGTTTAGCATGAGATGTTGTGGAATAATGTTCTTGAAACACTCAAGTGCTTCTGTATGCTCGCTTAATATGCACGCATAGCTATATGTAGGTATGACCGCGAGATTCATCACTTTATAAATGCAGTCAGTTATGTTTTCGGCTGTTCTCTGATTTGTTTGCTAATATTGTGTAGTTTAGTGTAATGTGCTTATAAGTTAAAACAAAGTTGCAACTGAAAACTATTAATTATTGAAACTATATAAAATTATTGAAACACGCACCCGAGGGGCGCTAATGCCGCGGAGCGATACACCTCCAGTGTGCAGAAGGGAGTCAATTAATCCAATTAATCCAAGGTTACCACACCTCACGTGTTTTATTTATTCGTAATAGCCAACAAAGAGCATATCATATGCACGTCAAACACGTGCGTACTGTATGCACGCCAAAGTCAGTTTCTGCGTATAAATAGCACGTAAAATAAAAAAAATAAAAAATCGTGCTATAGATGTGCATTTTCAGAGCGTCATGCTTTCTATAGATGAATGCTAATTTCGTTTAAAAAGAAAATGGGCATTGTCATTTTTATCCCGCTGTTTGTGATATTTATTTGGAAAATGAAATAAAACTATCTGCAATGCGGTTATGGCGCAAATACATATTTTATTAAACAAAATAATGGTTTTCACAAAATCAGTGTAATCACAGGTAAATCCACCTTTTATTATGCAGGTTCGGGATCGGAATCTATTTTTTTGCTTAGCTAATTGAAATTTGTTAAGCATCTATAACAGCCTATCTGTATAAAGGCAGTCAGCTATGATATGTACGGGGGAATATAGTATAGTGTTTTCAGGAAACAGCTTTCTAGAGTGTTTTATGGAAAATCCAGGAGGCCTCTGTTCCTGCAGCTTGTATGTGGCAGGCCATAACTCCTGAAGGTCCTCAAGCAGGTCCTGGTCCTCCTGGCTTTTGCATGTCTCTCTGAGTGATATAATGAGAGGACACTGGTCCAGTTCAAAGGGACAAATTTTGCTGATTCCATTCGTCTTTTTCCATTCTTTCATTGTATTGCCACTGTGATAGTGCATAAATGTTGTCAAGTCATTGAAATAACAGTGTAAGTATAATGATACGTCTTACATCTTACAATACACCATCATTAAATAAACAGTGCACAGTTCATACAAATGTTTTTTTTGTATTTAACAGCTGCTTTAAATGCTCATTCATTGATACAATATAAGTCCCAACTAGAGGAATCTGCTTGATCAGTGATTTGATAAGTCCAGCATTATTACTCCTTTGTATAAGTGATTTAATATGATTTGAACTCTAATCATTAAACTTCAGCACGTCCATCATCCTGTAGCATCGCTGCTCCAGACATGAATGATTCCTCTGGGGGGGGGGGGGGGGGGGGGGCCCGCGTGGTTGTTGAGGAGAGTGTGCTGCTGCTGTAATAAACACTAGTCACACTTCTTCAGAATTAGTAATATCCACAGCCGATGATCTGATCAGCCCTATCTAGCAGTTCATGGCTGGTTAAGATGTCAAGCATGAGCATTCTGCAGCATATCATGCAATAGAATTTCAGTTTTCTATATAGCGTTAATAAAGAATGTTTATTCATCACTAAGATTAACCGTCATGTTGTGTCATTCTGAGCTGGAGAGGATTTTCTTTTTCCTAATATTCAGCAATATTATTGACTTGATTGCACAGGCACTAATGGATGAGAACTGAATAATGACCATTTACTGTTGTCTTTTTAGAGCTGCTTTACAGCAGAATTTAATAATGCTGTGCAATATTTAGCTAATCTTGAAACGGGTCGCATTAATGGTTTATTCCATGATGTCTTCACTCTCATGCAGTGTTGTGAGCAAACCAGAGGCAACTGTGGGACACAAGAGAATAAAAACCCGTGTGCTGTATTGTTTGGACTGTAGGACTACAGAGTAATTCCTGTCAGTATGTTTAGTGATTTGTGAGGATGTAACATTATTTATACATGCTTTCATTTGCATGAGCAGTTATGACATTGTAAAGCACATGACAGTACACACTGTTTATGGATAGTTGATCAAATTGAATCATGTTTTAAAAAATGCATATATTTTTATAATTAATAAAACATTTTTTTTAAATTAAATTGGTAGTGGACGATGCATTAATGTAAAAAAATAAATAAACCAGCATGGATGAGCTGTGGAAACATCCGTTTGATTGTTTTATAGAGTAGAGATCGGTGTGCAATTGACTGAAGTACATTTGTCAACAAGGAAATCACAAACATTTTGCTTGAGGTCTGGACCCGAGCCTTTGTTTTGACATCAAGAGGTGACCAAATAATATGTTAAAGCCCCATGATTTCTTCAAACTGACATAGTCAGAGTGTAATGTAAGCTACATTAATATGTTGTGCAAGATATTTCACACACAAAGGCCTTTAGTCCTCAGTAACTGTCTTTTGTACTGCTTGTATCTTTAGGTGCTGTTTTGACAAGGCTTGATGAGGAAAAACAGAAGAAAAACATCATCCGTGGGAGTTCAGCATTTTTACGCCATTGCTGCTCTCGATATTCTGGGCTCTTTATGTGTCCTGACAATGAGATTTATCGAGCAAACATTACCATTGTGAAAAATACATATTTAAACAAATTTTCGGACAAACAAAGAGACAAAGTAAACGCAGGGTGATGTCAGAGTGAGAGGACACACACCGGAGCCTTCGCTTCACGGCTTCTGAATGAGGGGAAGGTGAGGTCTTCGCCGGAGTCCTCACATGAGAAAAGCACACTGTCGAGAGAGACAAAAAGCTGCAAAGATGATTAAAAAGCTGTCAGGGTGTGTGCTAAAGACAGAGAGAGAGCTTCAGAAAGGAAAAAAAAACAGAACAAATACAGTAACACAGGAGTTTGAATGAGGAGACTCTTTTGTTACTGCTTCAATTCTAAATTGAAACAAATTTCAAAATAAACAATCATAATAATGCATTTTGCAGTTTGCAGATTAAAGGTTAGTGACTAGAGAGAATCACGTCTGCAGTTTTCATGCAGCCAATCGTCATTTTTGTGGAATTTTCTGGTTTGTGTTCTTTGGTCTGATAATGATAAACTGTATTTGCAGCCCATCTCTCAGCTGATGTCCTCTGAGATCAGTCTGGAACATTTCAGACATCAAAAGAAATGAGAGGGAACAAAAAATATACATGCCAAAGACAATAAGGAGAATCATTTCTAATGAGAAGAATAAGTCTTCCTCCTGTAGGCCACAAGTAAGCATACAATATATATATATGTATATCTCACACATACTTGCACATATTCATATGAAACTCGGTACACATATAGATCTCATTGAGCTGAACAACTTTCACGCTGCATGTCATAGGCTCCGTCCAACAGGAAGTTGGCTATTCAGGGCTGTTTAAAAAGTGCATGCTCTGGAATTTTTTTTTTTGATCTACTCCCTTAGAATTTCCAACCGATTGCCACCAACTCGGTGAACCTGATCTCACGACATTGGGATGCTCATTGCGATAATAGAGGCACATTCAACACTTTTGGCAAATGATTGTGAATGCAAATACAAATCCAGGCAGTTTTGGTGGTGCCATTGAGTTTTTGAACCGTTCACACTGACAGTGATTTACAAAATCTGAATGAGAGGTGCATTAGCAACATGATGCCAGATCTGCAAAGAAGGAACACTGGATATGTTTATAAAGCCTTTACATACTGCTGCATAAAAGTGCTGGTTATTTTATAACTTATACAGTATTGTATTTTATTGTGGTTGTTTCACAGGGCATCAACTGGATAGAAAGCCCGATGACAGCGAAATTTGGCAATAATGAAGAAGACTGGCCACTTGATGTAAATGTACCATCAAATATAGATAGTTTATTGTCTCTTACAGTTTAATCTTTACCAAAAATGATGAATGAAACAATGACCTGCTGATTTACATTTTCTGTACGGCAAGGCTGCATGTGCATTCCATCCTCTTCAGGGTGAAATCAGTCCAGAAAAGCAATTTTGTCTCAAACAAAATTTACTGCCAGGCCTAGGAATTCAACATGCTCCAGATCTGGGAAAAGCCCTCTCAAGCGCCACAGTCAGGAACAACCCTGGCTTTTTTATCTAGATGGTCAGATAAAATGCTATCTGCCCCCATAAAGCTGTTCATGGCAGTCTTTAGCAGGAGGCACTTCAATGTCACTGCGGCCGGGGCTCTGATAAAGTTCAAGCCAAACACAGGCTAATTTAGAAGGCCAATAAAAGGCTGCCGAGATGCAGTACCTGGGAATGATCTGAACTCTTCCCTCGTTCCTGTCTGCGGGCTTCCAGGCACATGTGAATGAACGGCATGAACTCTGGCTATCCTCAGCGAGAATGGAAAGTGATGGTTCTCAGCAGAGCGAGACACGCATGTGTGCGACGGGGCAATCAAAGAAGCGCTGTTTGCATGCACATCTCCTCAATCCACTACTCAAACACGAAGCATTTTGGTAGAAAAGCATGCATCTCTCGGTAAGTTTCCACTCTTTAACTGTTTGGCATGCAAAACGGACCACGATGTTGGCTAACCGTTTGGTTGTTCATTTTCCTCCCAAAGATGCTGTTTTCTTAGGAGAGAAGCCCAAACTTGATGGGCCTGTTTATTCGCAGAGAATACGTCTTTGTCTGGGCCTCCCAGGTAAGATAAAGGAGACAGACAGAGAGAGGGCATTAAGACGCTCCTTACAGGACCACCAGTGTTGCGTGCATGTGTGTCTGTGTGGCCGTGTTTGCCTGTGTGTTTGTTGCTGGGCGTGTTTGTGTACATATGCAAACATGTGTGACTAATTCAGGCAGCAGGACTTTGTATGGGATCGTTCTGTGAGCTAGGAGGTGTAGTAACTCGATCACTGTCACTCTAAACAGCACGTTTACCCTGGTCTGTCCTCAAAGCCGTGCCTGAGCCTCATGCAAAACCAACAGAGGAGCAGAGTATGATGGCACATGAGCAACCGGAGCAGAGTCTGCAGGTACGAAAAATTAAAAACGAGAGCAATTTAAAAGGAAAACTTTGTACCTCAGTTACAGTTATTGCACGTTTTCTGACCAAGTATGAATGAGCCACCTTTGAGCGAACATGCCACACTTTACTGGGTAATGGATGCTAAATGAAAACACACAGCCCTCTTTGGAATATAATATAGTTTACTAAAGAGCCAAAATTCCATCAGTGTGACGCTGTCATGGGCCAAATAACTCCTGAAATAAATAAACATTGTCTATCTGTTCTTACTACCGCTGCTAAAAATGATAACTCAGCAGCAAAAGAACTTAATGAAATGGGTTTCTGATGTGAGTATCATGAAGCTGGAACTGTTGACATTGCTGACACGCTGGCACACTGACTGCCTAAATGCAAAATATTCAAATTCAACCAAAGGAAAACCGTTCTGCTACCTACATTTTTGCAAAACTTAAAAAATGTACCTGTACTTACAATTCACTGCAGTTTCCAGCTGAAATAAACAGATTTTTAAAATCAATAAAGTCACTGTTTATTTTAAGGACCAATTCTCACTATTAACTAGTTGCTGATTAGCATGCATATTACTTGCATATTGGCTGTTTATTAGTAGGCTATAAAGCACATATTAAAGCCTTATTTGGCAGGACCATATTTCTCGATCCCCCAAACTTAACAACTACCGTACTATTAATAAGCAGCGATTTAGGTGTTTATTGAGACAAAAACCATATAGTTAATAGTGAGAATTTGTCCTTAAAAAAATAAAGTGTTGCCATTAATATTTAGTATTGCAGTTCCTTGCACAATACTGTTATGAGCTCAAAACACGTTTACCATAGTGCATGATTTGTGATTTTGATGTTTGCATCACATAACTAGCTCCACATGTGGCTTTTCTGGCGTATGTAGTAAACTTGCTCTGTTGCTCACCTGGTACAGCGCTGGAGTCTCGTAATAACGTGAAAAAATAGTTCAAAGACTTCTAGAAGCAAGATAAAATGGCATGGTTGCTTCAGTTTTTTTTATCTCACCTTTGCTTTTGTTAACACTATAGGTTGGTTTAGGGTAGGGACTGTAGGGTTTAGTTTAGGCGGTTCGAACGCTATAGAGCATTAACATTTTAGTTTCATTTCTGAACTGCCGCGGTACATGCAACAGCAAACGAATTAAAACATGGCCAGATTCATTTGTGCAAGAAGCAATATCAGTTTACATAAAAGTGGCCACAGGCATGTTTCTACAACGAGCCTGGGGTTTAAAATCACAGAATGACATTCAGTGGGATTGTGCACTTCCAGTTTTGTGTGAGGAGTTTCCACAAGGCACTTTCCTGTTTGAACACGACGGTGGCCCCGGCACACAGAGAGGTCCATCCAGAAACGGTTTGGTGAGATGGGTGTGTGAGAACAGGCCTGCACAGAGCCCTGACCTCAACCCCAGTGAACACCTCTGGAATGAACTGGAACGCCAGCTGACAGACGGACTGATTTGCCTGATCTCACTGATGTTACTAGGCCTGAACAGTAAATCCTCTCTGAGATCTGCTGGAAATCCTTCCTGAGGAGCAGGATGACTGGACAACCAATTTCATATTAATGTCAATGATTTTGAAATTAAATATTTGAGGAAAACTTATTAATGCACATGCTTTTAGCCATGTAATGAAGCTACTAATCATCAGTGTTGAGGGTAACGCATTACAAGTAACGCGAGTTACGTAATCAGATTACTTTTTTAAAAGTAACTAGTAAAGTAACGCATTACTTTTTAATTTTCAAAGGAAGTATCTGAGTTACTTTTTCAAATAAGTAACACCTTTTACTTGGTTTCCATATCTTGACTGACAGCTCTGGTGTTCCCATGGTGACAGAAATCAGGAGTCAGTGCAGAGCTTTGTGTGTGAACATGATCTTACTGTAGTTCTAGACTCAATATGAACCAATATACTCATATTTATGAGTAATGAGTAATATTTACTCATCTCACCTGCACAAAAACAGATTCAGTATTCCTCAATATGAATTAAAATGATCAAATGCAAACTCTGAATATTATACAAACCTGCAATAATTAACTATGTTAAATAAGACAAATATCATTTATGTATTTAATCCCATTTTATTAACCAATAACTGACCTGACCTTCGATGATCCAATTCAACCATACTAATAAGCAAAATTGACATATTTGTTTTTGCTGAACAGTGTTGAACTTTTTTCTCCTGCGTCATATTCTTCATGCAATTAATTTAACAGTAGAGTTTTCTTAATCATTCGATTAAAATGCTATTAAAACAAATGTATGTGTGATTAAGACACCCAGCGCTCTGATGCTGCTGTAATGTTGTTGGTTCACAAAATCAAAATTGTGTAATTATTATCTGTAAATATCCTACAAACAAACATAAAAAACTCAAAAATATGAATATGTTGGCTACCATAAGCTATAAATAAAGAGTTTAGATGGCCTGAAGCTGCGGCCGGGGGGCTTCATGTTAACAGGGTATTCAGTAGTTCTTTAGCGATGCCATAATGTTAGTTTCTGCACTGAACATGACATGTTGGACTGAATCTGAGAGCTGTAGTGGATGGGATCACAACACATTTTGCAGTATGACTCTGAAAAAGACTTTTATAGCGCATGGTGCTAGTTCACATTCCTTGTTCGTGAGTTCCCATACCGGTCCAGGCTGGTTTATGTTGGTTAGTGATGGTTTATGCTGGTCTAGCTGGTGGACCAGCATAGTAGTGCTTTCACTAGTAAAACGTAGGTGGCGAAGTTAGTCATCAAACATGGTTTTTCATGTTCATCTAGTCCACCAGTGCACTTGGAACAAACGGATGAGCGTTCATACTGGATTATCAGCAGGGATGTTTGAAAGTCGACTTATGGACAAGAGATGCTATGCTATGAATCTCTTTTTGTTTTCCAAACAGGTTTTAAACATCATGAATGTGAGTGTAGAGTGACATTACCTCTATCAGTCTGAGTTCAATGTCAAAGCTATATTTCCTCAGCGCTGCTTCCATTGAGAATATTTGAAATGATAAATATTCTTAGTATGTGTTATCATGAGCTTATAGTATCTGTCAACATTTGAGCTTTTAATAGTTCCTGCTAATTTATCCTCTCTCTTTACTAAATGTGCCCATGCTTTTCTTCTACGCTCTTTCTTTGCTGTTAATTAAGGTCTGTCCTCTCTTGGCTCTGTCTCATCTCCTTTGTCTCTCTACTTCCTCCGTTGTCAATAAGCGAAGCACGAGCAGCTGCGTTTGTCTCCACATTGTTTGGTTCAGCAGAAGGGGCCGCGGCCAGCTAAAACCGATGGGCCATATTTCAGGCCCAGTGTAGCTGGCGGAGTGAGCGGACAGGCTTTGATCAGTGCAGACGGCAGTGGGCTGATGGTGATGGGGTCAGCGCTGATTAAAGCTTCTACTGCACAACTTTACGCTCTACGTTCTGTCCACTGAAACGCATGACCCTGAGCAGCAATAGGACCACCTCCCTTGAGTGTGTGTGTGTGTGTGTGTGTTTGGCAAAACAGTATACAGTATAAACATAATATATGTGTTATATTTATTATGCATATATAAATACACACACATGCATGTATATATTTTGAAAATATTTACATGCATATATGTATATTCATATAATTTATGTTATATATAACATTAAACATAACATATTTTTCTTAAATATATACATGCATGTGTGTGTATCTATATATACATAATAAATATACACAGTACACACACATATCATGTAAACAAAAAGTTTTATTTTGAATGTGATTAATCGCGATTAATCGTTTGACAGCACCAATATATATTTTAGTCCCTATTAATTAATTTAGTACAGAAACTAAACATTTCTCCTCCAGTTTTCAGCTAATTGAAATTCAAAGTTTATTATTTATCTTTTTTCCTTTATTTACGGATATGACACAATCAAGACACATGATTAAAATATGCGTTTCCCGGGAAATCCATCCCGATATCGCTCAAATATAAGTCATTATTATAGGATTTATATTGTGATTTAGGGTAAGGCAGAACAGTCTTTAAAGATGCTTTTGTGATGTAGCTACTGTAAAAAAGTTACATAATGCAGTTTTCAATTCTTAACATAAGAAGCCGTAATGTATTAAAACATCATTGATATTTTGGGTGGAAAAAATCTCTGCCAAATCAAAGTGTGGAGTACCCACCATGAATGAAGCCAATTAAGTTAATCATATGAGAATAAAACAATAAAAGAGAATAATAGACCCTCATGATTGTCTCATAAATATCAGATCATTTTTATAAAGTAAGGTTAGTTCAGTTGTCAAGTGGTAAAACCCCAAGAATGTCAGAAAAAAGTCATTTTGAAAAGGCATTTAGAAGTATAGAGTTTTAGAAAAAAAATGCATTTAGTGATTAGGTGTGTTCACTCATATGTCATGGTCTAAGGAAAATATGTCAATACTTCTTTCTTGATGGTTGCACCACTTGACATTTTTGCAACCAGTCACTATGATTTATTAATTTGATATAACATACAAATTACTCAAAATGCATGAAACCAACAGAAATATGGCACATGCATTTTAACCTGCATTCATTGAATCCATTAACAGATTATTAGTCAGAAGACGGTTTCCTAAATGACATCAGACTAATGCCTTATCCATACATCTTGAGTTTGGAGCTGTTTTTAATGGCGCTCGTGTGAAGTAGCGTAGTGCATGTGTTAATCACGATGAAGGACGGCCGTTAGATGAGGTTCTGTGCCTCTGACCAGAGGTCACGTAAACACAGCTGGTGTTTATGTCCTGCTTGGTTGTGTCTGGGGCAGCGGTATTCCTCATCCGTACACACGTCCATGCCTCCTGTCTGTGTTTTCAATAAATCAGTGCATCTGTACTTACAGCGCGCCTTATCTCGGCTCAGATCCTGCTCTTTTAGGAACTGTGATGTGTTTCAGTCTCAATCCCTGCTGTTCAGTGCATCCTTCACATGTACGCATGCCGTTTCAGCTTCTTATCTGTTCCAGCATATTTGAACTTCTGCGTTATCAGCATCTGCTCTGAGTACTTTGGTGGACAGTAGCATATATTTTAAGACAGTTGGATTTGGAACAGATTGTCTCTTGGTACATTTTCTGTTTTTATCCTTTGACCCAGGCATCAGAACTGCAAAGAATGTTTTTGCATGAGTAAAAACAGCCATAAATAACACACACACACACATACTGTATATATATATATATATATATTTCAGCATCATTACTCCAGTCTTCAGTGTCAGTCTTCAGAAATCATTCTAATTATATGTGACCCCGGACCACAAAACCAGTCATAACGGTCAATTTTTTGAAATTGAGATTTAAACAACATCTGAAAACTGAATAAATAAGTTAAATAAATAATCTTTCCATTGATGTATGGTTTGTTAGGATAGGACAATATTTGGCTGAGATAAAACTATTTTAAAATCTGGAATCTGAGGGTGAAAACATTTTTTAAATATTGAGAAAATCATCTTTAAAGGTGTTCAAATGAAGTTCTTAGCAATGCATATTACTAATCAAACATTAAGTTCAGATATATTTACGGTAGGAAATTTACAAAATATGTTTGTACTTAATATCCTAATGATTTTTGGCATAAAAGAAAAATGCAATACAAGGTATTGTTGGCTAGTGCTACAAATATACCCGTGCTGCTTATGACTGCTTTTGTGCTGCAGGGTCACATATATATTTTGCAAGTTTAAATGAAGTAACATAAAAACCAGGAATATCAAGTGTGTTAAAAGTGTTGCTTCTGTTTCTTGTCATGCAGTCTTTGCATTGTTTAGACACGCTTCTCGTGTTACTCTTGCTGTCGGTGTGCAGGACGGGAGAAGCTAATTGCATTGTCGTATGCAGATGTCATTTTTGTTCAGATGCACTTGCGGAATAATTCATTTTGTTCCACCAGTGCCACAGCTGATTCTCACAGCGACCTGTTTAATATGAAATCCTGCAGGCTCACCCAAGGTGCATTCGTATCGCATGCAAAGAAGCGATCTGCTCTTGACAGGGCCAAACAGCTGCGGAGTGGAAGACAGCTTCATTATTGTCTTTGTGTTACAGATGGATGACGCCGCTGACAGACATGCCGAATAAATTGGCAGGGCTACGAAAAAGAAACGAGCTTACGTTACGGCTTTCCAGGAGTCTCAAGGTGTATTTTTAGTCAAATGAGTTGTTGCGCAGCGGTGTGTGGCATATGATTTCGTATGTTAAACGTATCCTGTCACCGTTCACTCGTCTTTGTTGAGGGTCTGAGGACATGATCAGAATGTCGGATGACATTTACAGAATCACACCTGATTCTGAAGCTTTTGTTTGCTTCATGCTACAGATGTCTGTCTGTCACTTATGACATGTGCAACACCCAAACGTCTAATATTGCAATGATTATAGCATTTTTAGTAAAGTTTGTACACAACTCTCGGTTACAAGATGAATCGTCCGTGGCCTGATCCGGCTCTCAGATATAAATCATGTGCTGCTGACATTCCTGAGAAGAATTTAAAAGCTCATTTGTCATGAAACTCAAGCACCATCAGTGAGATATGAAACAGACAATGCAATCGATTAGTTTACCTGCGTTAACCAGATTAACATTCAATTCAAATCTTTTACATTCAGCAGATGTTGTAAGAATTACACAAATATGCTGATATTTTTCACACTTGTGTGGATTTCTATCCACTGTTTTTAGATCGTAACTGACTGAAAATATTCAGGGAGCTCTTAAAATATCAGATCAGGTGTCTTTTTATGCTGCTGGATCTTTTCTCTTCACTAACGTGACTTTTCTTCATCGTTCTCCTGGTGTTTTGGTGATTTTTCGTGCATGTATGAGGTCAGTTCTGCTCACTTTCACACAGAGAGTTACATTAACTAACAACAAACCCACTGACTAACCACACAGTAGTCAAAATGATTTGTGTCGAATGTTTTGCTTTAGACTTGTTCTTGTGCTCTCATGAAACCTTTGGGGCCACTGCATGTTTATGCCTATATTTGATATATGGATGTATGCTGCAGTGCTGATGGACATGCATATACTTTCACTGACTGAATGAAGGCCGAACACACCTTTGTATTGTTCAGGAGTGATTAGATGGGCTTGTTTGCCCTTTTGCCTTTAGTTGCAACAATGACATCCCAAACCGTTTAGTGCTAGTTCACTTACTCCTAATGGAGGGTGTGACAGAAAACTAAAGCCTCATTCTCATTCTGGAGCTGACACATCGGATCTGATCGGCAAAGAGACTCCTACATTATCAACAGAATAAGAAAACGACTGGCTCGAGTAAAAGGCACTGTTCCGCAAATGTAAAGAAATTGTTTTATGAAGAAAAGCAATAGACAAATAAGCTGCGTTTGTGTTTGCAGGAAATGTGGACATCAGTTTTATTTAAGTATGAAATCATAAAACAAAGACCGATGGAAGTCTGATTCCTCAGTGTATAAGAACCTTGTTCGCATTAAACCACAGATGTGAATGTCCATGTGTTGGGAATTTATATAAAGCTCATATTTGCTTGCTCTGCGCTTTTGCATGATATAAAAATGTAGATCACATCAATATTGGTATAATTATAACACATTCCAAACAGCTTTAATATTAACAGAGCACATGTAACATCTTCTGAATACAGTATTTCATTACAGCTCATGTTTTGATGAGTGAAGACATTCTAGAATGCAGCTGTATATGTTAAAAAGGACAAACTCATAGTTCTGCTTATCAGAAATGGCAGATAACAGATGTGTTTTGCTGCGTATGGATACACGGTTCTGTTTGACTGAAGTCCTTGATACGATGCATGCAGAGATTCACATGCGTTAAGTGAAATGATCGCAATGACCTCAGTGTCAAAACACTGCAAGAAATGCTCAAAATCTCTCCCTGTATCGTCCCACTCTTACTTAAAATGTTGAGAGAAATTGGGAGTAAGATGTTACTGTAGTTCTAGAAGAAATGTGAACACGCATTTGCAAAAAACTGCACTTGCAAAAAAAACAGATTCAGTATTCCTCAAAATGAATAAAAACACGTGAAATGCAACTCAGAATATGATGCAAACCTGCAATAATTAAATGTTTAAAAACACAAATGTCCCATTTTATTATTTTATTCATCCAATTGTACTTTTTTACTGCTGAAGTGTGCTGAACTTTCTTCTTCTGCATTCTACTGTACAGATCTGAATGTACTTTTCCTTCAGCCTGAAGCTTATTCATTTCACTTTCTGATGTTAAGGGGCTTTTACATTTGCTAAAAGTAAAACTTGTTTATATTAAAAACAAACAAGCAAGCCCGGGCCAGATTTAAAAAGTAACACAAAAGTAGCATAACGCATTACTTTCCATAAAAAGTAACTAAGTAACATAATTAGTTACTTTTTTAGGGAGTAACGCAACATTGTAATGCATTACTTTTAAAAGTAGCTTTCCCCAGCACTGTTGATCATGCAACCTCTGCACATCTGAGAACCAGACTAATGTGTGCATCAATCAGGAGATGTCTCTGTCTCAGTGAGTCAGGTTCTCGTTCAGAATAACTGAACATGGACAGGCTTGAGAAAAGAGCTTCAGACTCTCCCTTCTGTCTCGGTTCCTGTTTTCTCAGACTGATGGAACGCCCGCTGCGGTCACTCATTGTTCACCGCTATGACAAGCAAACACTTTGTAGGGGCATGTAGACACACCTGGCGCAGACATGTTGGCGGAGAGCGAAAAGAGAGGCGCTCAATGCTCGTTTTGAGGGTCTCCCACGATCAATGCAGCTCCTCGGAAATGGCTCTCCGGAGCTCAGTCAAAACAAAAGCAGGCCTCGAGCGAATCTGGCTTGAAGACAGGTAAAACCTGAAGACCAGCTGAGCTGTCAGTCACGCCGAGACATCTGCCCTTCATCAGTCTGACAGGCGGATAATCTCCCCTCTCCGGTGGCTCCTTTCACATTACAGGCTCGGCCCATTATCCAGCCTCGCACTCGAGTGGCGTTTCACTCAGACAGCGTTATGAGATGCATCCTGGGATGCTTTTGAATCGTATTAAAGGAGTTCACATGTATCGGTAACACTATTTCAATAGTCCACTTCAGACATTCAAAGTTACTACTTTGCATGCACATGTCAACTTATTCCACTAACCCTAACCTAACAGTCTATTAATATTCTAATGAGAGTTAGTGGACATGTAGTTGCAAAGTTAGTTAGTAGAATGCCTAAAGTAGACTATCAGAATAAAGCGTAACCCATGTATCTGCTCAAACTCATCTATTAAAATGATACAAATAGGTAATTCTAATTTTGTAAAAAAAACGATATCTAGGCATAATTTATATCTACACTCTTAAAAACAAGGTTCTTTATTGGCATTGATGGTTCCAGAAGAACCTTTAACAAATGCACAAAAGGTTCTGAATAGTGTGAAACTGTTCTAAGAAAAATTATCCTTTTAAGAACCTTTTACTGAAAGGTTCTGTGAGAAACCATAAATTGCTCTTCTATGGCACCTCTGTAAAAAAGAGTGCACATTTACAGTGTTCACTTCAGCTGCTTAAAGGAGTAGTTCATCTTTTGAACACAAAAGACGATTTGGTAACACTTTACTCAAAGCCTTGATATATATAATGCATTATAAAGGGTTATTAAAGACCATAATGCATTATAGTTATTCATAATGCGTGTTGTTATGCATTATATCTTGTCGTAAATAATTATAACTGAATTTACATTGAACTTGCATTGTGTAACAATGAATTGGAAAGTGTTATAGTGTATTAATTGTGGTTACAGTTATTCATGAGATTATACAATGCATTATAAGGTGCATTAATGCATTTAAACTACCTTTCTTATGCATTATACATAAAGGCTTTAAGTCAAGATTTTTTTGAAAACCTCAGTGGGGTCCAAATGGGGTTTAAGCAGAAGCCTTTGGATCAGAAGGCTTTTGGGATAATGAGAAACGTAAATTAAGGTGATTGTATTTATAATGAAATACAGCTCCGTTTCCATGCGGATCTGCTGCATGCAATATGTCATTTAAGTTTGTGCTGAATGCAACCGAATGTTTCCCACATGCAGCATGATGCATTCATTCTTGCACTACACGCAATTTTAATCAGGTCACATGAAGAGTCTTCATCAGCAGAGGTGAATGAACTCGAAAAGTGAGCTGGCTTACAGTAAATGCTTGATGAATGTACTTTTAAGACATGGAAAAAAAAACACTGCACTCTTTCACTGCGACCGCACCTAGTTTGTGAAAGACCTCCCGTAGCGTCTGCGCTCAGCTAGATCCCATAATCCCTCAGTTTGCACTTTAAGTAAATTATGAGCTGAGTTGCCAAATTGAACATATGAGAGATAAACTGTTTTTAAGAACGTCAAGACGTCGCGGCTTATATAGTCATGCATGCGTGATTATGTCAAATTGCAAAGTAGCACCAAAGTGTTAAGATATCTGCGGCACCTGTACAAATGCAACATTTTCATTCCACATATCCCATCAGGATTTACATCCAAGATCATGCTAAACACCATTAAAGAAAGTCACGTTTGACGTTTTCATTTCAGACTTGGCTTTCTGGGGTCTGGATGTGTGTTCGGTGTTTGATTGACAGCAATAAAAGGGGGAAAAACAAGTCAAATGTTATATCAAATTGCGTTTGTTAGCCGGAGCGGGGCCATGCCTGACTGTCCCCACAGGGATTTGGGATAAATATACATGAGAGGTGCAGCTCCAGTCTTTCCATCTAATTTGCGAGCGAAGGTGTGTATGTTTGGCGGAACGATGAGCTGTGGATCTGTAATGGGGGCCGCCGTCCTAACAAGCTGCTTCTGAAGGCTTACGCCGGCGTAAATCCCTCCGTCCCGCTCTCTTTACCTGTATCTCCTCCTGCCGTAAGCTTGCACATGTCTGTTCTTCTCATTTGTGAAACGCAGTTGTGTTTTACATGCTTTGCTCGCACTGGAACCACATTAGGTTGCTACCAGTCGCTGCCCGAGTCTTTTTGACATTCGCTCATATTCACACAAAGCAGACCGAGAGTGTGTTGTTGGGTGTAAATTGGGTTCAGCTGTGGAGATTCAGAGTTGTGTTGGCACCAGAGCTGGGTAGATTACTTACAAATTGTAATCCTTTACTGATTCTAAATTACATGACAAAAATTGTAGTTAGTAATGTAATCCATTACATTACACATTGTAGGTAATATAATCAGATTACTTTGATTACTTTTGACCTAACTCGTTTGTCACATTGATTTAAATAGAATTATCTTACACCATATTGACATAAAAATACAAAGAGTATGAAAATATATTCCTTTGTTGTTATTAACAACATAAAGTGCTCTTTTGTTGATTTTGATAGCTTCTATTGTCCTCATTTGTAAGTCGCTTTGGATAAAAGCGTCTGCTAAATGACTAAATGTAAATGTAAATAAAGCGCATTAGACATTATTTTACATCATGGGGTTTGAGAAGGAACTGCAGGGGGTTTATGAGTTTACTGAAAAGCTAATTCATTAAATTTTAATTCATAAAATCGAAAACATACTAAGTAAATCAAATGTTTTATTTGTTTATCTGCATGTCCTGTGACCATAACGAATGTTAGAGAACCATGAGCATGCAAAACTTAATTATTAAAATATTTATTTTTTAAATCTCAGGTGTAATTTAAGTAAATATATTAGGTGAAAGAGGATCAGATGACAGAAGGTTTGTGAATTTGTGCATTTTAATGTGTTTGAAATACAAAAGCCTTCAAAAGACATAGCAATACATGGTTAAATAACCTACAGAGTGATCAAATAAAAATGAATGTGTTCATCAGTAACTGACGCAATGTTGAAACACTTAAACCTGTAATGATTTATGTAAATCCAGTGGTCAAATGCTGTGGAGACACCTGACTAATGACTGATCTCTGAGTGAATGTCCACAAGACTTTCTGAGTGAATATAAGCGGTAGACTATTTTAGAAAGGACATTTTAAAAGATGAAATACAGGAACTAGGGAGAATGAATAAATTCTGACAGTATCAAAAAATCAATAAATTTGATTTGTTGTTAAACTGAACTGTTAAACTGAGACGGATATGGGAGCATTGTGTGGCAGGTGCTGGTGTTCTCAGAGTTGTCAAAATAAAGTCCTGCCTCTGACATATCTAGCAAACCAAAAAAAATGACACCCTGGCCCATGCCAATAATTCAAAAATGCCAAATATCGGCCAAACAGTAAAAAAAAATTGTTAGTTGATGCCAGTAACTACAAAATGCCAAACAACAGCCAAACAGAAAAAATTGTTAGTAATGTCAATGGATTAAAAAATGCCAAATATCGGCCAAAACAGAAAAAAAAAACGATAACAATCATTTTTAAAAATGCCAAATATCGGCCAAACAGAAAAAAAGAACCGATAACAATCATTTAAAAATGCCAAATATCGGCCAAATAGGAAAAAGTTATTGGCCGATGCTGATTATTAAAAATAGACAAATATTGCCCAAACAGAAAAATTAACCGATAATGATAATCAAAATGCAGAATATAGCACAAATAGAAAAAAAATATTAGCCGATACTGATCATTTAAAAAATTGCTGAATATCACCCAAACACAGAAGATGATAATTACAAAAATCCAAATATCGGGCAAACAGAAAAAATGATTAGCTCATGCCGATAATTTTGAAAATGTCAAATATCGGCAAATATATCGGCCAATAAAAAAAATCAATACATTTATTGCTATTGTGTGGATAATATGTGATCCATAAAAAAGTAACTGTAGTCTGATTACGAGTATTTTAAAATGTAATTTAATCTAATTACAAGTACTTAATTTTTGGAATCTGATTACATAATCCAGATTACATGTAACCCAGTTGGCACTAACGTAAACTCACCTCCAGCACTGCTCCAGATTCAGCTCTTGGCCTTTGGTTTCTCTCATGCAACTCACACAGATTAAGATGCACATCAGTCTCCAGATAAGATGGCTGCGGGTTGTCGGCAAGCCTTGTTTGATGAGCTCCATTTCAAACGGTTCTCGATACAATGGGGAGATTATGCTTTGCATAAACCGTTAAATCCAACGATACAAGCTTCTCTAGAGGACTCTCGTGACTCACGTCTGTAGTGCTCTCAAATTCATGTACGGCTTCTGTTATGCTCTTCTATTCCAATAGACTTTGTAAATGAGATGATTGCAGAACAGAAGGGTTTTCTCTGGTGGTCTGTGCATGTTTTAATGACTCATTATGTGCACCAGGTAAAACATGCTAACGAGAAGCAACCTGCAGAATGTCACGCAATACAAGCCTCCAGAAGGGCCACCAGGCAAATGTTACGATACACATAAGGCAAAAAAAACAAAACAAATTGTTACATGGCAACAATATCCTGCAGGTTTCTTCTCGGCGTTTACAGTCGAGTGCGGCTGGTGAATGGACAGGACAAACAGAGCGATACAGAGGCACGCATATACAGACGCAATCACATTTATTTACACTCAGACATAAAACACACATTTGTCAGCGGGAGGTTTTGCTACCAAGAGAAAGTAAAAGAAAGGGGAACGTCATTTGTTGAATGGGTGGGCAAGCTCACACACGGCGCTCAGCCAACACAAGCCACTCAATAGACTGCTGAAGTATTTCTTGAAACGCCAACCTCGACGATCTTTCATCCAGCTCTGATGAATGGCCAAACACCAATAATATCTTACATTTACACAAGTACAGTGAGGACGAAGAACTTCTCATGCGGGACGTTGTTCCTATTGCTCATTTCATTACTTTAGCTTAAAGGTGGACGGGAGGATGTTCAAATACATTGTTTAGTTCTTTATGGAAGTAGGCTAATCCATACGTTGACTACTTTGACTACTACACTGCTTTGCTATCAAAACAACTGCGTTCGCGACACTGCAGCAGTGACATGACCTTGGGACTTCCTGAATATTTTTAATATATCGAATTCATAGAATTAAATTAAATTAAATGCACACAGCTCATTCAGTAGCTTTCTTATAAATGCAGCTGACATCTCAGGAACGTCAGTACTGTTGCCACTAGACCATGACGTTTCAAAGTCCACGCCTTAATCCAACACACAAAAAAACAACATCCTCCATCTTTGCAAATGTCATCAGCCTGAAACGTCAGCTTCAACAAAGTGTGATAAATGTCATGTTTTTGTAGTCCTCAAATGCACATGTTGAGTCAGGCTGTCTGATGGGCTTCTTAATTATCCTGTTGTGTGTTCGCTTGTATGACGTCGTGGGTGGATATGTCTGTAATTTGTTTACTGCTGACAACTCTGAATTAATATGGAAGACATTTGACAGGCAGTGAGGCATGGCTGCTTTAGAGCGAGCTGCTGTCATTTAAAAAAATGAATTTTGTGCTAGTGTTCGTTGCTTAATTTCACTATAAATGGCTACAAATTACAGAGAGAGAAAAATCTACCATATGCCCTTTTGACAGGTTGAATACTGAAAGAAGAAATCTGCAGACCTTGGAAAGTATGTAGACTCAGAATTCCTGTTCGTCTGCAAAAAAACAAGCTCCATTTATTTCACAGACATAACACTGAAAATAATGCTGCTACTCATCATCTTAAACAAAACTCTTCAATATCTGGGTCATTCTCAAAAGACTGCATTTGTGCCAGAACAGATCAGAATGAAGTACTTATTCTGTGGCTCTTACAGGTACTTTTAGCCTGAGCTGTGAGAATACAGTTTCTACTGCCGTTCAGCTTCAGTTAACCTTTTGAAATCTGCTGGAGAAATCATGCTTTCCCACCTCAGGCCAGGATTATTATTGTTAACTAAAACCATAGCAGGAAAAAAAGAGGACACTGTGTTTGTGTTCAAAGTGGTTTGGTGTGTCTCCATGCACAGTCTCAAGAGCACGGGGGAGGTATAGAATAGAATAGAATAAACTTTATTGTCCCATTTCTGGGAAATTTTCCATTGAACATTGTCACATTTTATTCGGTAACATTTTAGAATGCTGAAAGTTGCTTCAAATGGTTCCATAAAGAATATTTAACATCTGAAGAACCTTTCTGTTTCACAAAAAGCTTCTTTGTGGCGAAAGAAGGTTCTTCAGATTATAAAAAGGTAAGAAAGAGATGGTCACCAACCTTACAAAAACATCAAAAGTTTACAATGATTTCAGTCATTAGTAGGGAGTTATCACGATCTTCACTTTAGAATACTGGTCCAAATAATCAGTAGTTCCTTTAGAAGGATTTGTAATATTTGAGTCATTACTAGTGGGTTACCATGACCTTCACTTTAGAATTAATTACACCTTATGCATTATTCATATTAATTATGAACCTGTATACGATAGTTCTTGGGGAGGAATTAAAAAAATACTGATTAGCTAATAGTGAACTACCACATTCGACTAAACACTATTACTTACTAATTCATTAATCAGAGTTTCTTGTTAGATACTAGAAGTTAGTAGAGTGCTTATATTGCGTTACTCATGTGCTCTTGTGTAGTTATTCATTAATGATGGAACAGTATTCTAAAGTGTTTTCTTTTATTCTCAACAAATTACATAAAGTAAAGATTTTCAACTTCATCGAGATCCAGTGTGTGATTGATCCAGAAGTGTTCCCTTCATTTTTTGAGCAATACATACAATGCATCTGTATTGTAAACGGAGCTATATGCAATGCTGTATTCATTTTACACATGAATAAGACAAACGTTTTTTGGCTACAGGTTTTCTCAGCTGCACCGAACAGGATCTTTGCCACGCTTCTGCCAGCAAGATTCATGCAGCACTTGTGATGAAGTACACAATATTCAATCTTTGGCTTTATGGCCTGTTTCTCCGTTTTTGACGTCTTGTTCTGTTTCTGTTCAGATCTGTTTTGAAGGGACGGCCTGATCACTTTTCTCCTTACTAAAACAGACAGTCTCATTTAGCTGTCTAACGCATGTTATAAAATGATGCAAAACAAAGAAGCGAATGAAAATGCCTGCGCTACACTAATCCGAGGCTGGAAAGTGAGTCGTTTTGCATTCAAGTGCCCAGTGGTTTTCCAGGAGGAGTGAATAAGACGGATGGTGTTTAAGGAGGCTAATCCTGAGACCCCGCTGTGCAGGAGTCATGATCTGTGGATCTTCATGAGATGGAGACACGTATGATCTGAGTGTGTTTGGTTGCAGACAGAAGACCGGACTGCTGAGATAAAGTCTGGTGTGCCTGTATAACGCTTGTGCACTGTACATCAGTTTTGGATGTGCGTGATTTAATATTTCATGCTGCCACTTTTCACTATAAGCACAATTTCAAACAAGCTTTACAGAAAACCATAATGTTTAAGTTTATAATACCTTAATATCTTCATGCCTTGCGGTCACATTTGTGGTCACTATAATAGAGTTCATTTTGTGACAATATGGTGATGCCAGGAACGAGGAAGAAGAAGGAGACGAGGATCAGACCTGAGTGCAGCTTTTTAATGATAGAAAACAACACTAAAGGAAAACCGAAACACATGAAACAACTCTGAAGAAAACACAGGGAAAGCAGAACTTCAGTACACAATGAGGGAAACCACTATAAAACTAGAACAGGAAACCAAACAAGCAGAACATCGACGTAAGAGTCCAAAACAACACAAAACAGACATAAGCAATCGAGCAGTCGAGGTTTGCTGTATACTCTGGCTTTACATGAGTGTACTGTACAGTTGGATAAACTTATATTCAGTTAGGTCCACATATATTTGGACACAGGCACAATTTGTAATATTTTAGCTGCTAAACCAAAACATATTCAAGTTACAATTATATCATTTTTATGGGCTTAAAGTGCACACTGTCAGCTTTGATTTGATTTCATTCTTTAATTTGTACCTCCCCACTTTTTCGAGGGACCATAAGTAATTGGACATTGACTCAAAAGCTGTTTCGTGGACAGATGTGGGCTATTCCTTTGTTACGTCTATATCAATTAAGCAGGTAAATAATCTGGAGTTGATTCTAAGTGTGTCTTTTGCATTTGGAAGCTGTTGCTGTGAATCATGCGGTCAAAGGATCTCTCCATACAAGTGAAACAGACGATTGTTAGGCTTCAGAAACAAATCAAACCCATCAGAGAGATAGCAGGAACATTAAGAGAGGCTGAAGCAACAGTTTGGTACATTCTGAGAAAAAAAGAAGGCACTGGTGAGCTCAGAAACATAAAAAGGCATGGACGTCCACGGAGGACAACAGTGGTGGATGATCGGAGGATCCTCTCCATGGTAAAGAAAAACCCTTTCACAACATCCAGCCAAGAGAAGAACACTCTCCAGGAGACAGACGTGTCTACGATCAAGAGAAGACTTCACCAGAGCAAACACAGAGGCTTCACCACAAGCTGCAAACAAGGCCAGATTAGACCTCTAAAAAAGCCAGAGCACTTCTAGAAAAGCATTCGTTGGACAGCTGGAATTAAGATCAAGCTGTACCAGAATGATGGGGGGAAAGAAGTCTGGAGAAAGCTTGGAAAAGCTCATGATCAAAGCACACACATCATCTGTGAAACATGGTGGAGCAGTGTAATGCATGAGCTACATGGCTTCAGTGGCTCTGAGTTACTGGTGTTTAGTGATGATGAGACAGAAGACAGAAGCAGCCGGATGAACTCTGAAGTGTGTAGAGATATACTCTCTGCTCAGATTCAGTCAAATGAACAATGACCCAAAACATACAGCAAAAGCAACACAGGAGTGTTTGAAGGTACCAAATATAACAAAATGCTGGGTTGTTTTAACCTAACGTTGGGTCAAATATGGACTAACCCAACTGCTGGGTTAAATTTTGGTTAAATTTTTAAATTAGCTTTTTAACTCAACAGTTGGGTTAGCAAATGTGACCCAACATTGGTTTGAAACAACCCAGCATTTTTTAGAGTGAAAAAAAGTGGATTATTCTGCGATGGCCGAGTCAATCTCCTGATCTCAGCATGCATTTCACTGCTAAGGACAACACTAAAGGCAGAAAGAGCCATAATCACACAATAACTGAAGTCAGCTGCAGTAAAGGCCTGGCAAAGCATCAGAAAGGAGTAACCCAGTCTCTGCTGACGTCCATGAGCTCCAGACTAAAGGCAATCATCACCTGCCAAGGATTCTCAACAAAATATTAAAAACGAACATTTTATTTATGATTATATTTATTTGTCCAATTGCATCTGAGCCCCTGGGAAAAAAGGGGGACTGTGTATAAAAATGGTTGTAATTCCTAAGCATTTTATGTTATATTTTTGTTCAACCCCTTGAATTAAAGCTTAATGTCTGCACTTCAATTGTATCTTGATTGTTTCAGTTTAATTTTATTCTGGTGGCATACAGAGCCAAAATTATGAAAATTGGGTCAGTGTTCAAATATATATGGACCTAACTGTATACTGGTGTGTTCACTTGTGATCGGAAGTAAAGAACTTCTGTAAATTAAATGCTGTGAGGTGGAATACTGTACAGTACTGTTGTGGAAAAGCGTGACAAAACATGGGATTTAGACTTTGATGCTTGTAAAGAGTTGGAACAGGGGATTTGTGTGACTGGATGGCCGGTGAAACCAGCTTCAGCTGAAGACATTACTGTGCTGCAGATGCTGATTATGCGGTGACAGAGCATAGACACGCCCACTGACCATCCACTGACACGCCCACAGACAGGCCACGCCCACATGTGGACACAAATGTATGTTAATACCAGGTCAACTCAATCATCCGAGAGCATTGTGATCCTTCACTGTCACATCTTTACATTGTAATGAAGTGTTCCACTCACTGAAGATCCTCAGACTGTTCGACTCGATGAGATGTCAGTGCTGCTTCACAGTGTGTTTCAAAAGTGTCTCTCCTTGCATGTGAAAACAATCTCGTTCCTGTAACAACTGTTCGTTGATGAACCTGTCATGGCTTGCAGTGCTCAGATGTTCAGAATAAGTGGCGAAACCACAAACAGAAGCAGAAGGACTGCAGATGAGTCACGGTCAGGAACTTTCCTCTCGTTCTACAAGAAGATCAGAAACCTGCACATCACCAAACATAATATCATTTTGAGAAAATATGCAGAATGCTTATGTGGGTATGGGGGAAACACACACACACACACACACCCACACACACACACTCACACACACACACACACACACACACACTCACACACACACACACACACACACACACTCACTCACTCACACACACACAACGACACTAAAACACCCACACACAACACACACACTCACTCCCACACACACACACACACTCACGCACGCACGCACGCACACACTCACTCACACACACACACCACACACACACACACACACACACACACACACACACACACACACACACACACACACACACACACACACACACACTCACACACACACACACACACACACTCTCACCCCTCACCACACACACTTACACTCAACACCACCTCACAACACACACCTTACACACATACACACACCACACACAAAGCCCAAAAAAACACACACAACAAACAAACAAACACACACAAAAACCCACACACACCACTCTCTCTCTCTCTCTCTCTCTCTCTCACACACACACACTCACACACACACTTTTCCATATTCCAAGCTTGCGTGCTGCTCTGGTGACTTCATGTGTTCATGAGTTGTGAAAATTATGAATATAAATCTAGGAATTATTGGATCGTTGGACTTCAAATCAGTAGGTGTTGAGACATCGAAAGTAACTAAGTAATGATCTGTTTTATGGATGGCAACCTACTGCAATCTTATTAGTAATTACGGTAGTTACACTACTAGTTACTGCAAAAAGTAATATTATTACTGTAACTACATACTCCTCAACACTGCTGCTGAAGACATAAACTGAGCAGCCTGAAAAGACGGGCCTGACCTGCATTTATCGAACAACAACGCAGGAAAATCCAGCAGTGCAAAAGAGCTGACTACGAGCTTCGAGCTTCACGGCGTGCGTCTGATTAGAAATAATGTGACTTTCTAGTCTGTGGTTCTGTGTGGTTTTATCTGTTTGCTTATTTTGTGTGAGTTACAGCTGTTTCATTCTGTTCTGTGTGATTTTTAAAGACTGGAGCACAAGCAGCAGTGCAGACAAAACAAGCACATCAGCTTCCCAGGGAACGATGATGGGCTGATGGCAAATGCATTTGTGAAACAGCGTTCATGAGAAGCTCAGCCATGGACTGCTGCAGGATAGTGGCAAAATATATTTGAGTTATTTTCAAGAACAATATCCAATACATTTAGACATTTAAGCAAATTTTAAGCTGCATTTAAGGTTAAAAAACAACCTTAGAAAGTGGAAACAATCTGCCTTCTCATAAATAACTTCATATGTTGATTCAGGCCCTCTTATGCACCATTAAATCTCATATTTCCTCCTAATTAGGCAATGGAGATTCCATATATGGCAGCTGAACTTCATATAAGACAATTATTGGGTTTTACTTTTAACCCTCTGGTCAAAACCGAAAAAAAAAAGTTTTGTTTTTTTTATAAAACTTTAGCTTGAACTTAATCAGAATGGTACAAAACTTTGGAAAGATTTTGGCACTTGCTATGTGGGGAAAAAAATAATAAAATCATGGACATGATTCGAAAAGGTTAACTGTTTGTGGTTAAAAATGGCCACATTGGAAACCAATGAGAAACAAATTCCATCTAGTGGAAACCTTTGGTACTGCGGCCACAAAACCTTACTGAAAGCTATTTTTTTGAGATATCAACCTAAAATTTGGAACACAATTTGTTTAGGTTTACATTTTTGATTTTTGAGGAAGAGTAAAACAAATATATTGTTCATATAAAATTTGAAGGTTTTTGTGCTGCATTCATAACAATAAACGTAAACTTCTTTAACTTTCACAATGATCTGCCAACATCTTCAAAAAGAGACCAGATTAAAGTCTGTACTCCAAAGCATTCTGGATTTACAGCAGATTAAATTGAAGATTTCATTAAGCTCAAAAAGAGATTATAACTATTGCATAAATATAATTTATTACCATAACATTTTGTTACCCCTAAAATGACAATAATTTATATTAAAAACATTATCAAACTAAAATGGGTTCAACGCAGATTATATTGGAAATAAAAAATAAAATTCTGTCATTTTTGACCAGCATGCAAGGAGAGGGTTAAAATGTATACCCAAATACACTGCAACTGTTTTCAGTAATCACAGTTTTTATTCTAATTTTAAATCTCTCCTCTAGTGGTCTGTCAGAGTGATGGTTTAGCTCTGCACTTACACTGTGTTCATTTATAAAGACTTCCTATTTAAAAAGCGCCATAAAACAGCCCTGATTAAATCATTCGAGCAGTGGCCTGATCCCGTAGAGCTTGACCTCTAATTGCACCGAGCCTGTTTTACACCTTCAGATTATATACATAATTGATGTGGTACACTGTCTAATTGTCTGCCCTTCCACATTCAGGCTTTAGTTAAATGAGTGTTAGTGAAGGTAGATTGGCCACATTTCTCTCTCGGTAGGTGCTAAGCCCTTTCCTTACTTTCAGAGCTTCTCACATTAGCTATTGTGCAGTTAGCATGAGCGTATAGCGGTTATTAGTGAACATAAACAGGGCTGAGAATGTCTTTGCACAGCGTCCAGCTTATATTCCTCCATATACTCCACATATTCAGCGTCAGGGGCTCCAGGTGTGATCTTTTAAGAGTCTGTCGCTGGAAGACACACGTCTAGCAATCACTAATCTGAATACTGGAGCTGATTTCTAACAGTCAGTGCATGGGTTTCTGATCTACTTCAGACCACAGACGGACTGCAGTGAAGCTGTGCACAAATAATTGCATTCGCTGGAAAGTCTTAATGCGGTTTCATTGCAGGTGCAATTTTGCTAAAATGAGTTTTTATTTATTTACATATAACAGAGCATATATTCTGTTTCCGAGCCTGATTTAGGATTCAAACAAGCTTCTCTCAATCTTAACATTCTTAGTGCATCAGCTTTTGTTGCTTTATTATAATTCATGTTTTTTATCATGTATTATATGTATTCAGGTGTTTCCACTTTTCAACATAAAATTAAAAAAAAGCAAAAACCTAAAGCATAGTCATTATCTAAACAAAATAAATATAAAATACTTCATGACATAAAATGAATAATTCAATATATCCACTTTTTCATTTTGTTTAATAACATCTGTGTTTGAATGCACCTACATTTGAGCACAAACAATTTGAGGGTTTCATAGAAAGTATAAGTGAAATATCATTTACATAATTACAATTATAGTGCATGCAGTACAAAAACACCATTTTATTGAATGTACACTAATAATGTGAGAGTTATTGCCTTATGTTTATAATTGAATATTCTCTTCTCTGCATTTGATACAGAATATTCAGTATATATACAGTAGAATCTGTATTGTGCTGCAAATACTTCTTTCTCTAGATTTTGTGTTTCTGCTAGATGTGTTTAAAAGCTAATACTGTCATTGTATAATATGTAAAACTCTGCTTTATTGGTGCTTTTCTTTGTTTCTTCAGCTTCTTTAGCCTCTCCTTCAGCTGCAGGTCTGGATCTCATTAAACGCCGGAACCAAACCTCCATGTTATGCCCTAAATATTCTGATATTAATTCTAATTAGCACATACTGTTATTGTACAACAACATTACCAACAACTGCTTTTGTTATCACAACAGCAACACTGAGGTCAGAAAATTCAACTTAACTCAAAGAGAAAA
The DNA here is from genome assembly GCA_018155175.1 of Sinocyclocheilus anophthalmus. Taxonomy (NCBI): domain Eukaryota; kingdom Metazoa; phylum Chordata; class Actinopteri; order Cypriniformes; family Cyprinidae; genus Sinocyclocheilus; species Sinocyclocheilus anophthalmus. The sequence goes on along the minus strand of JADLZN010010172.1, from coordinate 215,116 downwards.
CAAGTTTACTTTTCTGAGCCCACTGACAGATTTATTTCTTGTTTTAAGCAAAATTCCTCAGAACACAACTTAATATCTTGTCACTTTGCTTCATCAGTAAATGCATCTTGATTCAAGGAAGTTTAGATATTTATACTAGAAAACATGACAAAAATACTAAGCAAGAAATTCAAAGATTGACTATTAATAATAATAGTAATAACCAAACAGTTAGTAGTAACACATACAAGCTATAAGTAAAGCATTTTGTTAGTATTTTTGAAGAAATATAAAAAAAAAAGAATTTTGCGTTACATACAAAAATGTCATATTATTAGTTGATTGTTGATAGTGTGATATTAATGTGGATACTGTGTAAATATCAATGGAATATGAGATGAATATAAAAGCTGATGACCGATGATCAAAAATCACGATCAAAATCACGGGCATATAAAGTATACTTAGAATTCTACATTTTCTGTCTGATTTTACGTTGGAACAACAGAACTCGTTAATTCACACTATTTAGGGATAATTAAACTAATGCTACAGTTTACTGTGCCTCACTAAATAATCTTGTAGAAGTGCTTAATTGGATTTATTTTGTAAAATTGCCTTGTGCATTGATTGAGGAAAAAGTGCACGTATCTGATTTGTGCATTTGTTAAATTGTCCGTTTGTTTGTGAAGGACTAATCTGAGTTTTCCCTCTTCGGCTGTCCCGTCAGAGAGGAGCGGATCATCACAGGACTGGAGAAACATTGCCGGGGTTTTAACATCAGTTCAGTGAGATAAACACGAGTCCTGACCAGAGAGTCTCTTCTCGTTTTCTCAGCCGCTGCAGTTTCTCAAAGCTGCTCGCCGTTTTGCAATTATAATAAGACTCTAAATCCTGGTGTAGATCTGACCTCTGCTCTCTGTCTGAAGCGCTGGTGTGAGTTATGAATGACGAGCAGGACCGGATTAGCTGTGTGAGGGACTGAGCGGGCGTGTGGCGGGATTCTTTTTCTGCGGCGTGTGCGCGGGCCTGCGGCCCGTTTTTGTTCCTGCGGTGTGCGCGGGCCTGCGTGCGTGTGTGGGGGCCTGCCGCGCTGTGTGCGGGACGAGGGTGTGCGCTGGCCTGCGGCGGGTGCGCGGGCCTCGGCGTGTGCGCGGACTGCGGCGTGTGGCGGGGCTGCGGCCGTGTGTGCGGGCCCGCGCGTGTGTGCGGGGGCCTGCGGGTGTGCGCGGGCCTGAGGCGGGTTCCCGCTGGCCGTTTTTTTTCGTTTTTTGCTTTTTTTTGCCCTAGGTGCGCGGGCCTGAGGATGTGTGCGAGGGGCCTGCGGCGTGTGTGCGGGGCCTGCCGCGTGTTGAGGGCTTTTTTTGAGGCTGTGTGTGAGGCTCCGAGGCGTGTGCGCGGGCCTGGGAGGGTGCGCGGGCTGAGCGTTGCGCTGGGCGCTGCGAGTGTCTGCGGGCTGCCGCGTGTGTGCGGGCCTGCGGCGTGTGTGAGGGCGGGGGTGTGCCCGCGGGCGCGGCTTGTGTGCGCGGGCTGCTGCCGTGCTGCGGCGGGCCTGCCGCGCCTGTGTGCGGGGCTGCGGAGTGTGTGCGGGCCTGAGGCGTGTGCGCGGGCGGCAGCGGTGTGCGGGCTGCGGAGGTGTTGTGCGGGCCTGCCGCGTGGGTGCGGGCTGCGGCGTGTGTGGGGGTGTGCGCGGGGACTGCGATGTGTGTGCGCGGGCCTGCGGCCGTGTGCGCGGCCTGCCGCGGTTGTCTGAGGGCTGACGCGCCTTCGTGTTGTGAGGGACTGCGGCGTGGTGCCGGGCCTGCGGCGTGCGTGCGGGCCTGCCGAGGGTGTGCGGGCTGCGGCGTGTGTGTGTGGGGGATGCGGCTGTGTGGTGAGGGCCTGCGGGTTTGTGCGGGCCCGCGGCGTGTGTGCGCCGCCGGTGGGTGCGGGTTGAGGAGGGTGGGTGTGCCGGATGTGTGCCGGGCCAGGGGGGGGGGGGGGGGGGGGGGGTGCGGCCTGCGGCGGGTGTGTGTGAGGCGTGTGCGGGGCCTGCGGCCGTGTGCGAGGACGCGGCGGTGCGGGGGCTGCAGCGTGTGCGAGGGGACTGCGGAGTGCGTGCCGGCTGTCGTTTTTGCGTGTGTGCGGGGCCTGAGGCGTGTGTCGGGCTTGCCGCGTTGTGAGGCTTGGCCTGGGTGTGAGGGCGTGTGCCCCCGGGCCTGCCGCGTGTGTGAGGGCCCGCCGAGTGTGTGAGGGGACTGAGCGGTGTGCTGGTTTTTCGGGTGAGGTGTAATGAGGAGTGCTTTTTTTGTGAGGGCTGGGTGGCGGGACTGGGGAGTGTGTGAGGGACTGAGGAGTGTGCGAGGGACTGAAGAGTGTGTGAGGGACTGAAGAGTGTTCTGCAGGGGGCCGTTGACGCGTGGTGTGCGGGGACTTTTTCGGCGGAGTGTGTGAGGACGGCCTGTTTGTGTGGTGCGGGCCTGCGGGTGTGTGCGGGCCTGAGGAGTGTCTGCGGGATGCATGCGTGGTGAGGGACTGCGGCGGTGGGCGGGCTGCAGCGTGTGTGTGAGGGCTTCTGAGGAGTGTGTGATGGTGATTCGACAGAGTGTGTGCGGCCTGAGATGTGGTGGGGCTTGCCTTTTTTTTTTTTTGCTTTTTTTTTTTTTTTTTTTTTTGTGGTGTGAGGGCCTGAGGCGTGTGTGCGGGATGACTAGGTGGGTGAGGACGGGAGTGTGTGAGGGACTGAGGATGTGGTGAGGACTGACGATGTTTCCGTTTTTTTTGTGAGGGATGTTATGGGAATGAGTGTGTGAGGGCTGGAGGAGTGTTGTGAGGACTGGGAGTTTGTGTGAGGGAGGTGCGAGGGACTGAGGATGTGGCGCGGCGAATGAGGAGAGGTGTTGTGATGGGACTGAAGAGTGGTGGTGTGTAGGTGACTGAGGAGTGTGTGAGGATGGGGGGCTGAGGAGTGTGTGAGGGATTGGTGTCTGAAGAGTGTGTGAGGTTTGATGTTTTTTTGTACGGAGGAGTGTGTGAGGGGGGTTACCTGAAGAGTTGGTTTTGCAGAGTGTGTGAGGGATGAGGAGTGTTGTGAGGGTTGGGGGGGACTGAGATGTGTGTGGAGGACTGAAGAGTTGTGAGGGGACTGCGGAGTTGTGGAGGACGGAGGAGTGTGTGTGAGGGAGTGTGTGAGTGTGTGAGGGAGTGTGTGAGGGACTGAGGAGTGTGCGAGGGACTGAGGAGTGTGGGAGGGACTGAGGAGTGTGCGAGGGACTGAAGACTGTGTGAGGGACTGAGGAGTGTGTGAGGGACTGAGGAGGGTGCTTTTTCTTGTGTGGATTTTTTTTTGTTTGTGAGCGACTGAGGAGTGTGTGAGGGACTATGAGGGAATGAAGAGTGTGTGAGTTGTGATGCTTTTGTTGACGGTGTGAGAGGGATCTGAGGAGTGTGGTAAGGGACTGAGTGAGGGGACTTGAAGAGTGGGGAGGGACTGAGTGGGGGAGGGACTGAGGAGTGTGTGAGGGACTGAAGAGTGTGCGAGGGACTGAGGAGTGCGTGAAGGACTGAGGAGTGTGTGAGGGACTGAAGAGTGTGCGAGGGACTGAGGAGTGCGTGAAGGACTGAGGAGTGTGTGAGGGACTGAAGAGTGTGCGAGGGACTGAGGAGTGTGTGAGGGACTGAGGAGGGGTGTTTTTAGGGTTTCTGGGTGATAGTAGGGTGTGAGGGATTTTGTTTTTAGACGAGGAGTGTGTGAGGACTGAAAGTGTGTTTGTTTTTTTTTCTTTGTGTGAGGGACTGAAGAGTGTGTGAGGGACTGAGGAGTGTGTGAGGGACTGAGGAGTGTGTGAGGGACTGAGGAGTGTGTGGGGGACTGAGGAGTGTGTGAGGGACTGAGGGGTGTGTGAGGGACTGAGGAGTGTGTGGGGGACTGAGGAGTGTGTGAGGGACTGAGGGGTGTGTGAGGGACTGAGGAGTGTGTGGGGGACTGAGGAGTGTGTGAGGGACTGAGGGGTGTGTGAGGGACTGAGGAGTGTGTGGGGGACTGAGGAGTGTGTGAGGGACTGAAGAGTGTGTGAGGGACTGAGGAGTGTGTGAGGGACTGAGGAGTGTGTGAGGGACTGAAGAGTGTGTGAGGGACTGAAGAGTGTGTGAGGGACTGAGGAGTGTGTGAGGGACTGAAGAGTGTGTGAGGGACTGAGGAGTGTGTGAGGGACTGAGGAGTGTGTGAGGGACTGAAGAGTGTGCGAGGGACTGAGGAGTGTGTGAGGGACTGAAGAGTGTGCGAGGGACTGAGGAGTGCGTGAAGGACTGAGGAGTGTGTGTCAAGGTATTTGGTCGTGTGTGGGGGACTGAGGAGTGTGTGAGGGACTGAGGAGTGGGTGAGGGACTGAGGAGTGTGTGAGGGAGTGTGCGAGGGACTGAGGAGTGTGCGAGGGACTGAAGACTGTGTGAGGGACTGAGGAGTGTGTGAAGGACTGAGGAGTGTGTGAGGGACTGAAGAGTGTGCGAGGGACTGAGGAGTGCGTGAAGGACTGAGGAGTGTGTGAGGGACTGAAGAGTGTGTGAGGGACTGAGGAGTGTGCGAGGGACTGAAGAGTGTGTGAGGGACTGAGGAGTGTGTGAGGGACTGAGGAGTGTGCGAGGGACTGAGGAGTGTGTGAGGGACTGAGGAGGGTGTGAGGGACTGAGGAGTGTGTGAGGGACTGAGGAGTGTGCGAGGGACTGAGGAGTGTGTGAGGGACTGAGGAGTGTGTGAGGGACTGAGGAGTGTGCGAGGGACTGAGGAGTGTGCGAGGGACTGAAGACTGTGTGAGGGACTGAGGAGTGTGTGAAGGACTGAGGAGTGTGTGAGGGACTGAGGAGTGTGTGAGGGACTGAGGAGTGTGGGAGGGACTGAGGAGTGTGCGAGGGACTGAGGAGTGTGCGAGGGACTGAAGACTGTGTGAGGGACTGAGGAGTGTGTGAAGGACTGAGGAGTGTGTGAGGGACTGAAGAGTGTGCGAGGGACTGAGGAGTGTGCGAGGGACTGAAGAGTGTGTGAGGGACTGAAGAGTGTGTGAGGGACTGAGGAGGGTGTGAGGGACTGAGGAGTGTGTGAGGGACTGAAGAGTGTGCGAGGGACTGAGGAGTGCGTGAAGGACTGAGGAGTGTGTGAGGGACTGAAGAGTGTGCGAGGGACTGAGGAGTGCGTGAAGGACTGAGGAGTGTGTGAGGGACTGAGTGAGGGACTGAAGAGTGTGTGAGGGACTGAGGAGTGTGCGAGGGACTGAGGAAAGCTGAAGACTGTGTGAGGGACTGAGGAGTGTGTGAGGGACTGAGGGGTGTGTGAGGGACTGAGGAGTGTGTGAGGGACTGAGGGGTGTGTGAGGGACTGAGGAGTGTGTGAGGGACTGAGGAGTGTGTGAGGGACTGAGGAGTGTGTGAGGGACTGAGGAGTGTGTGGGGGACTGAGGAGTGTGTGAGGGACTGAGGAGTGGGTGAGGGACTGAGGAGTGTGTGAGGGACTGAGGAGGGTGCGAGGGACTGAGGAGTGTGCGAGGGACTGAAGAGTGTGTGAGGGACTGAGGAGTGTGTGAAGGACTGAGGAGTGTGTGAGGGACTGAAGAGTGTGCGAGGGACTGAGGAGTGTGCGAGGGACTGAAGAGTGTGTGAGGGACTGAGGAGTGTGTGAGGGCCTGAGGAGTGTGTGAGGGGGGGGACCTTGGGGAGAGTGTGTGAGGGAGTGTGCGAGGGACTGAGGAGTGTGTGAGGGACTGAGGAGTGTGTGAGGGACTGAGGAGTGTGTGAGGGACTGAGGAGTGTGTGAGGGACTGAGGAGGGTGTGAGGGACTGAGGAGTGTGTGAGGGACTGAAGAGTGTGTGAGGGACTGAGGAGTGTGTGAGGGACTGAGTGAGGGACTGAAGAGTGTGTGAGGGACTGAGGAGTGTGGGAGGGACTGAGGAGTGTGTGAGGGACTGAGGAGTGTGGAGGATGAGGAGTGTGTGAGAGGACTGAGGAGTGTGTGAGGGACTGAGGAGTGTGTGAGGGACTGAGGAGTGTGTGAGGGACTGAGGAGTGTGTGAGGGAGTGTGCGAGGGACTGAGGAGTGTGTGAGGGACTGAGGAGTGTGTGAGGGACTGAGTGAGGGACTGAAGAGTGTGTGAGGGACTGAGGAGTGTGCGAGGGACTGAGGAGTGTGTAAGGGACTGAGTGAGGGACTGAAGAGTGTGTGAGGGACTGAGGAGTGTGTGAGGGACTGAGGAGTGTGTGAGGGACTGAAGAGTGTGTGAGGGACTGAGGAGTGTGTGAGGGACACAATCACATCTGCGCACAGACACTCTTCTTTAAAATATTCAGTGATTCAATCCGATGTAAGGTTATGAAAACATGCGCAGCCTTCTCTTGGTTTTGTTTGCTTTATTATACAAAGCCTCTTTTCAGATTCATGTACAAATCAAACCTTTGCTTCGGCTGTGAATGTGGCCTGGATGTCTTGAGATGCAGTGCACACGTTACAGATCACAGCAGAACCATCCAAGTGCACTCAAAACACTGGATTTCATTTATTTTATTCACTAATTTCATTCATTTTATTAATTCATTCAGGCCCTTATTGATTATGAGTTTGAGACAAACAGTACGAGGAACTTGTCGGCTATCGCCACCTGTTGGTTGTCAGATTCTGCCTCAGCTTAAAAACTTCTGAGACACAAGATTCACGCGAGAACGATACTCACACGTGTCTCACACACACACACACACACGTCTGAAGTCTGTTCACTGCAAACACTGCATGAGCAGATCTAAAGCGGCTCCTTGATTTACACGACCGAGGTCAGAGAGAATGCATTAGAGAGAGAGAGAGAGAGAGAGAGATGGGCCTTCAATAACAGTCAGAGGAAGAGTTTCACACACACACACACAGACACACACGCAACAGACACACACACACACACAGTTATATACACACACACACCAGCCAACAACCACAGTGATACACGGAACACACAACACACACACTCACAAAAATGCACAACTCACACTCACACACCCACAATCACACACACAACACTCACACTACTCACTAATAACTCACACAACACACAAACCACACACACTCCACACCTCCTCACACACACACTCTCTCTCCACACACACACACACAACATAACACACACACACACTTCACTCACTCACTCACTAACCCACACACACACCAACACACAAAAACACACAACACACTCACACACGCACAACTCACACTCACACACTCTCACACTCTCTCTCACACACACACACACACACACAACACACACACAAACACACACACACAAACACACACACACACTCACACACTCTCACACGCTCTCACACACACACTATCTCCACACAACACACCCCCACACACACACACAAACAAACACACAAACACACACACACTCTCACACACACACTTTCTCTCTCACACACACACACTCTCACTCACCACACACACACACACACACACAACCCACACACTTCTCCCCAACCACACACACACTCTCACACCTCTCACACAACACACTCTATAACACACACCACACACACACCTCTCACTATCACTCAACTCACACACTCCACACACAACACACACACTCACACAAGCACACCTCAAACTCTCCACACTCTCTCACACACACACTCTCTCTCACACCACACACACACACACACACACTCACACGCAACGCTCACTCACTCACTAAATCACACCACACCACACCCCACCAGACACACACAACACTCTCACACACACTCACACGCACCATCACTCACTACTAACACTCACACACCCACAGCCACCACACCAACACACACACACACTCACACACACACTCTCACACTCCCACACACACACACACACACACACACACTCACTCACACACACACACACACACACACACACACAAGCTCATTTCAAACTGAACAAATATCCACATTCTCATTAGAATGATACATTAGATGAACATGATACATTAGATACATTAAATGATACATCTCATTAGAGTGATACAATCGTCTTGATATCATAATGAGGCTCATTAAAGAAAAAATAGGCATTGTGGCCTAACCATTTATTATTATTTGAACTTAAAGAAATGCTAACAAAAGTGCCTCGTTTGAAAAACGCTCCAAATAATCTTTTGTTTATCAAATGACAGTCATTTGGTGCAACTAACATTCAGAAACAAACATTAAACGGGTGATGGTTTCACTGAGAGAAACTGCTCTGAAAACATCACAATATTTCCACCACGCCATAACAAAAATGTTATTCACTAATAACTATTCACTAAGAGTTTCCGCTCAATAAACTCCTCGTTGTTGCTCACTGATAGTAAGTAAGGTAGTTGTTGTAGTAGCTATGTTTAGGTGTTGGGTTGGGTTAAGGGATCTAAAATATGCTCATGCATTAATATTGCTTTATAAGTGCTAATAAACAGCTCATATGCATGCTAATAAGCAACTAGTTAATATTGAATAGTGTTTCCTAATCTAAAGTGTTGCCACAAAAAAAAAAAAAGGAATAGTGACTTTTGGTCATGCAATTTTTAAATTGCAAGATATAAACTCTGAGTTGTTAGATATAAACTTGCAAATACTAGAATTATGAGATTAAAAACCTTTTTTATTTTTAATGGCAGAAACAAACAAAAGCAAAATAAACTCAGAATTTAGAGGAAAAAAGTCTGAAAAATCTCTCACAATTATTATACTATTAACTATGACCTTTTTTTTTTTTTTTGAGAATTGTGAGATAAAAGGTGCAATGACCTTTTTTTTATTTATTTGTTTGTTTTTTTATTACATGGCTAAAACAGTCTTCCACGGTATGACAAGGCAAGGCTTTTGTAAAATGCCTTGTGAGCTCTTTCCAAAACCTTAACGACATTTATGAATAATTTCATTAAAATGCTATTTAAACACTTTTTCTCTGATAATAGCTTCAGACGTTTGCACTCACATGTATTCAAGGCGTACAGAAAATATGCCCGCTCTTCTCACTCAATGGTTCTGCCACGTGAGTCAGACTTTAAAACCTCTCTAGAAAATAGAATAAATGTTTCTCAAAGCTGTTTGAAATCATGTGTTGTGTCTTTATTTTGTCATTGACCCTTCATTGACATTCAGTCAGCGTTTGTTGAGTGTAAATCAGCAGATGTTTGTTAAAGTGAACAGCCTCTCGTCTCCTCAGTCAGCAGAGCAGCTTTTAGCAGCGTAACGACGTGAGTCTCGATGATTTCTCACTCGTGTTTTACAGCTGGAGTCTGGACAGCGTCAACATTTACAAACCATATTAGAGCAGCATCAAAGCACAGCAACACTTCAGACCGCGCTTATCTCTCCCACCACACACTGACTAAACCATATATACTCTATTTAGGCCTATATATGGAACGTGTGACACTTTAGCTTTAATAATTCATATTTATTCCTGTTTCTTCTGTATAGTGAAGACCATTAACTATTAAAATGATACTGTGCCATTTGGATCATGTTTTTAAAAAAAAGCCCTACAATAAATGTTCAGAAAGTGTCCCACTTTCCATATATTCACCCAACAGAAACATCAACAACCAAGTGGGAAAAACTTATTTTTTTAAACAGTGAAAACAGTCTAACCACATTAAGCACCGAAAACTAGCTTTTATTTGACAGTTCTGCTTTTATAACTGCCTCAGTTTAATTCATCGGGCATTTAACATTTATCAGCAAGCCTTTGGTTTCCTTCATTTGAATCTGCAGCCTTTTTCAATTGTTTTATTTATTGTATGTTATTAATATTGATTTGAACTTTACATAAATAAATCACATACTCATTGTGCTTTAAAGCTCAAAGCTAGAAAAACTGACACAGTCTCGCAAATATTTCTTGCAAAATGTTTTCTAATAATTTTACATTTTTATTACAGCTTCAAAAAAAATTCAATTTAATTAAATATTTTATTTGATTTTACATTACACTATTCGTTTGACATTTTAACATTTTCTTTCTGTCTGGGGGTCACATTCTGTGCATTGTTATTGAGTGTTCAACCTGAGCATTTTTTACAAAATCACGACTGGAATTTTTTTGAAGAAAAAAAAAAACCTTCTTGACCAGTGTTGGGGATAACGCACTACAAGTAACGCGGGTTACGTAATCAGATTACTGTTTTCAAGTAACTAGTAAAGTAACGCATTACTTTTTAAAACCTGTAATAATTAAATGTTAAACAACACAAATATGCTTTATGTATTTGCTTCTGACCTTCGATGATCCAGTTCAAGCGTACTAATAAGCACACATTACTCTAGACACACATTTGTGTCTTTGTTTATTGCTGAAGTGTGTTGAAAGTCGCTTCTGCCTATACGTCCACTGTACTTTCCCTTCAGCCTGAGGCTTATTCATTTCACGTTTGGTGTGAAAAGGCTTTCATATTTGCCAAAAATATAACTTTTTTATTTTAAAAACAAACAAGCAAGCCCTGTCCATTTGTTACTTAAAAAGTAACGCAAAAGTACCGTAATGCATTACATTCCATAAAAAGTAACGTAATTAGTTACTTTTTTATGGAGTAACGCAACATTGTAATGCATTACTTTTAAAAGTATCTTTCCCCAACACTGTTGTTGACGGTCTAAAAAGCATACATTATCTACAGTCCCTGTGCAAGTACTTGTGAATGTATTGTTTATTGTGGTGTTCCAAAAATAATTTATGTAAAAACTGACATTTTATGTAAAACAGAAGACTGTTTGATCCTGAATTATAAAATATTCCCTTTAAGGAGTGAGATCTCAGAAAGTCACATCTCATTTTTATAAAAAAAAAAAAAGCAGCAAAAACAAACTCTGAAAACGTGTGTAAACTAAGATATTGCTATTATTTAAAAAAAATAACACAGTTTATCAGCATCAAGAAATTATTTAGAGCCAATTGTCTGTGATGATCACCAGCGGAGTAGACTATTAATCAATATAACATGAAAATACGCTGTGATTTTTCTCAGAGCGAGACGGGTCAGTCGTGTCAAGTGCAGTTTCTTGCCTCTTAAGTTCACAGTAAACACTTCAAGAGCGCCATAGCATCACTTCAGCCCGTTCCTGTTACAACATGCCCCTTCAGTCTGATCTACACTCTTAAAAATAAAGGTGCTTCAAAAGGTTCTTCAAGCGATGCCATAGAAGAACCATTTTTGGTTCCACAAAGAATCATTCAGTCAAAGGGGCTTTAAAGAACCATCTCTTTCTTACCTTTTTATAATCTGAAGAACCTTCTTTCGCCACGAAGAGCCTTTAGTGAAACAGAAAGGTTCTTCAGATGTTGAAGGTTCTTTATGGAACCATTTAGACAAAAAGGTTCTTCTATGGCATCGTGAAGCACCTTTATTTTTAAGAGTGTAGGGTCAGTGTCTGTGAAGAGCTCTAACATCCAACGGCCTCAAACACGTGTTCTCAATAGAATCGCATGCAAACGGGTTGTGTTGCGCATCTGATGATTGCAGCCGTGGCTCCGGCGCGTGATTTCTCTCTCTCTGAACTCGAGAGGTGGAGAAGGAAACAGATCTTCTAAATACTCTCATTGAGCGAATCCACCTTAACTAGGAAACTCAAGACGCCACAATTGAGAGCAGCTGGACTCACTAATCCATTAACTAGTGCAGATCCAGTCAAATTGAGCATTAATCATACACAATATCATTTCCAGCTAGACGCACCGCTCCGTGATTGCGGCCTGATTCCGTCGCGGCCTTTGTTTAACGCTCTTGATTAGCGAGCGCACATTTGTGTCTGATCATTGTTATTACAGTTGAGCCAATGAGACGAGCGCCTTCTCTTTTACGGGCTTCACTGTGCAGAACTCACATCAGCTCTCCATCCGCTGGCGTTCACTCACAGCGCCGGCTTCTCAAAGTGTAGGCCTCAAAAATACATCAATGCATAAATCCTTTCACTTGAACATAACAGGCACTTCTGCTGAGACTGAGGCAGACGAGGCAGACACTGCATGATTATTAATGTGCATCAGAAGTGTGTGAAAAGATTGAGCCATTGCATCCACTCGATGTTTACCATAAGAGCTGGCCACTGTAACATGAATGTGCGGTGTCATTCACTTTTGTTATTTTGAGCTGTATGAAACAGCTTGTTATGCTGCAAACTGGTATTTCTTATCATATTTTATTGTATTGTTGTAATAATAAACACTGGATTGTAGAACAAAAAGCCGTTTACTGCACTTTATTCTTCTAGTTACCTTTAGCGGCTAATGAACCGGAAGTCTGGCACATTCACATTTACTTCTGCATAATAAGAAGGATATATCTATCTTATATTAGTTAACATCAGCTATAAACCCAGTCTTAGTCTTTTATTTATATAGCACCATATAATTACAATGTTCATTGTCCAAGGTGCTTTACAATTCAAAGATAAAACTAAATACCAACAAAAAGAAAACAATCTAACCCTAAAACACAGTTAAGAGAAGAAAAAACAAAAGGCCACATATATACACATTATTTAAAAGCAAGAGAGAAAAAGTAGTCTTTAAGTTAATGCTTGAAAATGGACAAAGTGGGTGCGGATCTAATGTGTTGTGGTAAGCTAGTCCAAAGATTGGGACCGGCTACCTCAAACGCTCAAATGAAATAAGGTCAGAAAGTTGTGTAGGAGCATACTTATGAATAGACTGATAAACAAATATAAGTACTTTAAAATCAATCCTATATCTTACAGGCAGCCAATGGAGGGAGGCTGGCGTAATGTGCTCCTGCTTACGTGTGCGGGGCAATAACCTCGCAGCAGAGTTCTGTACTAACTGCAAACATGAAAGGACTAAGACCAAGATAAAGTGAATTACAATAGTCCAGCCGTGATCAAATTAAAGCATGAATAATCTTTTTTGTGTCCATAAAATTAAGAAATGACTTTTTTTGAGATTTGACGAAGATGGAAAAAGCAAGACCTAACAATTGAATTACCTTGCTTATCCATTTTAAGGTGACTATCTGTAATATAGCCTAAATTTTTAACATGTGGTTTCAAATCAAACTTCGAGAGAACTTTGCTTTTAAAGTGACTGAGGAGGATGCTGGACCAAACACAATAATCTCAGTTTTCGATTCATTAAGATGCAAGAAATTTGTAGACATCCAATTAGTTAAGTCTTTCAAACAGGCTGCCAAGACCTCGAAATCATTTATATCTCCTTTTTTTTTTAATGGTAAGTAGATTTGAATATCATCTGCAAAGCAATGCAAGGAAATTCCATGTTTCCTAAAAATATTCCCCAACGGAAGCATATAAAGAGAAAATAAAATAGGAGCAAGAATAGAACCTTGTGGGACTCCACAGGTAAGCTTGGCTACAGATAAAGTGTGGTTCTTCACACAGCTCCATAACATGCACATTTGCTCATATTTATGAGGTGTGTTGTGTTTCATGCATTGTTTTCTTCTTTCTGTTCCCTCATGTTAAAGCTTGACACTGAACAAATGAGAAATCATTGCATTTTGACATATGTTCTTTGAATTCTACTCATAATTGTAATATTTATAGCATTTATTTGCCGATAAATCCCTCACTGCTCAATATGGTTAAACATGCATTAGTTTTAGAACATGTAAAAAGAACTACAAACGAATAGAATGACTGTAAATGATAAAAATGCTCTTCAAAGACGTCCGAGATGAGTTTTCCATTCACATTGTCTATCTCTGCTGTTAATTCAGCATATTCTCAAAAGATCAGTTCTTGATTCCAAAAGAAACTGAACCAAAATACTACAAAATACAAAACATATAATCTTATTTATACTGAAATGCATTCTGTTATTTTACTGTTTATTTCTGTGAAGCTGCATTGACACCATCTGTACTGTATAAAGCACTACAGAGATAAAGACGTTTTGACTAACAGGAATACTGCTGATCTGAATCCTTGCATTATAATAACACATCCAGACTAGCTGTTATCTGTGTTGGGCTTCTTGAAGGACGAATCGCCGCTGGAGAAATGCATTTCCTTACATTTAAAAAAAATGATGTTCAAAGTCCGTTACATTACAAATGTTTCAGGGTTGAATGTTAATGTTACACAGCAGAACAGAAAGGCACATTCTGAAAGGTTTGGTTTGCTCTTAATTATGTTAATGTTAATCTTAATATTGTGTGGCACAAAACATTTCAAAATTCAGACATCCAAATCCTCATTTCTTTCCAAAACTCATAAAAGAACTCAAGTCCTGCTCAGAATCTCTGCCTCCTGAATTAACAAAAAGTTAAAATCAAACACAAGAATAACAGTCAGAAAGTAACACAAAAAACTACTGCTTCCTTACACTGTAGGTAGTGTTAATAGTGTTGATTATTATATTATATGTGATATAATTATTTAAATTGAAATTGCATTAGCTTGCTCAGTTTCGACACAACTGACGTCATTTCACAAAAGCATAGGACACACCATACTGCTTTTTAAAGTTGCATTTTTCAACAAAAAGCTTTCATTTGAGAATTTGATTTGGGATTTGATATACTGGAATCAAACACCACGGCTCTTCTGTATCACTCCTGATACAAACTTCATCCCTAATCTCAGCAATAATTGATGAAAACATCTTCATCTAACCCCATGATCTGTTAGTCTGTGTGGAAAGAATGACTGCCACATGAAAATAAAAACATAAGCAACATCAGACAAGTTCAGAGGAAGGAAAAGAAGTGTTCATAGATAAGAGTTGCTGCGTCTCAAACTAAGACGGATACACACAAACAGGACATTTTTGCAGGAATCATCAAAATGGAAATGGGGAAAAAATCATCGGATGACAAAAAAGCTGTCTATCGCTGTTTTTACAGTGCCATCTATAACAAAACGCATCAATATGTCTGCAGCGTTTTGAGTAGCTTCAGCGAGGATCAGAGGACATTGTGACATTAATCCATAGAAGCCAAAGACAACCTGAAAACTATAGGATGCGAATCTCAGGTTTCAGATTGATTCTACTGGATATTGCTGGGATTATCGGCGCTAGCCACTCAGTCTAGACAACGTTTGAGTTTTGTTAGACACATGTAATGATTAGACAGCTTGCGACTGTGAAAGAAGTCTGAAGTTTGGAAAAAGTGTGCATTTGCAGTTATTTCATTTTATAATAGTAAAAGTAAAGAACTCTTTGAAGAAACTTAAGTGTTCTATATAGTTTGTTTTGCAGTCACTGTCAAAATGCCTTTGATATTCTAGTGCATGTGACTCATAAATATGCATTAATCAGCATTGCTGTAGATCACCACAGACTTTCAGACTCTACATTGTGCGTCTGCATTTGACTCGGATGACAACTGGCAAGCTCATATTCTCCTATAAGCTTTTAATTACCCTCCATTGTGCCTGTGCACTTTGAACTCTATGACATGCACGACTCTGTTTCTGCATACCGTACACAGGGACAAGTCTTTGTCATTCTCTATCAGATTCCCAGTGCTTTAGCAGGAGCTGAAGACCAGATCAAACACACCTGTTTATATCTCACATTCAAACAACAGCATCGGTCTGTTCAGCGTTAAGGGGATGGTTCACTCAAAAAAAAAATAATTATTATTTACTCAACCTCAAACCTGTTTGGTTACACACATTCTCCAAAATTCATTCTTCTTCAGCATAAGAAAGAAACATACAGGTTTGGGTCGTCTATTGAGGAACTCTGCTAATCACTGGGGCACCTCAAGGTTCAGTGCTCGGTCCTTTCCTTTTCTCCATTTACACAAACTCAATGGGCACGATCGTAAAGGCACATGGCTTCTAGTACTACTTCTGTGCAGATGATATGCGGCTCTATTGGGTTTTTCAATCTGATGATCCCTTTATCTCATTTTGTATCTCTGCCTACCTTTCAGACATCTGAATGAAGTATGCCATCTTCAGATCAATATTTTAAACACAGACCTTCTTGTAAATTCAGCCTTAATAATTAACTTATTAATCGAACACAATATGACTGTACAATTGGGTTTTAAAATACTAACACCATCCAGGACAGTAGTGAACCTGTGTTTGATGGCCCCTTGAAATAGAGTATCATAAGAATAGCCCGGACCTGCAGGTTTGCGCTTTATATCTTACACTTTATTACATCTGAAAAATCAGACCCTTCCTGACCTAAATATCCTGAGTAACTTCTCTTCCAAGCTTTAGTCATTTCCAGACTAGACTCCTCTGTTTGCTGGCTTTCCTCAATACACTCCTACACATTATACCTTAATTTTTCATTAATGCATTATAATTATTTTTTTTAAATGACACGTTATACAGCAATAATGTATATATATATAGATATATTGTCCTCATTTGTAAGTTGCTTTGGATAAAAGCGTCTGCTAAATAACTAAATGTACTATTTTATGTATTATATATTTTAAAGTGGTAAATTATAAAAAACTATAAGTAAGAGAATATATTTTTTATTTAATCTATTATTTAAAAAAACAATAACCCTGTTCACTTAAAAAGCAGGTTTTGTGCTGATTATGTTACCACTGCTTTGGGATTTAACGTTACAGGGTAAAAGCTGAGTGCAATAGTTGTTTAGCTTGATTATAAGTGTGAACATAATGAAACACAGATAAAAACTGTAAAAGAACCACGTGATGAAGCAGATGTATGACATCACCTGCTTATATATGATTTCAAAAGGATCAAGCCACTGAAATGCATGAGCGCTCTGAACAGAAAGAGCAGATAAATTCTACATTTTCTTAGAAATCATTGATTTCAAAATACTGGTAGTATTACAATTCCGTATAACCCAGTAAAATGTAATGATGATTGAAGTGTTGGCTGATATTCCAGTGAATAAAAAAGTGTTAGGAAATATGTTTTTGTTCTTCTGCAATACACCCTAAGCGAAGTTAAATCATCTAAAATGTGACTAAATTCAGTGTTCTACTAATTGCTTCATGGGTTATAAATGGGACAACTTACTAGCCGGGTTTTTTTTTTTTTTTTTTTTAATGCTTGAACTGAACTGTTCAGCATAAACACATGCTGCCATTTGTTATGCTGAATTTACTCTGCATTATAAACTGTCTTTACTTCCTGATGGCGCCGCGTCATTCTATACACCATAACCTGATGTTTATTTTATTTCGTCAGCGCTGATGAGTCTGATTTCCGGCATCAATAACAGCCCAGAGGAAGAGAAACGAAGCATTCCTGCAAAATGCATGAGCTCAGAGGCTCCTGCTGAAAACACACGGGTGGAGTCACAGGAATGGACGAGCGGCTTGTTAGAGAGCTTTTGTCGCAGCAAATCCTGAATGGCCCCCAGGCAAATGTACATATAGCTCTTTTGTTTGTCTAGCTGTGTGTATGTGTGTGTGGGTGTGTCTGTGTCTGTGTGTGGTGAATGCTTGTATGTTTGACAGGAGTGACGGGATAATGATAAGAGGGTCTCGTCCCATGAGAGAGTGTGTGTGTGTGTGTGTGAGGTTGAGCTGGAGGTGTTGGGCTTCCTAATGAAGGACGCCGAGTCACACCATTGCAGACAACACAATGCTGTAGACTCTCTGGATTAACACAGGTCATCCTGATCCACCAAATCCCTCAGCAGACGGGCTCGTCCTGTGTGGCAAAGCTCAAGACCAAAGAGAAGCAGCGGCCACATACATGAGTCTACTTTCACAGACTCCACAGATGATTTTTAGCTTCACACGATGGCTTTGTGTGAGGAACAGACTTAAATGAGCTGTTATCCATTGCAAATCTTCCCCTCTGCTGCAGCTCTCGAATGTCTCTTGTGCTTTTACGTGTTCAAACTTGCTGTGTGAAGATGCATTGCTTCCTCTGTTCTATTCCCGGCTGAACGCAGTCAATCACGCTGTGTTTAACCATTTGCAGATAACAGGGAAAAGCTGACGGGCCAGGCTTTATCTGTGGAGGTGACCCTTTGATCTGGCCTACAGATTAACCCTGGACTCACAGAGACTCCAGATTCACCTCCAGACCCTCACAGTCCAATAAAAGCACACAGGACCAGCCGTTTAATGCACAAACCAGGAGGATTGTGCAAGCTGTAGTCTCCTGCAGCAGGGTATGGTCCACCGCAATGAAGCATCGCCATTACTGAATGATTCTGAGAGCTGGAAATGTGTGACCATGTTCCTTACTTTCAATACAAAATGTAGTTACTGCATGTGTGAATTTGTGAGTGAAATTGTATTAGGGTTTAATGCAACTCTTGAGCAAAGTGGTAGGGTTTCTGTGATGAACCCAGTGCTTGAAAAATCACTGAGCTTCTGGAGTTCTCATGCAGTACAGTACAATGTTTTTAAGAGAAATAAACCATACATGGAAAACCAAAAACATAGTGTAAGTGACAATTAATGGGGTCCAAACACTTTGGAAAAGGATGAACATGACTTTGAAAACTGCAGAAAAGGAAGAACATGAACTTTGGTTGTAATGTTCAATTTCCTTGATCAAACTTTCTTAAACTATAGCAGCCACAAGCTTTGAAAATGGATTAAATTTGGTGTACCTCTTCATATTGTCCTAGTGTCCATGTGTTCCAAGTTTTGTGATGTTTGGACACTGGATTCCCAACATACAGGGCAAAAAGTCATCATGGGCCACATCCAGAAAATATATACTCACTCAAACTTGCCAGGCAAAGCGGATAATCAAAATTCTTTTGATAATGTTTTCCACTAATTTTACACAAATCTCATGTCAATCAGATGGACAGTCTAGTTAGAGTACAAAAAAGAGGTTTCCAAAACATAATGGCTTTAAATACTACAAAATTCGGTGAAAGGAGTTTCCAGCCCATATGATTCTTGAAATATAAGCATTGACGCATATTGATTATAGCACCACCTTGCTGCCAACTATCACAGTTTGGTTTGTAGGCCCACACAATCCTACAAGTGTTGATATATATTGGAGGAGGTTCAGGATCAAAGCAGTACAGGACCTCACAGGAGCCAAAAGCACAAGTTCCCATCAGCTTAGTAAAATCTGCTGTAAGATTCGGACTCTCAGTCCAGAGGTGTGGGATGACTGTCTCCTGAGCTTCATATGAACATGAAGAGCCCTGAATGCAGCAAACGCCCTACAGGGATCCTCATGTATTATTATTCAACCCCAGAATCAAGACGATGAGGTATCATGTTAATACGGCCGCCATCATTCCTTCAGGACAAGCATACTTTCTATTTTATGTTTGTCTGTAATGAACTAGTCTGATGACTGAATAATGGTATGTTACGAAATGCATGGGATGTTTTAAGCATGTGCTCAGAATGTACATATTTTCACCAAAAGGAGGTTTACTGTTTTACTAAGAATGATTATTACTCTTTAACTTTCATGCACTAGTTCCTCCATAGGTGTCTGACTTAGAGTGTTTTCCCACATGCCCAGCATTTATACATCAAGCTGCTTCGTGGCTTTCATGAGCACAGCCTCAGATTAGAGATTTAACACTGCCCTATATAAGTAAATATAGTTTAAAGTGAATTCGTACCACATGAGGATTTTCTCTCGCACTAAGTCACATCTGAGCGGCTGTAAGAATATTGCATCGACATTCTTCACGAGTACGAGCGATCAACAAACAGATTCACCGCATCCACTCAAAATTATGGATATATTGCACTCCTTTCATGTACACTGGCATGATGACTGGCTATTTACCCTCTCTGATCCCGCTGATGTTTGTTTTAATTTCATGTAGTCCTCTGCCCCGCCGGGCTTACTTTCTACATGCAAAGAATAAAAAAATCATCTGCCGGAGCTCTGGGAAAGCGGCCCTTTTCCAACCCATGCCTACAGATGCTTTGAATTTAGGGAGATTTTCCTGCGAGGAGAGAGCTGCCCGTATTTCCTGTGGATTAGTCCTCAGATGCTGGAGGTCTGCGCTGGGAAACTGACCCGCCGCTGACTGCCAATAACCCCGGCATAAGAGCTCGTGAAAGAGCTGAGAAACTGAGAGCTGCTGCTCTACACTATCAACCCAACGAAACTGCTGCCCGACATACAAGAATACTCTAGTATTCATCTCTAATGAGTCCGAAGCTATCATAACTCACATGGATAAACATCACAGGAGCTGAAAGGATGTATGAAATAAACTTATCCCAATGTTTCCTTCACAGTTCCTCTTTTGTCTGTATTGAATGTAAGATGACCTCATTTTAAATATAATACTGGACAAAGGGCTCCATCTGCTGACAGCAGTCACAAATTACACAAGTTATGCGCTTCATATATATATTTTGTTTTCAATTATTGTAGATACACTTTATGCAAATTAACATTGTGATGATACACATTATACACTGAAACAACAGAACAAACTAGACTAAATTATGCAGTAGTCGCAGTGCCAACACAAAACCCAATCCCTCTGTTAAAAATCAAATCAAATCAGACTCCAAACTGTTGCTGTTATAATAAAAGTACCAAAAATATTTTACCCCCCAAACTTCATCATCAAGCATAAAATAATAATTTTTTCACCTCTGAAATCTACAGAGGATTTTCTACTTCAGTTGGCGTCGAGTTTGGCCATTTCCTGCACGTAGATCCCGATGCTCTCGCTGTCAAACAGCACAAAGTACACCGTCTTGATGGAGGACGACATCGTTGTCACAAAGTAGCTGGAGATGGCCTTCAGAATGAGCTGAGCGGCCGTCTGCTTCGGAAAACCGTTTCTATAGACGAGAAACACAGCAAAGCATGCAGCGTCACAGTATTCAGGAACCGTTACACTTCAACAACCACCTGATGGCAAACGGCAAAAAGAATCATCATTTAGCTATTAGTATTTAGCATCTCAAATGGATGAGGAAACTACTAAGTATATCATTTTCGAACTAATCAGTCCGTACATTATCCCATTTCCCCCTTACATTATGCACAACATGCATTTTGCAACATTTTATTAATTATGTTAGTTGAGGTTTAAATATAGCACTTTAATTCTAAATTAACCTATTAACTACTAACTTCTACTAACTTATTTAACAAAACCAACCTAATGTTTATATTCTTTAAGTTGCAAATAATTTTTTCTTCGATATTATGATGTTTTTTATTTTATGCATTTAGCAGATGCTGCTGCGACTTGCAATGCATTCAGACTTTAAATTTTTTTTACCAGTATGTGTGTTCCCTGAGAATCGAACCCACAACCGTTTGCGCCGCTAACCCAATGCTCTACCACTGAGCCACAAGAACACATGATGTACATCTGAATGAAAAACAACAATGTAGTGCGGGACCTGGTTTTATGTACCAGTTGTTGATTGGACGTTGAAGTGTGGGCGTGGCACTTAAGCGTATGCAGATGAGCGTAAGCATGCAGGGGGCGGAGTTTAGGACGACAAATGTGGTCAAAAAAAGAACCAAATTGTTCACAATAAGCTGTATTTAAATAACAGATTGAATTGAATTGAGTGAATTTACATTTCCATTTAATGCTGACTTTAATATTAGAGATCAATTTTACTAACAGCTTGCGCCAGCGCAAACCATCTTTTGGCGTTAAAATAGTAGAGTCAGAATTAGCTCTGAAAAGATGTGGACACAGTTATTTTTGCGCCTGACCTTAATGAATATGCATTTATAGGAGTTTCCCTTTCAGACATGGGTGGAGAATATTCAAATGAATCACACAACGTTTGCGCTCGTCAAATTACTGGTATTTGCGCCATTATATAACAGCCAAAAAAAGCATGTCTTAAAGCAGACGGTAATTTGGTAATTTTAATTTTAAAATCTGGTCAGTATGGAAATGATCTGCTGCGTCTGTGTTTATTAATGTGTGCATTGCTAATAAATCACTCGCAGAATTTCCCCTCCCATCGGCGCTTTTATGAAATTGCGATCTAACACTAATTTGCCCTGTTTAGTAAATCTGGCCCTAGGGCAATAAGTTACTTTAATTACTGTATTTATTACAACTAAAGTTGTACCTGCCGCTGCCGATGGAAGGGAAGGCCACAGATTTGAGCTTCTTCTCATCAGCGAGAGCCAGACAGTTCTTCACCGTCTTATCCAGCATCTCCTCACATTTATCCGAGCCCCAGCCTGGACTGTTACAGTGGATCACGAACTTGGCAGGAAGACCGTATCCTGAGGTCATGGCCGCTGAGGAACAACAAAGATAATGAACTTATCAGGATAAATGACCTTATCAAACATACTGCAACTTATCCACAATTAACAACAACTCCTCAAGATCAACTCTTTTATCTGAATAAAAAAGTAAGCCATGAGAATTAATTAAAGCATGGCTGAAGAGCATGACAAAGCATTTTAATAACAACCGTTATCAGACTTTTTTAACAGCAGCATCTTGTCTCTCATTACAGACCCCGTTCACACCTGGAACTGACTTCACACAGCTTGTGATCAGATGTAATAGCGGGTGTAAATGTACCTCCTGCCACCTCCAGAGGGCCGTTGCTCTTGCGTAGCTCCAGAACTGCCTCTGCAAACTCCTTTCCTCCGATCTTCTCCAAAGCACTGCCTGAGAGAGACACTGAGCTGTGATGCTGAGCACACGTGTGTTTAAAGCTGCTGTCACTCCAGCGAACCCTAACCCTAACCCAGCGTGTCTGATTTATTACTGAATTGAGCAGTGAGCAGCTCACGATCCGCTGCTTTCATCGTATATAGTACTATAATAAAAGTAATATATTTCTTGTCTTGCTTAATATTGTTTTTAAAAATAATAATAAAGTCGAGTGACACCAGCTTTAGACACAAGAGCATCTTAATCACAAACAGTGTGCAGAATCACTGCCATGCTTTACAGAGACAGTTCACCCAAAAATACCAATTCTGTCATAATTTCAAATCTAATATCAAATCTATGCATGAATACAACCGCGCTATTTAGACATGTTGCATACCTTGTTATTTTCAGTGAGCTAATATTATAAGATGGCATTATTAATATTAATTTTGAGTCAAAGTGGCAGAGCTGTGGTGTTTTCTGCAGAACTGCTCCTTTACCTACTTCACCACCTATGTAGAAGGTGGAGTTGGTCGGGTGAACAACCGCTTCACTTTCGATGCTGGCAATGTCAGCTTGCACAACTTGCAGCTACAACAACAGGCAAACAAATACAGTGAGAGACAAAAGCTGTGGAGAATGAGGTGAAACCATGACGAGTAGACAAAGACCGGTTTGACTGGAAAAGACAAAAGTAAAAAGAAGGAGAAACACAAACACATACATACAAGACTGCTGAATCCATTCATGAGATGACTGATCGATCCTAAAAACCTGCTGGGTAAATCTCATCAACCTGTCCTGGTCACATTTTACCACCAAATAGGGAGGAGGTGATATGAAATATATACAGTAGTCAACATCTGAAGTGGATCAAAAAAGTTCATCAAAGTTGTCCTAAGACAAGAGTCCATTTTGGTTTTAACTTTGATTAACTTTTTTGATCAACTTCAAATGTTGACTACTGTATACTGAATGAGGAAAGTTTTGTGTACAGAGACTATTTTAACCATCACTCTCAAAAACACAAAACAATGCATCGAAATTGTCCAGCATGTGCAAAATGGCATAAAAACAGTGATATGTACTACAGTATTAAGAATCAACACTGAGAATAAAGGGAAATGTAGCCGCAAGAACCAATTAAGGGGCTAAGCACAAGAGAGGCAGAATCGGGAGCAATCAGACCAACCTCAACAATGAGTAATTAATGACATTTTAAGGTGATTTTACTCAGACTGGCTAAAAAAAAAAATCATAAATTCAATCATTAATAATATGATTTAAAGGTTTATCAATTTTGACCAATAGGTGGCATTGTTACCAAATTGATGTGTTGTGGTATTCTCTGTGTTCTGTGGTGTTCTCTCCATGATCCAAGGAAAGTCTCATGCCAATAGGCAAAGTTAATCCAAAGTTAATTAAGTAAATAATTGTTTTATTTCATTATCATTTTTGACCAATAGGTGGGGCTTCCACAAAACTTAATGAGTACCATCAGGGTATGGTGCTGAAAACACATACACATGTCATTTTGTAACGATAAGCCAATGAGTTTGTAAAATCTTGCATTTTGCGACAAAATTCTAAATGGCCGACACTAGAAATGGTGGACATGGGAAAATTGGGTACCATTCTGCCTCTCCGAATGTCTTGTGATTTTGGGCCAAACCGTTAAGAAGTTATTTGCAAAAATAGCAATTTTTCACATCTTCTGACCACTAGGTGGCGCTGTGCCAAAACGATGCAGGTACTCTCAGGTCATGGTTATTACAACACCCACCAAGTTTGGTTTGAATACGCTAAAGCGTTGCAGAGATACAGCCTTATGTCCACTTTGGAGAGCTCTTCGACAAATTTGTTCACGCTCACTCAGAAATGGTTTGACTGATCAACTTGATTTCCATGTTTTTTAATTGACATGGTCTGAAGCTGATATGGTTAGATTTTCATGAAAATTAGACAAAAGGTCTAGGAAGAGTTCGTAAAAAGACAAATACTAAATTGTGGGAAATGACGGCATTGGGTGTTTTAGGGTGTGACTATAGGACGGATTTTGTTTCTAGCCCTAATGGTTCAAAAGTTATTAGCACAAATGTAAGTGCAGTTTGAGCAGTTGGTGGCGCTAGAGGGTTTGAGTTAGAGACTCCAAATTTGGTGTGCTACATGTTGAGACTGTCCTTTATCTGTGTGCCAAATTTCATAATTACTTACCATACGGTTCTATGGGCGGCCATAGACTCAAGAGCAGAAGAAGAAGACGACAACGACGACACAATAGGTGCATACGCACCTTTGGTTCTTGGCCGCTAATTACAAAACCATGACAGTAATGAGAATGAGATTTATTTATTTCATTACAGTTTTGGGGTGGATTCTACCAGATAATTGGATGATTATTGTTTTCTTTTGATTTCGGGGTGAAATGTGACCTGGACGTGTGAGTTTAGCCCATCTACCAGTTAAAGACCCTGGAAATGTGATTGAATATGGACAAAACTGACCATGTTGGCTTTAACCAGAGTTCTGTTCACATGGATTTCCAGGTAGCCAAAAACTGCCATATTAGACCCAGATGTGAACTGCTGGATCCATAAAAGCAGATCTACAGCATCTGAATGAACATGAGTCTCCATGGCAGCTATAAGCGCTCACCTAAATCATCTTTAAGGTCAAAGTCAGCATTGGTGGGGTTGATAACCCCTTCCATGTAAAAGGCAGTTAGGTTAGTGATCTGACTGAATGAGATTGAGCTGTGGAGAGATCATGCAGCAGGATGGAGAGAGATCAGGACAGAGTACAGCAGAGGCGTTACACAGCAGGCCACACGCTACAAACAAAACTCTAAATGTCTTACATCAGTTTCCATGAAAGCTGCACAGAATAATGTTTGCTGGACAGCGTGACAGTGGGCTTCTTTGCACGTTTATGACACAAACTAGACAGTAGAAACACTCTGTATTTGCCTTACTGTATGTGTCAGTCATTGGTCAGTCAATGTGTTGTGCTTAACCATAAGAGGTCCACTAAACATTGCATTAGCTGTTTTGTTTTGATTCATTTCTGATGAAAATACAACTTCCAAAAGATCTCCATTACGCTACTTTTTAAAGCATTTTACAAATGAGCTTAAGGCTTTAATAGCTTTGATCAGAAACACTAGAATATAGAAATAACGTTTACTGTTCCATCAGATCACATTGCAAAAAAGCAAAGCTCTTCCTCAGTATTTTGTCTTGTTTTCCAGTGCACGTCTAAAGATTCTTAAATCAAGATACAGATGCAAAATGAACATTAGATAAGAAGTCTTATTTTCTTGAGAAACTGATCAAAATTACATGAGTTTATGTTTAAAACAAGAACAAATATCTGCCAATAGGCCCAGAAAAATCAACTTAATTCAAAGAAAACCAGTTTCCTATTGAACGGTCTCTCCCATTGCATTGAACGCTTATGGGGGTAAACTCCTGTTTACTCTGATACTGAAGTCTGATTTGTTCACATTTGTGTAGCTGCACAAACAAATGGTGCTTCAGTCTGCCAAATGGGTGGAGCTGACTGCTATACAAGTCGGCTCTGAGCGCCATTCGTCAGAATTTTCTCCTTCAGCACAAAGATCATCTCCTCGATGGACTCTGAAGCAAGAAGCTCAAAGCCTGCTGCTCGTCGTAGAAGAGCAATGAGCGGTTTGATTTTTTTATGCGGACTGGAGGAGAATGCTGTCACTGATGACTCTATATTCACTGACAGCTTCAGATTTAGAGGATTGGGCATATTCCGGAGAGGATCCTGGCACCCTTCTCCCCAATCGGCAGGGCCTTGGCCAGATTGGTGGGGCGTGGATTTGAAGGAGATCAAGGACTCTTCCTCGACTCCCGTCTCCCCTAAAAGGTTATGCGGCCTCGCCATAGACATATTTG
The DNA here is from genome assembly GCA_018155175.1 of Sinocyclocheilus anophthalmus. Classification (NCBI taxonomy): domain Eukaryota; kingdom Metazoa; phylum Chordata; class Actinopteri; order Cypriniformes; family Cyprinidae; genus Sinocyclocheilus; species Sinocyclocheilus anophthalmus. Next base: position 188,712 of record JADLZN010010172.1, on the reverse strand, counting down.
CAAAGCACTTCATTGCAGCACAGAAGTCGTCTCAGGTCATGCGCTACTTCCCGCCTAAGCGCTCCAGCTCTGCAGCTTGTTCAGGTAGCCAAAAGGCTCCGTCTTCCCAGCAGCCTGCAAAGCCCTCACTGTCTCCAGCTCAGCCTCGGTTAAAATCAGGGCCTGGGCTCCGACAGCCCTCAGACGGCTAAACACTATCACTTTTCCTAAGCGCCAGGGACCGCGGGAGTGGCGTTGGACCCTGAGCCACAGAAGCCATCTTAATCTCTATGCAGAGAGGAAAAAGAGGAGGGCCAGGTCCTGCCGAGGCCGGACCGCCCAAAAAGAAGTCTCGTGCTCACATTCCAGTTCCCCGTTTAGTTCCGGGCGAAGCATTGTTCATGCTGGGCCCGTCCTTCACACTCAGCACATGCCCGAGCAAATTACTGCTGTAATAGCAAACCCACATACTCAAAGAACAATACCACAAATGTCAATTCCCTGCCTCCTTGCAGCAACCTGCCACTCGGGAATCTCAGACCACTTGCTGCCCGGCTCCAGTCACGAAGCAGAGACTCAGAGATCTTGCTGGACAGCTGACGCTATAGCCCTGGCTTACACCTCAGTGGGTTCACAGTGTCCTATTGGAGTGAGAACCCAGAACCTAGTGGAGTTTCAACTGGTAATATCTGTGCCGCAGCCGGCTGGTCTTCCCATCTGCCTTATCCAGATTTTATAACTTGGATGTCCCTGCCCTACAGGCACGGATTTTGCCTTTTAGGAGCCCTCATTACTGGCGTTCTGGGGCTGGGCTCGCAGAGCGGCTTCGTTCTGCACTTGCTTATAGCACAGCGCTATTGGATGCGTTCAACGCAACAGGTGGAACGGTCACTAGTGTGATCTTGGGAACGAGTGCTGCATACGCCGCTGTGCTATAAGGCTGCATGCAAGTCAACGACTGTCGCTGTCAGTTGAAAAAGTTTGGCGAATGGCACACAGAGCCGACTTATATAGCAGTCAGCTCCACCCATTTTGGTGGGCTGAAGCGCCATTTGTTCGTGCAGCTACATGAACGTGAACAAATCAGGCTTCAGTATGAGAGTAAACAGGAGTTTACCCCTATAAGTGTTCAACACAATGCTCGTTCCCTTATCTCATGGAACCGAGGTTACGTTAGTAACCGGAGCATTTTCATTCCCCGTTGACAGACATTTGTTCTTGTTTTAAGCATAAACTCACTTCATTTTTTGTTCAAATTCTCAGAAAACAAGAATTCATATCTTAAATTTTCATCCCAAGTAAATAGGCCATTCAGTGTCAACTCTACCAGAGGTCCCTGTCTCAGATATTTGATTTAGTTTTTTGTTTTTCCTGGTGAGAAAAATACAAATATCATCATTCATCATTTGATAATCACATTTACTCGCACTCAGATTGCACCAAACCAGTATGACCTTTTTCGTGGAAATCAAAAGAAGGTATTTTGAAAGATGTTTTGAAAGATTTTATTTGTGCTCCAAAGGATAAAGAAAATCAGTGGCTGTCCTGTGATAAGTGAGCGCAATTCAGTCTCCATTCAGCATTTTAAATTGATGACTGACCAAAACAAATGACTCACAAGTCATATTTCAAGATCAATGCATATGAATCAGCAGGAATTGTAATCGATGCATTAAGATAGCAAGTGCATCGTTACACCCCTAATAGCGACAGATGTTTCATAAAACAGCAAGGTGGATAGACAAAAAGCAAATGATATAAAATAAAAAAAGAGCAGTTACTGTAGTAAGAGTGTAATCTAATGAAAGCAGCTTTACCTTCTGGCCGAGGAACAAGCTTTTGGAGGAGAGGACAGTGAAGCCATCGGCCGGGCCGCCCGCTGTAGTGCTGCCATCTGTACCCGCTTTAGCCATCGCAGCCCGTCTCTGTAGCAAACACAGCAGAGCAAACTTCTGCTTATACTGCACTGCCTTAATGCAGCCAGTGATAATCTTACTGGATATGAGAGCACAGAATGATGATAAACGGCTTAACTATGCTGATTATTAGGAGCTTAAAAACAACTTTCGCACCAGACACTGCTTATGTGTTAGGGTTAGTATGATATGTTAGCGTTAGTAAGACGTATTAGCGTTAGTATAACGTGTTAGGGTTAGTATGACATGTTAGAGTTAATATAATGTGTTAGGGTTAGTAAGATGTGTTAGCGTTAGTAAGACGTATTAGCGTTAGTATAACGTGTTAGGGTTAGTATGACATGTTGGAGTTAGTATAATGTGTAAAGAGTTAGTATGATGTGTTAGCATTAATAAGAAGTGTTAGAGTTAATAAGACGTATTAGCGGTAGAATAAAGTGTTAGGGTTAATATGACATCTTAGGGTTAGTATATCGTGTTAGTGTTAGTATGACATGTTGGAGTTAGTATAATGTGTAAAGAGTTAGTATGACCTGTTAGCGTTAGTAAGATGTGTTAGGGTTAGTATGGCGTGATAGAGTTAGCATAACAGGTTAGGGTTAAGTGTTCAATGAATACCTTTACTCTTGAAGACTTTTTGGTGCCCAGCTTCTTGACAGCTGCTTTGTTGGCGGTCTTGGACTTCTTTGTTGGTGGAGGAGTGACGACGGCTTCGAGCTTTGCTTTCGATCCTCTCTTCTTAGACAGCAGCTCTGGGTGGATGTTGGGCAAAACTCCTCCGGCAGAGATGGTGACGCCCCTCAGCAACTGCACCAGCGTTAAACAGAGACAGGAACACATCTTTGCACCATAAAACACACCTGATCAAAATAAACATGATTTCATTCCAGAAGCACGGATCACGAGGCAGTGAATGAGTCTGTGAGTTTCAGGAGCAGGAACGTCAGAGCCAGTCTGCAGGTTTCGGTCGGTCTGAGTTGACAGTATGATGGACACTGACTTTAGCATAGAGGTTTTCAAACATGTCTGGTATTTTGAGCCAATTTTAGACATCCGTCATACTTATTCTAGCACTGAAACACGAGTTTGTTGTGAGAGTCTGATAGCGTGTGATCCTCAGTCGTTTAGCGTATGTCCAGTTTTTTCTCTGGCATTATCTACAAAGTTGTCAGGTGTAGATCAATTTCCAAAATTATTACAACATTACATCAAAAACACTCCTTTTTTTTCCCAATAGAAGCCTGTGATTTTTGCATATGCGTGGTTTGAGAATATTTGATCCTGAACTTGTTACCTGATGAAGCTCCTCATCATTGGCGATGGCTAGTAAAATGTGTCTGGGTGTGACGCGGCCCTTCTTATTGTCTCTGGCTGCATTGCCTGCCAGCTCCAGGATTTCAGCTGAAAGCACCATGCATGAAGAGCTTCAAGAGGACAGAAAGGCTTCTGATGCAGAGCATCGATATAGATGGTTACAGATGCATCGTACCTGTCAGGTACTCCAGTACTGCAGCCATGTAGACTGGAGCTCCAACACCAATCCTGTATTTGGGAAGCCCTCTTTTAATATAGCGCAGCATCCGTCCCACAGGGAAGATCACACCAGCCTTAGCAGACCTGGACGTCTTGGAGATCTTCTTCTTCCCACCTCGACTGGACATGATGCCTGAGGAACAAACAAGATGAAGTTTCCCTGCCCTGTCCATGCATTTCAGCAAAGCATGCTGGCACAAAGAATAAGTTATTTTTGTGCTAATCTAATTATGATATATTCTGTGAATGATGCATATGCTTTATATGTCATCAGTCAGTATATCAGAGACTGCAGTAGATGTTAAGCAACAATTAGATCAAACACATCCACTTTTTCTGAGTGAAATCATCAGCGCACAAATATGATTCCGTCGTATTTTATTCTGACATGAACGCATCTGAACACAGTTTGTGCATGTGACAAGTTAGTTGGCAGCGACAATAAAAAGTAGCATTGCAACATCAACATTAAAAACAAAACTGACGACGCTCTAGATGAACATGCTGCTGAGTATTTCGTGTAGATGTGCTTCAGTGAGCGCAGAGCGATGCTTCCGCGGGTTTAATGCATCATATTGCTCAGATGTGGTGACTTCCTGATGAAGCGACGCGGCCCGCAGACGCGCAGGAATCGCGCAGGAATCACCGAAACGCGTGGATGACGGCGGAAGGCTTACAGTAGAGAGCACGGTGAGGCGTCGCGTCGCGTCGCGTTCAGTCCAGCACTGCTAAAGCCTGACAAGCCCAGGCAACGTCCCAGACACCCACAATCCACAGCGCGACTGAGAAGCAGAGAGCCGTCTGTCAGCAGAGGCCGCTGGAGGGTCAACTTTATAGAGTTATGTAAGAATGACATCTGCTGGAAAAAAAGCCTCTGGGTTTAAGAACATTTTGGATAAAAACTGTTGATAAAATATGCATTATATTTCCAAGGCCCAGTTGTACAAAATACATTTGATCAGATTTGAGCTATCATATTAGATGTGAAAAGGGATTGTTAAAAAAAAACGGAATCAAATGTATCCGTATAAATCATTTCAAACAACACTGTTTGAAATGATTTATACGGATACATTTGATCCCAAAAAAAATAAAAAATCTGGATTATCCAGATCCCACAATATTTGTATCATGTAGTATAGACCAGATACCCTTAATATTTAGTACTTGATTTGTTTAACCATTACAGTGATAGAGTAGAAGAAGAAACATATTATTTTGTCCGCATAAAATAACCCCCCAAACAGCTGTCAATTTCAAACAAAAATAATAGTTTTAATTTTAATGGTCATGATTGTATTATTAATTACAGTGACGATCATCAGAGATTATGCAGTCATATATGAATTTGTTTTGATTTATTTGTTGCGAGTCAGATGAGGATCTTAAGTGAATATTTGTGATCTGGGTCTCTGAGCCAGTGGGTAACTTTTTTAGGGAAACCTAACCCTAACCCTATCTAGTCTCGACACCCACCGGTGAAAACGCTGTGTGAGGAACACAAACTCAGGTGGTGACACCTCTTACAAAACAGTTACTAATCTTTTAAATAAATCCTGACTAAAACCAGATGATTGCTTTACTTTAAATGAGTCTGCCCCAAGATTACTGTTATAAACATGAGCCGCGTCTAAAAGGTAAAGGAGCAGGTGTTGCTACAGTTTATAACAATATTTTCAGTATTTCTCAGAGGTCTGGTTTCAAGTATAACTCGTTTGAAGTAATGGTGCTTTATATAACATTATCCAGAGAAACCAGTGTTAATGATAAATCCCTTGTGACGTTTGTACTGGCTACTGTAGACAGGCCACCACACAGACTTTATCAAAGAATTTGCTGATTATGAGTTAGTGCTGGCTGCAGATAAAGTCTTAATTGTTGGCATCCATGTAGGTATCCATGTAGATAATGAAAAAGATGCAGTTTTGGGATCAGCATTTATAGACATTCTGAACTCTATTGGGGTTAGACAACACGTGTCAGGACCTACTCATTGTCGAAATCATACTCTAGATTTAATACTGTCACATGGAATTGATTGATGGTGTTGAAATTATGCAGCAGAGCGATGATATCTCAGATCATTATCTAGTCTTGTACAAACTTCATATAGCTAAAACTGTAAAGTATACTCCTTGTTACAAGTAACTATTACTTCTACCACAAAAGACTGCTTTGTAAGTAATCTTCCTGATTTATCCCAATTCCTTAGCATATCCAAAACCTCAGAACAGCTTGATGATGTATCAGAAACTATGGACTCTCTCTTTTCTAACATTTTAGATACGGTTGCTCCTTTACACTAATGGAAGATTAAGGAAAACTGTCTGACTCCGTGGTATAATGAGCACACTCGCACCCTAAAGAGAGCAGCCCGGAAAATGGAGCGCAGCTGGAGGAAAACAAAACTAGAGGTATTTCATATTGCATGGTTGGAAAGTACCATATCCTGCCATGCAATACGAAATGATTCCAACTATATTGTTTCTCTGTGCCTTTATCGTTATAGTTGTGGTGTGCTATTCTTTAATATTGAGAATGATTTTTAGAACTTTATTGTTATCTTTATAGTTATCGTGCTTGGTGTGAACGCGCCTTAACACTGTAAAGCTGCTTTGACACAATCTGTATCGTATAAAGCGCTATAGAAATAAAGCTGACTTGACTATATAAAGGGGAGATGCACCACTGCAGTGAATGACTGGCAGCAATAAAAGTAATAATCATGCTGTCAAAAAAGTTTCAGATGACTGTAGAGAGGAATGAAATGTGTTAAGTGATTCCCAGTTATCACCAGAGAAAATAAGAAAAACTGAAATATAAGAAAAATAAGAGAAAATGTCTGAAATTGAATTCATGGAAAACACTGAATATTAACCCCACTTATTACAACACATTAAATGTAACAATAATAACCTATAATAAGCGCTTGGGGGGTATATAAGTCATAGCAATTTTTTAAACTTTTCGGATGAATCTCTGTGATTTCTCTGTCTGTCCATCATTTGTTTGATTCTGATTGATTATTAATGCACACCACACACACACCACACACACACCACTCACAAGCACACACACACACACTCACTCACACTCACCCACACCCACACACACTCACACCACTCACACTACACACTCACACACACACACACACACACACACTTCACACACACTCACAACACACACACACACTCACAAGCACACACACACACACACACACACCTCCACACCCACAACACACTCACACCACACACCCACACACACACACCACACACACAAACAAACACACACACCCACACACACAAAAAACACACACACACACACACACACACACACACACACAAACACTCACACACACACACGCACACACACACACGCCCACACACATACCCACACTCACACCACACACTCCCACTCACACACCACACACTCACGCACAACACACACTCACAAAACCACGCACACCCCACGCTCACACACGACGTCACAAACACACCTCACGCCCACACACACTCACCACACACTCACACCCACACCACTCCACACACACACACACACAACCCCACACTCACACGCACACACACACACGCACACACACACATTCTCTCACACACACACACATTCTCTCACACTCACACACACACTCACGCACACACACACACTCACACACACTCTCACACACACACACACACACACACACACACACACACACACACACACACTCACACACACACACACTCTCACACACACTCTCACACACACTCTCACACACGCACACACACACTCACACACACACACACACACACACACTCACACGACACACACACACACACACACACACACACACACACTCACACACACACACACAATAAAGTTTAAAGTCCCAAAAAGGTATTAAAGTTAAAAGGCCCGTGTTCTTACACGGCTTGAACGGCAGCAGAACGTCTGTCTGATGTTTCAGGACCCTGAAACTCTTCAAATGAATGTCTTAAATGCACAGCTAATGTAAGGCTCCAGTAAGACGATCAGCTAATCATCACATCACGAATACATCTCTCTGTGGGTAATTACTATTTCTGCCATAACGATATGTTATAAAAAATATCATTCTCTGCTGCAATCATTTATCAGGGATGGTGTCAGCTGACCAGCGGTGGACCAATCACAGATCAGCTCGCGACGCTGTAAACAGCTGCGGCCGCGCGGAGCCACTGACAGAAGCGCGGAGCTGCAGACACACAGCATGGCCGGAGTGAGTCTCTGCACTTTATAACTCTCTGCACTTTATTCTGCTGCTTCTGGTCAGTTGTTTGGGTCTGTTCTGCGTGACCGGCGCTTCAGTGTAACGCGTCTGTAACAGCATTAGTTCGAGATCATCAGCAGCGCTACACTGTTACACTCCAAATGTTGCGCTCTGCTTGTTCTAAACCTGACCGAAGTTTGCGAAGAAACGAGACACATCAGCGCAGTGTAGTTTGAAGCAGAACTTCAGACGCGAACGATGTTTACTTGTTTACGTGTTTGTTGACATCTGATCAGTGTAAACAAACATCAGACAAAGAAGAACTCGTGTAGTCGCACATCTATAACTCAGTCACGCAATAATACATCAGACTGATCCTGTTCCCGTCAGAAATGTGGACTTATTTTATTATTATTATTATTATTATTATTACTTTTCACTGCTCGTGTGAAAGTGCACGAAACAGTTTAGTTATAAAGTGCACGAAATGAATGCATTAGTTGACTGGTAATTACAAGGATGTTAATCATATGCTCATCTGTGTAAAAAGGAGAATACAGGAGGACTTTGGGATTCGTTGAAGAAAGCTGCTTTTGTCATTGGATCTGGGCTTTTCTTCCTGGTGGGGTTTAGGAACTCGGTGACATGGTAAGTGTTTCGCCTGGCCTTTCTAAACATGTGCTGTTTGTAATCCTGGCTGTTGCTGAGCATCAGTTATTAATGATCCGTGTGTGTTTGCAGGCATCTGCAGAGGTTTTGGGGAGCTTCGGGAGATTTCTGGCAAACACAGTGGACCAAACTTCACCAGGCCTTGGGTGGAAATGAGGCGGCCTTGTTTTTTATCGGTTAGAGGAGTTGTTTTTAACCTTTACATGGCCTCCCCTCTGGACATTGATCATGAAATGTTTACGCATCTGTTGTTCTAGACTGAACTGACTGCAGTCAGGACTCAAATCAGCTCAAGTTCACTTCATTAAAACCATTTGGACATGAACATGACTCATAATCTTATAATTTCCCCCAAAATAAAGTGTTTTATGCACAAATAGAAACTTTTTCTTTTCTTTTTTGGTGTTTAACAGGGACCATATTGGTGCCAACGCTGGCTTTCTGGTTGTTTAACGCCCTCCTGATGGTGGTGGACTCGACTGGAAAGCCAAACTTCATCACACGCTACAGGATTCAGCCTGACAGAAACAATCCGGTGCGTCCTTCTTACTGCTTCAGCTCTGCGTAATGCACAGCTGTCACCATTACTCTAACTTATATATCCTCAACTTATATATCCTCAACTTATATATCCTCAGTTACAATTGTACCATCTCCAGTAACTGGTTAAATAACAGAAGTGCCATTCGTACATTAGCCAGTTTTGTACAGTGCCTGCATGCTACAGTTTATCAAAAAATTAAATAAGTAATTAAAATTGGTTAGTGCGAGTATCAAATGTGGTCAATTTTTTTGAAATATCTGACTGAGATGCAACTATTTGAAAATCTGGAATCTGAGGGTGCAAAAAATCTAAATATTGAGAAAATCATCTTTAAAGTTGTCCAAATGAAGTTCTTAGCAATGCATATTACTAATCAAACATTAAGTTTTGATATATTTACGGTAGGAGATTTACAAAATATCTTCATGAAACATGATCTTTACTTAATATCCTAATGATTTTTGGCATAAAAGAGAAATGTATAATTGTGACCCATACAATGTATTGTGGGCTATTGCTACAAATATCCCCCAGCGACTTAACACTGCTTTTGTGCTGCAGGCTCACATATATCAAATACTGCATCTAACGAACCTGCTCCTAACGAGGGAGAAGCTTTAAGGGCTGTCTGCATTAAAACCTTGTTGGTGTAACATTTGAAAATTATCAAATTAAAAATGGAAATATTAATATTATAATTTTATGTTGTTGTACTATAAAATAAAGTAAGTGTAAAGTACTTTCCATAAGGGTAAAGTAGATGTTAATTAAAATCCGTATGTTTCTGAATACGCAAAGAAAACGAGTCCAACCCCCTGCTGTGAGTGCAGCGAAGAGGATGAAGTCGACAAATAATAAAGAATAAGTGATTTGATATTTTGAACTGAATGTAATTTGGCTGGGATTAAATAAGGATTTGATCATGCTGTAAAAAAGTCTAAAAATACTATTCGCATTCATCCACATAAACACTGTTATAGAGAAGATTCAAACTTTTACTCGTGCAAATTTTACTGATGAGTTCTTGCTAGGGCTGGGAAATATGTTTAATATTCATGCTACACGTGCAGTTATTTCAATGTTATTAAACAACATTAATGAAAACATTGAAAGATTTTAAGGGATTTATCCCAGTTTTCTAAAAACATTGTCGTTACACAGATTTCACAATCCTTTCTTGTAAAAGGCATCTTTTAGTAATGTCTGATTAAAACATGAAAAGATTACATTATTATTAGATTTGGTAAGTTCAAATCAATTCTACACTGCAAAAAATTATTTTCTCAGCACCTCTGTCTTATTTTCTTCTAGTATAATAATCTAAGCGTTCTTGAATCAAGAAGAAAATGAATTCAGAAATTAAGTCTTGTTTTCTAAAAAAAAAAATCTAAAATTTGTTTGTTTTTTGCCAACAACAACAAAAATATCTACAAATGGAGAAAGAAACACATCTGAATTCAAAGGTAAAACAAGATTCTTTTTCTTACCCAACGTTGGCAGATATTTTATCTTGTTTTAAGCAAACACTAAAAATATTTAGCTAATTTTTGTCAGAAAACAAGACTTGATATCTTCAGTCAGTTAGCTTCTGAAGTAAATGCAAGAATGTTCAGATATTTGTACTGGACAACAATATGTTTGCAGTGTATTAATGCCTTTCAGAGAATCAAAACTAATTCAGTGATTTGTTTTGCACCATCACTCAAAATATTGATGTATTTTTCATTTAATTATACTATTATTATACCAGCTGGCCGTCCATTGACTGCTGTATGTCCCAAGGTCCTATCATATCAGTTTAGCTGAATGAAAATATTGCCCTGTAAAATCATAACTGCTGCTTTTTCTGATAACCGTGTCAGTACTGATAATAATTTCAGCACACTTTGCATGAATTCAGATTACACAGCATATATAATCTTAACACGTCAGTCATAAATACTTGCGTGTTTAGACTGTATAGTGTGTAATAATGTCTGTCTGTGGCACAGAAACGGAATAATGTTCTGTTTATGAGTTCAGAGTTCAGTGATGATATGGTCTGATAAAATTAATCTATACACGGCTGAACTTCTGGGGAGGTTTGATGGGTCATGAACTAGAGTAACCCAGGTGAACTTCAGCATGTGACTGTGCTTCGATCACTGCGTCCGAGTATGCATACTTCTCAGTTCATTAAATGAGTACTAGGGGTGTGCGATAATGACAAAAAATATTTTCTTCTTCATTCTGTGCAGTGGTTAGTTTGCAAACTTTTCTGATACATTTAAATTGATTTTTTTATGGGCATTTGTACCTTTTATAAGGCCAATTATTCAAACCTAATTAAATGTATGCATCCTATTTTGTGTCAAATTCTTACATTCGATCAATAAAATCAATTCAAGCAGTAAGACACTATAGGGCTGTTACCAGTCAAATGAGATCAGTATCAGTATCTGAAGTGGCGTTTAGATGCAATCTGACTCTTTAATGCAGCACATGAGTGCAGTTAACCTGCGGTTACAAATGCATAATGTTTTGATGTTTAAAAAACAAAAAGTTGAATACTGACATTTCAAAATTATAAAAAAAAGAGACAGAGAGAGAGAAAGAGGAAACTATAAATATACATAATACATTTTTTAAAATATTAATATTTGTTCCATATAAGATTAAAATGGCCAGTAGGTGGCGGCAAGTCACTGCATGAGCGAGTCATCGAGTCGATTCGTTCAAACGGCTGATTGATTCATTAAGGAAACTATTTTCACTGGTGAGCAAAAACAGATACTGTTGTGTCTAAAATGTAAGTCCCTCTGTATTAACCTCTTGTTTATTGAACTGTTCGACAAACCAATGCCACGTTTGCAGATATATGGAGAAAAAACTGGCATTCTTTGTGTGAAACTGATTACAAGACCAAGTCATACAGGGGGCATTTTTGCCCCAATATCTTGAATTTTGGGTGAATTCTAAATGTATTTGAATGAAAAAGTGTGAATTCTAAATGCACAACACAGCAGTCTACCGTACATCACCCAGCGTATGCCTGCACTCTCTCAGTGCGTTTTTATTTGGTTTTTGATATGTCTTCATAATGTCTGATCACACATCACTAAAACAACAATTATATCACACAGCCCTAAAGAGTAGTGCGTCTGAATTCAAAAAAGTAGGTGAAAATTACCCGTATGACCTGCTGAATTGCAATATATATCTCTGTATTTGTATTTTTTTTAAACAATGTTTTAGATCCTGCCCAATGTTTAGTGAAACAATGTTTATATTATAGGCTATGAAAACAAATAAAGTGAAAGTAATCATGTAATCATGCAAACAATTTTAAAAATCGCATTACATTCTGTAACATTAGTCTAAAAACAAAAGCATGGATTAATTGCATTATATTTGGATTACCCCAAAACAGTCCATCATAAAAATGATATCATATCATAAAAAATACACTTACTTGTAAGTTTAAAATTCTACACATGACACATTTGTTGTCCAACTACAGATATTTTAGCTAAATGAATCATCCACTCCTGACAGCAGAATGGAAATATTTCCGTGACTTTCTAACATTTACAGATGGAGACGATAGCTGTGATACTGATAATATGCAGGTGTAATATTCCGCCGAGCCATAGTTCATGTTGACAAGCTGTTTCAAACCACTGAAACAAACTTGATATTGCCCAGATTTTGAGTTCTAGAACACCCTGGAGTCACGGTGCATCACATCTAGTAAAGTGCCTAGTGAAAGTACAGCTGTGATTGAAGTGCTGTTGTGAACGGTCTCCCGACAGGTGGATGCGGCGCGGTTACGGCACGCGGTGAAGACGGTGCTCTTTAACCAGGTGTGTCTGTCTGGTCCTGTGGTGGTGCTCACCTACATGGTGATGAAGAGGCGAGGCGAGCCGTGCGGCCCGGAGCTGCCCACCTTCCACTGGGTGCTGCTGGAGCTGGCCGTCTGCGGCCTGATGGAGGAGATACTCTTCTACTACACACACAGGTTAGCATTCAGAAAACACTCACTCCGTTTCTGATGACACAGTGCTGCATGTCCACCAGGCGAGGTGTGCAAGTAAGTGGTGCGCAGGTGGAATGGGTAAATGCGTTCAGATTTGCATACTGAGATGTTTGACAGCTGTTAATGCACAATCACTGTTTTAGATTGACTGACTGTAACACTGTAAGATTTCCATTCCAACTGAAAGCATGAATCTTTTCTATGTGCCGGTTTCAGAGGAAAACACAAAACTGTGGCTAAAACTGGCAGTGCATATATTAACTTACTGGACAAAATAAAAACAGAAATAACAGAAACTGTAACTATAAAATCATTTAAATTTGATTTAATACTCACTTTTTATTTTAAAATAGAGTAGTAGTAGTATTGCACTTTATTTATTATTTTGCTTACTATTTTATATCTTAAAAAATAATATGCAATAATACTGTTATTATAATCTCCATGTGTTCTCATGAGAACCAGACTGAAAAACGTATGTGCGTTAGTGTTTCCAGCATAAGATCACTATTTATAAAATCTGTTTAAGCCAGCAATTCCTGATTTAGACAGAACAGTTTGTGCTTCCAGTCATAAGAAAAGTGATGGAAACCATTGTGGCTTTGCTTATTGTAAATTCAGAAGAAATAAAAACACTTAGTGGTTTACCAAAAGCGTTTGTGGAATGTGTTGGATATAGAACACTGCTTGTGAGCGGTGAAGCTCAGCCTCAGTCATCACTCGTCTGCTGCTTTCAGGCTCGTTCACCATCCGTCGCTCTATAAGAGCATCCATAAGATCCATCACGAGTGGACGGCTCCTGTTGGAGTGGTGGCGCTCTACGCTCATCCGGTGGAGCATGTGGTGAGATCCGTCGACCTGTCAGAGATCCAGTCAGATGTGGGACAGATGTGTTGAAAGCCTTCATGTCTTCCTGTCTGTACAGCTGTCGAACATGCTCCCGGCTCTGATGGGTCCGCTTCTGCTGGGCTCACACGTCTCCACCACCAGCCTGTGGTTCACCATCGCTCTGCTGGTCACTACGGTCTCTCACTGCGGCTACCACCTGCCCCTGCTGCCCTCGCCCGAGTTCCACGACTACCACCATCTCAAGTAAGTCCGGGCCTCAATATCAAGAGTCTACACAAAGAAGGCTTGAGGTGAGGTGAACCAGTCCTGGGACTGTGGTGAGTTTCCATGCACCATGCAATAGCGAGTTATAAAGCCAGAATCATATGATAAAGTCAGAATTGCATGATATGAAGCCGGAATTTCATGATATTATGTGTTTCTATCATGAAATTTAATTGTGTGATAAAATGTCACAAATTATATCTTTTAATATTTTTTATTCAGTGGTGGAAATGGGCTTCCATACACACATATACATATATGCTGCATAGATATATTCTCCTAAGTCTCATCATTGTTCAGTGTTTGGGCAATCTTTTGCCATGAATTATAACTCACATAGACATCTTTATAATATTTTAGGCTAGAGTCGGCTCTTCACACAGTCTCTCAACCCTGCAGGCATGCATTGTGCTTAGTTTGCATGTGCTTTGGTCTCTTCAGTTTTTTTCTCTGGCTATCTTGGGACATTGTACTAAGTACTGCAAAACAATTAAAAGCGCATGAGCGACCTTCCTGTTACAAAAACCATGTGATGCACGTACTACACTGCTGATGAAATCTACATGTTGCGTAAAAACTAAAAGCAAAGTATACTTGGGTTAAAAGTGACGGAGGCCGGGGGTGTTTGTTACACACCTGTAACTCAGTGTTTTTCTCACTTTTAATAATTTCCTCACATTTATCTGCTTCAAATGAAGGCTGTTTTGAAATCAACAACTGTGTGAATTAAAGTCACAGACAGAGAGTGCAGTTACAGTCTTCTCAACAGCAGGTGAAGGTTTTACATTTTTAGTCTACATTTTTAGTCTACGTTTCATTTTTTTCTAAAACAGCAAACAATTAAAAGGTATTGAATAAATAAATAAGAGGCTAACTGAAAAAATACATGACAGACAGTGTGAGTGTGAGTGAGTGAGTGAGTGTGTGTGTGTGAGCGAGTGAGTGTGTGTATGCATGAGTGTGTGTGTGTGTGAGTGTGTGTGTGTGTGTGTGAGTGAGTGAGTGAGTGAGTGAGTGTGTGTGTGTGTTGTTGATTTTTACAGTAGGATCAAATGTTGCCTTACACATTGTAGCATTCTGTCTGCAGAAGTGAATGGGGAGCGTTGTTACATTGTTCAGCAGTGATGTTGTAACATTTAGGTGATAGTTTAGAGTACATGTTATGTATAAAAGTAAACAAGAGACGTTTGCTGATTCACACGACACATTTAACATGCATTAACCTCATCACAAATCAAATGATATCCCAATTAAACCATTTTTTCTTTCCTTTAAATCCAATATACATACAAGATTGTATCAAATTTCTACCCATTTAGCTAACTATATGAAGGAGACCAGCTCCAAGCCTAACCAAACATCTGAAGCAACAGATCAAGGTCATCAGGATGACTAAACCGAGCGTTTCATCATCCAGGACCAGGAGAAATCTGTCAGCCTTGCTCTACATTCACCTCACGAGTGACCTTTATTCTCAGGAGATAACAGCCAAACTCTGGCCATAGCTCTTTGAACGTTTCATAGGTCTCCATGTGATATCGATGAAGATCATGTAACAGAGCTGACTGATAGCAGGGGTTCCTCATAGGAAGCATTGCTTACCTGCTGATGTATCTCAGACAACAGCTATGAAGATTACGTGAGTGCATTCAAAGCATCTCCGCCGTGAAAAGTGCACATGATCTGCAAATTCTGTCACCAGCGTATCGCTTCATATCAAACCGGTTGCAGTGCAGCCAGCTTATTACTTAGTAAATGGATCGCCTCTTCATTTTGGATGTTCAAAACATTTATCAGCAACACAAGAAAGATGTTCCTATAGAATCACTTGTCTATAACTGTAAATCTGCTTTGAAACAAGCTTTATAGTATAGCCCCTCCTGCTGTATAACAGTGAAGACACAGAAAGCCTGAAACTTCTGTCTACCGCAGGGAAAGAGTTCATATGAGCTCAGCGTGTGGTAGTGATTGTCCAGACCAGGGGTTTTTGAACTATTCCTGGATGTATCCAAAACGATGAAGAGGCTGCAGAAAGAGTGTGGCAAAGCCTTGTTATTCTGCCTGAACAGGGCAGGTTGTTTCTCGAGCGCGGTCTAAAACCAGCTGTGTTTCTCTCCAGGTTCAATCAGTGCTACGGAGTGCTGGGAGTGCTGGACAGGCTTCACGGGACGGACGAGAAGTTTCGTAATGCTAAAGCGTACGAGCGGCACACGGTCCTGCTGGGTTTGACCCCGCTGAGCGAGAGCATCCCTGACCATCCCAAGAAAGCACAGGAATAACCGCACTTCACTTCATTCCATGAACATAAACACTACATGAACTGATCAGCAGGTCTAATGGATCTCAAACGACCCGCTGACATGCAAAGAGACCCTGTTCATGAAGTTATCAGTTCCTTTTATTGTTCATCTTCTGTGTCACTTCTCATATTGTGTCAGAATAGCATTATTGCACATTTATGCAGAGGATCAAAATGATTTTAATTCTGTATTTTAGCACTGAAATCTACTAATGGTTTTTGGAAATGAACATTGTACTCTTTCTGTCCCCTGATCATTCCTGACATCAGTTTCTGGAGTTTATCATCAAACCTCTCATTAAAGCTGATCTGCTGTACCGGGTGTGTTTGCATTATTAATAATTCTAATGCACATCTCAAATTCCTAAAATTACATTTAAAAAAACAAAAACAGAATTCTTCTGGTGGAGGACAAAGACAGTAATATGCGTCACCCAGCACCAGTCCTCCCAATCTGAAGTGACGTCTCTGAATAACAGCCGCACTGTTGAGAGAACCAGCAGTATCTACAAACCCAAGCCTTTTCTTATTAATATTGTCGTAAGAGCTGGCGAGAGGCTGCATGAAATGTCAGTGCCTGAAGATGTGAAACACATTGACCTATCCACACTCCCCCACTCTAAGATGACCATCATGTGATTGACCTTCTTTTACACGTGTAGGTAATGATGATTTCAAGGTGAATGGTTGTCCTGTTCCTGCAGTATCTGACGGCGTCAGTGATCTGGAGTCTCTCACACCTAAACACCAAAGGAAAACCAATTCTGCCTGAAAAAAAGACACGTCAGGGGCTTGTATTCCTCTGGGATAAACTCAAATCATGACAAAATCAGTGCCAAACTAGAAATGCAACGTCCCACAGACAACAGGAGTAAATGTGCAAAGGCTACAGTTGACTGTGTAGGGAAGTTCATTACACATCTCACTACACACGAGAAAACAAGTTTCCATAAAACAACAGACTGTGAGTGACAACAGCTGAAATAGTTCTGACCTCCAACAAAGAACACCAAGGTGTCTACAGCACCAGTGTTGGGGGTAACGCATTACAAGTAACGCGAGCTACGTAATCAGATTACTTTTTTAAAAGTAACTAGTAAAGTAACGCATTACTTTTTAATTTAGAAGGAAGTATCTGAATTACTTTTTCAAATAAGTAACAGCGGTTACTTTGTTTCCATGTGTTGAGTGACAGCTCTGGTGTTGCCATGGAGACAGAAATCAGGAGTCAGTGCAGAGCGTTGTGTGTGAACATGATCTTACTGTAGTTCTAGACTCAATATCAACATGTGTTTACTGATCTCACTGCACACAAACACATTCAGTATCATTAAAATGATTACTTCAGCCTGAGGCTTATTAATTTCACTTGTTATTAAGGGGCTTTTACATTGGCCAAAAATAGAACTTTTTTATATTAAAAACAATCCAGCCCAGATCAAAAAAGTAATATAATGCATTACGTTCCATAAAAAGTAACTAATTACGTTAATTAGTTACTTTTTATGGGGAGCAAAGCAATATTGTACAGCATTACTTTTAAAAGTAACTTTCCCCAACACTGGTCAGAAAAGGGGGGGATTTGATGGAGACCAGAAACGCCATTGTAAAGGGGGGTAAGGACACGAGAAAGAAATCAAATTTGCCTTGATCTTTTGGCATATAAGAGTCTTTGCACCATTAAAACATCTGCAACTTTCAGAGCTTAAAACGTCCTCCTCGTTATAAACAAAGCATTTATTTAATCAAGCTCCAAAAACGGCTCGTTTGGATCTGAGGGGCAAGATGACGTCACCCGAGCACAAACATTTGCATAAGCACGCCTCCAGAGCTAGACATCGGCCAATAGTCTTCTACTCAGCATAGACCCCGCCCACTGGGGGGTTCAGTCGCTAAACGACTGAAGGATTTTGTTTTGTAATCGAGGCACAGTGTCATGGAGAGTCACAAAGAACATCTGCTGAGAGATGAAGCGGAACTAGATCTGACCGCAGCTGCATCACAAACCGTAAGCAAAGAATTTCATAAAGCTTCGTCTGGAAATGACCCTTTTATTTTGATCATGTTGTCAAAACAGGCAATAGTGAGGGCCGTTGATACCGTTTCCTATGCAGTGATGCTAGCCAATCATAACAGCGGCTGATTACTGACGAGCCTTAAAGGACACGCCCCTAAAAACAGCTGGTTTCAGACATTAATGTTATTAACATTACAAGTAAACCTTAAGGAACATATCAAAATAAGCAAAAATCCATATCATGACCCCTTTAATCCTATCCACTTCACCAGCTAATTAAATAAAACTCCATTTAAAACGAGCAGTTCATTCATAAATTCGTGTAATCTTACCTTGACACTACAGAAATACAAACAGAACACAGAAGACAACGAGCAGCTACATGAGGTCTATATTGCTGAACCAGTGTGGTTCAAATGATGGAGGTGCGACCATGTTAGTACAGCTTTAGGAAACAACTGTGACTAGTTGGTTAGTTTCTCCAACAACGAAGTAGTCAATCAGGGAGTTGCTCGTTGTATAGAAAACGCACCCCTGGACAGTTTAGGGATCTCCAACCCCAATCAAACACACCTGAAGCAGCTCATCAAGGTGTTCAGGGCTAGTGTGTGCTGGAGCAGGTTAGGATCTGAGCTAGCTCTCCAGGAGCAGGGTTGAGTTCAAATCCCTCCTCCTCACTGTGTGTCATGTATATCCCAACAGCATTGGGTAGATGATTGTGTACGTCAGCATCAGCCAAACACCTGGGGCCATGATGCTAGATGAACAAATTCAGAGTTACAGGATTAGTTTTGAGTTGACAAAACCAAACCACTCCAATCCGGCTTTACTGGTACCATGATGCGGATCATCAACTTTCTTTGTCAACTCAGGCTTGATTCACGATTTTTGGGGCGGCCACGAGGTTTTTGGTTTTGTCACTTGAAAAAAAAAAGCCAATAAAACTGGCAGTCTACAGGTAGCTCGTCTGGTTCATAGAAAAGTTCAACAGCTGCTTTAAGGGTTTTGAGCTTTTTAATAGTTTTTTTTGTTTTTTTTTCCATTATTAAAGAAAAAAATTCTACAAATTACAAATCACACTAATAGCAATCACATCTGCCTATGATTCAGATGAAGGGTTATGATACATGATTTCAAGTATTTTACAGCTCCCATTGTTCTCTCAATAAGCCAAATATATATCGGTGTGTGTGTCGTGGTATTGAAGTATGAACATTTTTAGTTATTTATATGCCTTTATGAATGACCTCTGAAGATGCACCAGCATTAACGGACGAGAGGCTTTTTCCACAGCGTTTAGTTGAATAAAAGGTTTTTAATTACATCAGTGATCACAAGATTTTCCTCATCAGGATTTGAACCACAGCTACTCTGAATGAAGAAGCCTATCGAGGGAAAGCAGGAGAAGGGAACTGCTAGTTAATATGAAATAAAACTCAAATCCAAATATCACCAGAGAGAGATGACTGGAAACCAAAACGACTGAAAACACTGGAGCAAACAAACAGGTAGATGGTCATATGGCAGCCAAACTCGTGTGAAAATCCATAAATTAGATCAGTGACTGGAATATTGCTTATGATCCGAATGCAGTCGGCAAAGTTCTCAGATGCATCACTTATAATAATAATAATCATCATCATCATAATAGTGTCTTTCTTCACGATTCCAGTTGATACCCTGAGGTCAGTTTCCCTTTAGTCAGACCGTCCTGCTGTTTGCATGAAGAAAATCAAGAAGTGACACTAAAACGACCTCGTAATGACACCGAGCTCAGACGCAGAAGCTCAGACGCATTCGGGCGAGCATAAAAAAGATGCACACGTAAGGCAAATATATCTCTATAAACAATAAATGATTAGTACAGCCAGGTGGTGCAATGTCTCTTAATTTCTTGAATTCATATGTACACTAGGATTAACACTAGATCTGGGATGTTTCCGTCTCCGATGTTTCCTCGCAGGACGACGAGCTGAGGAATGATCCACGAACACAACGGAGCGCAGCTCGCTGAAGCTAAGAGTCGTCGCCGATGTCTTCTGTAACAGACACGTGGAGAAAACGAGAGGATTTGGCAAGCGGGACGTTAGTGTCACAGTGATGCCCAAGCCAACTTCTGCTAGAAAATCTATCGAAGACCCACGAAAAACCGGCAACATAAAATCATCTGGCTCAAACAAATGCAGATCACATGATTTTCTGAGTGAAGTGCTTGTCTCATCCAGTACCTACTCTAGTCAGGAGCAATCTTACCCTTCAACGCAATCCTTAAAAAAAAATAAAAATCAGGGTGGAATCAATGCGTCGTTCGGCCAAATCAAACAGAGAGAGGATATAAAGCAGAAAGATCCAACAAAAGCCCGATGATACAAGAGGAATAAAACTTCAAAGTCTTTAATAAAACAAAGAAAGGAAGAATTTCTCATGCCCTCTGCTGTCCGTTTGTGACGCACAGATGTTGTGAAGGAGGAGGAGGTGGAAGAGCCTTGATTTGACGATCGTGAGCCGTTGTGTCGTGCTTGTGCGGTCGGGTCAGACGCTCATTTGGGTGCCGCTGCTCGCTGGCCCGGGGCTTTGGCATCATCTCTGGAGGCGGGAGCGGTCTGGGAGGGATGACGGCGACGGCCATCGCCGCTGGAAGGGTGTCTCTTACGCCCGCCGTCCTCCATGGGCGGCTAAAGGGCAGAAAAACGGCAGCTTTAACGACACACATCTCGTGACACACACAAGAAACACCAATCTAGGGCTGGGCGGTTTTTCCCATTTTATCGATTAATTCAAATTGCCATGATTTTATGACCTGAAAGACCATAAGTAGAATATATCGCCAGGTGCCGTTCACACAGAATGCAATTTTTGTGTTGACAGTGGAATAGGAAACACATGCAAGAAGATGGGAGTCAAACTTCTTTTAACTTGAGCGCCGTGTTTCTAGAAAGCCGTTTCATGCATGAGGCGCTTGCGAGAGACTGCGATATGACTGATATTTCATGTTTGCATCATGGTGTCAAGACTAAAAGCTGCTGTTGTTTTTACAGAACATTTATAGCTAATAATAGTCTACTGGTGTTATGCCTTCAGTCATTTTGAATTTGAATTACCTTGACTTTCTGAACATATAATACGTGACCCTGGAGCACAAAACCAGGCATAAGGGTCCATTTTTGTAAATTGAGATTTATACATCAAGCTGAATAAATAAGCTTTCCATTGATGTATGGTTTGTTAGGAGAGGACAATATTTGAAAATCTGGAATCTGAGGGTGCAAAAAAATATTGAGAAAATCATCTTTAAAGTTGTCCAAATGAAGTTCTTAGCAATGCATATTACTAACCAAAATTAAGTTTTGATATATTTATGGTAGGAAGCTCACAAAATGTCTTCATGGAACATGATATTTACTTAATATCCTAATGATTTTTGGCATAAAAGAGAAATGTATAATTGTGACCCATACAATGTATTGTTGGCTATTGCTACAAATATCCCCCAGCGACTTAACACTGCTTCTGTGCTGCAGGGACACATGTGTAAGACAAGTTCATACAAGATGTAGTTGCAGTTCATGCATCTTTTCTACAAAGATATTTAACAAGTGATTAGTTAAAAATGTACATCATGTTGACAACTTTATGTGTGCTTCTAGAGGGTTACTTGTTACTTGAATCATGTTGTAGTTACATTTTCAAGTTGACTAGTTAAAAATCGTAAAAAAAATCGGGAATCAGTCAAACGTTCTGAAAAAATTTAATTTAACATTTTAATTTAATTTGCCATATCACCCAGCCCTACACAGAAGAAACGCCAATCACAACCCAGCAGCTTGGCAGGGTTTGTTTTAATCAATGGGGAAATGCAGCGTCTCTTTCTGCCAAGACGATAGCGCAAGCATGCATTATGAAAGAAGCCATGTTGATTTCAACAAGATATGCACTTGCACTCACATCCACCCTGAAGTCCTCCAGACGCCTGAACTTGCTTAAATGCTCCTGCAGCTTGGGGTCAATCTCCATGTTCTTTGTTTTAGAGTATTTCAGAAAGGCCCAAAACTTCTCGAGTCCGTACAGCTGGCCTGTCAGGGTACATGAAGCACAATTAAACAAGAGCTCCGATAACTAGACATGATTATTTCAGTAGGGGTGGGAATCTTTCGGTACCTCATGATTCACTTCATATCGATTCTTGGGTCACGATTCGATTATAAATCGATTCATGGTTTTTCAATTTTAAATCACGATTTCATTCAATATTTTGTACAAAGCTTTGTTTATAATAGAAATATTGGGTTAGCAGGCAAATGTTACATCGCGACATCGTTCGATACATTTAAAGCCATGCGCGGCTTTGTGTTGTTTTGCCGGTTGGTCACAAAATTCCACGACTTTAATAATATTTATGGTTTCTTTTCCCAAATAATTCTAATTTTTATTGTCGTTCACCTTTAATCGCTGTTCTCTCGTCTCTTACTGTGATTAACATCCAGAGGGAAATGAAAGATTTCGT
This sequence comes from Sinocyclocheilus anophthalmus, assembly GCA_018155175.1. NCBI lineage: Eukaryota > Metazoa > Chordata > Actinopteri > Cypriniformes > Cyprinidae > Sinocyclocheilus > Sinocyclocheilus anophthalmus. Next base: position 165,880 of record JADLZN010010172.1, on the reverse strand, counting down.
GGCCGTGAATTAATAATTCGTTCCTAATAATTCGTAACCTCATTTGAGTTAAATCATGGGGTTTCTAGGGAACAAATTAATGAAGCATGGACAGTGGCCACAAATTAATAAGTTGTAGGAATCAATTATATACAGGCTATACATATGTATATCTGTCCTGCTCATGTCCGCAGCTCTGTCAAAGCGCAGAGCCCAATATGAAACCCTAAATCTGGGGAAATTATAAATAAACATGATTTAGTTACTACATTTCAATACAAAAGAACTTTGTGTTGTTTCTGTTTTAATGTACTTTTAAAGTTTGGATCACATTAGAAGCGTAATTTTTGCCAAAGATCCCGCCCCGTCACGTCCACTCACAGACGCTGAATCGTTTGTGCGCACGCAGCCCAAAATTAACCTGTTTAATCGACCATCGATAGCTTTAATTGATTGCATCTCTTATCGACAATTAATCGATCGTCGATTAATCGTTGACATCCCTAGTTTCCCATTAACTTCCTAATATAACAAATATTTTACACTTCCCATTAGGAAGGGAAAGGGAATAAATATGAGACGGGAGGAAAAAATATATTTCAGTGGTTTCTCTCACAATTACATCATTGGGTAATTATACTGTATTTAAACTGCGGGCATCAGGGAGCCGTTATTAATATGTGGGGATTGAAATCGTTTTGAATGCATGCTCGCTTTTTCGCGATCACACATACTCTATACTACGAAGCGGCAGTAATTAACAAAATTTAAAAGATTAGGGTTGGCCGGATCGCATAAATCATTCGCGGCGTACTCAGTTCATTATCTGTTCTCGTTTCCTGTGTCAAGTCAACTTTATATACGGTAATGTAACAGGCTACCGCTAGCAAGCGGCTAACTATGTCTCTTTAGTGGCTCCGTAGAACGCGCGGATCGTTTTTGAATATAGATTCACTATTCGGACACGTCCCTACTTCCCATAAAAGATCAAGAATTAATATAATATTTTTCCAAACACTTCCCCTCACTGAAAATGGGTCAGGATGTGCGTTTTTCCTCCTCCATTGCTGATGCTCTTTTGTTCCGACAACATCATGTTGTTATTATTATTATATTAACTAGAAAATAGATTTTTTTAAATTTATGAATCAAAGAGAATCACTAGAAGACTGAATAGATTTTTTCCCCACCCCTCTATTTCAGAGACAGACCTGCTTCGTAGTCTTTAATGGTCTCCTCTTGAAAATCTTTAAATATGTCCGGCCTGAACTTCCTCTCAAGTCCATAGCTGTAAAACCTGAAGAGACACTCCAGACCGTACCTGAGGAACACGAGACAGCCCATCAGTTCATAACACTCAATCTCTGCTGTCCATAACTTATTAAAAACAAAAGACCACATTAATAATGCAATTCATGCAGACTATGACTGTCAAAAATGGTGGAAGGCAGAATTTAAAAAATAAAAATTATTCCAGCTTGTTTGACTACCGCACAAAGTTGTGATTAAAATAGTTTTCCATGAACTGCTCCTTCAATGGAAATTCAACTGCAACATGATCTTGGGCTCAATCTTAAAATGTGACTCGTGCCGGCAAAATGAGTGAAAAAAGTAGATTTTGGTCGAATTTCTGGTTTTCACAAAAAGGAGTTCATTAAGCCCTCGTCTAGCGATCCCAGTGCTACAAATAGTAATTAAACATCTAAAATGATCTTTATTTGTACGTTTTCTGAGAGGAGTACCTTTTTCTCGGCTAGCTTCTTACTGATATACACGCTTCCACCAGCGCACGATCCTGATAAATATACCTGTATACACAGAATTAAGTAGGCTATTCACGCAAACATGAACGTTTGGGGAACTGCTGGGAAACATCTGATGTGTAGCATTATATTAGATCCATTACAGCAGGACTTACTATAACGGCCGTCAATCAAACAATAAAAGAAACGTTTGCTGGTCTCGATTGAACTGCTTTTGTAGTTTTAATAATCAATTTATTTGTAATGAACACACTGACTTTTACATTTGACTGTTTTTCTTAATTGAATGGTTTTGTATAGATGTCAAATGAAAAAAGTAATGCACTAGGCCTATTTGTTTCATACTTATATTTGTTCTACAGTTCTTTTTGCATCTGTTCTTATTTTTAATAACAAGGATAAAATATCAAATGGCTATATTGTGATTATTAATAAAGTAATTAATATTAAGAAAAGAAGAGGAGGAAACGATGCAATGTTGCAGGTGATTTTGCTTTGTAACCTTCAGAAAACTTTAACTCCATTTTTCTCAGAAGTTACTTTGCTGACTTCGAACGTTTATAGCGCAGTCATTTTTCATCCGATTCCAACGAATCATTCATCATTTTAAAAGGTATTTTAACGGAGAATGTGAAAATTAAAATAGCTCATTTTTGATTAATAATATGCATTGCTAAGAACTTCATTTGGACAACTTTAAAGATAATTTTCGCAATATTTAGATTTTTTTGCACCCTCAGATTACAGATTTTCAAATATTGTGCTATCCTAACAAACCATACATCAATGGAAAGATTATTTATTCAGCTTTCAGAGGTATACCATAATACGAAAAAAAATGGACACTTATGACTGGTTTTGTGTTCCAGGGTCACAAATAGTAAGTAATCTGGCCCGGAATTCTCTCAAAACACCAACATTTTCTATCGGGACAGTAATTAAAATCACAGATTGCCGCCTGTCAGCACTGAAATGACTTTACATTATTCTACATAAAACTCTAACCCTTTAAGAGGTTTGTTTTCATACCTGTAGCCTTCCTTCCCATCCTCCACCACCAGCTGTCTGAATTCCTCGTACATCTTTCTGTTGAAGTGATCTCTCAAGAAGAAGGACCAGAAGCGGAAGAGCGTGTTCATCTCCTGAGACTGGCCGATGCCGAGCCGCTTGCGCTCTGCAGGAGCGACAGAGAGAAGTGAGCGCGAGGCTTTGAGGAGGAGACGCTCCAGCAGAGGAGTGTAACTCACCGTTGAGGCAGCGCCGCCGGTACTTGTGATAAACGTGCTGCGTGAATCCGTTCTCCTTCAGTAACTCGTGCGACGGATGCTGGAACTTAGGGAGAGACTGAGGAGTGCAGCCGTAATTACCCATCGCTGCGGTGCCTTCAGACGGACTCGCATTCGAGCTGCAGAGGAAAGACAACATCCGTGATCAGCACTGAAGGGAAAAAAGACTATTGTAGGAGTCGGCTATCTATCTACAATTGTTTTTATTCTTCTTCTTTTATTATACCATCACTGCAGAATAAACACAGATGTGAAAATGCACGAAATCTGAACTTAAATGTATGTAGTTCATGAACGCTTTGGAATACAGATCTAACGTCGGCCCCTTTTGAAAGAGGACAATTGGCAGATTATTGCTCAATTTTGCTGAAAATTTACTTTACCCATTTTTTTATATAAAAATATTTTACTAAATAGTTTGGAATCTAAAATGGCTTTATATTGATAATATCTCAAAAACCGAGGTTCCTGTGAGATTAAGCGTTACACCAAAAACAGCCACCTGGTGACACAAAGACTTTTTTAATGTATTTCCCTGTAACAAATGCATACATTTCTGTCACAATATTTTGTGGTGGTTATTTTAAATATGGAATCTTGAGACTCACAGACCTTTCTACCTACAGTATGTGTTTTGTCAAGATTAGAAAAAGTTGAGATTATAAAAATGTATTTAATTTTGTAATATGACACTTGAACGCCCACAAGGGGGAGGGCAACAACGGTAAAAGGATTTAACGCAACATCCGATTCAAAACTATTTTCACAGGATGATTTTTTAAAAATTTAAAATTTTAGAATTTGTCTCAAATTTAATTTTTTTTATACAATAAATAATATATAATATATAACTAAAAGATTTTTTTTTAAAGAGCACCGATCCAGTTAACAGGTTAAATATTGGATAAATTAAATGTATGCCTTCAGCAATTTTGACTGAATTTGTTTCTCAAATTTTTGATCTAGGAGTTATACTTGAAATTAGTTTCGCATCACATTTTTTAGTATGCATACACATACATTTCTTTATAACATGACAAATGACATGATTTTTAATGGATGAGATGAAACCGATTCAGTAGTCAGTAGTCCGTTTGTAGTCGACTTTATTATTCTCAGATGAAGTCTATCAGGTGAATGGACATGAAGTCCGTGTGTTTGCTGACCTGACGGAGGCGGTGCGTGAGCGGTGCTCTCTGGAGTCCATCACCCAGCCCACGTGACACTCCATGGGCGGATTGGAGCTGTGCCGCGTCTTTCGCTTGCGAGGCGTCTGAAAGAAAAGGTCAATAACTGATAGGGCTGCCACGATAAATCGATGCAGGATCGATTCATGGATCAATTCTGAGATTTTCCGAATGCATTGATTATGAGCTTAGACTTTAACAGCAGATGGCGCTCTCAAATGCTCATGAAGAAGAGCGCTTGTGCGTTCGGCTGAGTCTGTAATTTCACCTTGGCTCAGAATGCTTTAATGACGCCAGATTAATGTAAACACAGCCCACTGTGAACACCCTTTTAACTCGCTTTAAACTTTTCGAAGTTTATTAATGATTATTTTAGGTTCAAGTGTGTGTAAGGATTTGGAAACGAGCAAAACCCCGGGGATTCTAAAAGCACCTCGACACCCGCACCACCCCCAGCGCCATCTGCTGTTCAAAACTAAGCTCAGAATCGACTCGAGAAAGAATCGCCATGCATTCGGAAAACCTCAGAATCTCGACTCGCAATGCATCGATTTATTTCCCCAGCCCTAATAACTGACAGGGCCACACTGTTTGCAGCCTGTAAGAGCGGATACGTACTTTGGCGTCCAGCGGCCGTCCATCCTTCACCACGGGGTAGAAGCGGGGCGTCTGTGTGGGGTCCCTGAGCCGCGGGGTGCGGGGCGTGCGGGGCGTGCGGTAGCTGGGAGAGTCAGGCACGGCCGTCGGAAGAGAGCGGGCGATAGCTGACGGCTCAGGCGCTCCGAACAGTTTGTTGGCCAAGGCTTCTGTGGGGACTATGAGAGAGAAAACATTCACGTCTTTAAACCTTCAGAACAAATCAAGTGAGACAGCATGGTTTTGATGATTGCAACACCGTGTCCTAACCACACACGAAGCTGCGACACGCGATAAAAGGTATCTTTTTCCATGTTAATCAAAGTTCTTGTTCTAAATGAGACCCTGGAGCACAAAACCAGTCATAAGGGTCAATTTCTCGAAATTGAGAATAAATTAGCTTTCCATTGATGTAAGGTTTGTTAGGATCGGACAATATTTGAAAACTGGAATCGAGGGTGCAAAAATAATCAAAAATCAAAAATGAGAAAATCATCTTTAAAGTGTTCAAATGACGTTTCTTAGCAAATGCAATTATAAGTCAAACATTAAGTTTGATATAGTTACGGTAGGAATTTACAAATATCTTCAAGGAACATGACTTTAACTAATATCCTATGTTTGGACTCATAAAAGAGAAATGTATAATGGACCCATACAATGTATTGTTGCTATGCACCAAATATCCCCAGCGACACTCACAAACTGCGTCTGGCTGCAGGCTCACAAATAGCTGCGACACACAAAATTTCTTTTTTTTAAACGGTTTCTATTTCTGCGACATCGCGGCTGGAACAACAACATACAAAACCTATATGCCCACGTATAGTCTAAGCGAAGGTTAAATATAATTTAGTGTGACCTTATAGCCATGATACTGAAAGCAACAACAATAGAGTTTAGCTCAGATCATGAAAATAAATTAAAGCAAGGATACGCATTACAACTGGAACCAACATAGGCTATTCCAGTGCAAGAGTCCGTCAAAGCTGTAAATGCAAACAAAATCACTTGTTAAATGTCTTTGCAGAAAAGATGCATGAAATATGAAGGCAAATATTGTATCCTATGTGTTCATAAATAATGCAAAATAAGAAAAATGCAAATGTTTCCTAACCAATGTCAGTTTTAAAACAAACCGTTTTAAAAAGTTCAGCTTGTGTCTCATAAGCTAGTGTTTTTCTCACATTTATCATTCTGTGTGAATATCAGCGCTCCATCATTTATTCAAAACATATCTTCCTTCAATAAGAAAAACAATAAAATCCTGTTGAAGTGTTAAAATGGCCCAGGCCGAGTGTAAGTGTGTTTGTGGGTCAGACTCACTCTGCTGGGGCCGCGGGGGTCCGGGAGGAACCTCCTGGTTGGGGTCGACGGGAGGTTCAGGGGTCAGACAGTCGAACTGCTCTCGGCTGATCAGGTGCACCTTCCTGAAGTTCTCCACTTCTTGCTGTTGTTACAATATACGGAGATGCAAACAGGTGAAGGGGAAAAAAGGTGAGATTTTTGCTTTACATGCTCATTGGTAGTTATATTAAGGTATTTTAAAAATATGTTTTACATTATATGTCCAAAACTTTTTTCTTTGTACAAAAAGAAAAAAAAAAGAAGAATTTTTTTAACATCTTGTTGCAACATTTGACAAAAATCAAGATTCCCATGTTATAAAAGATGAAGTGCTATGCAGTGCTATGTCTATTTAAGACGACACTGGCTGATTAGACAGCAATGCTGACCAAAAAAAAAAATGCAAAAATGTTTGCCCTCTCTCTCTTCACCGTTCCCACATCTCAGACCCTAATACATAAAACAGACATCGTTTTTGAAGTAAAGACTACAATACAAACTGAATAAAGTTATGACTAGTCTTGAAGAAAGAAATGAGATGACTAGATGACAAGCACTTGTCATTAAGAACCTCACACACATGCAGCAGGACAATATAAGAAGCAAAACCAATATTAAAGCTCTAATGGCACAACATAATTTCAAAGCTCTAATCGATACACATCTCGCTCGTACCTGTGAGCCGGAGCGAGCCATGACCCCCAGAGCTGTTGCTCAAACAGCAGATAACTGAAGCTAATGCTATCTGGCTTTTCTAGCACCGCTGGCCTTACCGCACACGGCACGTGAATGGCACAAAGACCCCGACACAAAAGCCCACAACAAACGCTCTGGTGCAAGACCTTTCTGTGCCGCCCGTCCAGAAACACGGCGCTAAAGAACACGCTCTCAGCGGCCGCGAGGAGAACAGAAGAGCGCGAGAATGAACACACACCCAGAATCTGACAGAATAAAACTCAAAGACAAAACACGGAGAGCAGTCAGTGATGTACATCAGTCTAATAACAGATCACTCACATCTGCAGAGAATGGGCTGATTTCTGCTGCTGCTGGTGACGTCACACTACTGCTGTGCGTTGCATGATATTATAAAGTTGTATTGTTGCATTTTTAATAATTTTACCGATTTGTTCTTGGCTATGCTTTCTCACACTACCTAGTATTAGTAATGCTTGTAATGCACTACAGCAGGACATCTGCTATTAGGAGCACTTGTGATTTAAATTTAAAAAAATTATATCTTTATGATCAATAAATTAACTTTCCAATTACAAGGCAATATTTGACACAAAGTGATTCTCAATAGTTTTTTTTTTACCTTGGTAAAGGCGTTTTTTCCTAACCTTATTAAATCTTATGTCAAATGCGTTAATATTTATAAACTTTTTCAAAATTATTTCAAAACAATCAGAATAAGTAACCAATCAAACTAAATCAGTATCAACAAAATTCATCTTTGCACTACAGAGGTGGCACAGAAGAACATAAAAGTGCTATTTAGGTATATTTACAGACTGTTTAACGAGGTTTAGAGGTGGCATGAATGCATTTAAATTCATAATAATATTATGAGGTTAATGTTTTAAATATGAAGTTTGAATATAGAAATATGTAATGATTTTAAAAATGAAACCAAAACCGACAGAAGGTGGCGCAAGTCACTGTCTTTTTCACTGAATCATTCATTCAATCGATTTATTCAAACGGCTGATTCAGGAAGTGCGGTATGAATTGAAAAAAAACTTTAATTTTACGATTCATTCATAAACGAAACACCACTGTGACTTTGGAACTATTTTTGTAAAATCAGACAACAGGGTTCCTAAAATCTAAGTCACTTAATACGGACTTCTTGTTTATTGAACTGCTGTCATAAAATCAGTATCCCATTTACAAACTAACTTTATAATCGTTAAAAAGCTATCACTCATCTCAGTTCATCTCGATCGCACAAACTTCCCTTATAATCAATGAAGCTCTACACGGCACGTTGAATCTATTATTTACATTGTGTCTACACTTTGTTATAATGAGAGGATTCGTGAGTTTGCAATTTCACCACGGGACAAAAAACAAACACAAATCTCCGGAATTTTAAGCAGCGAGTGGATTCGGACTTAAACTGCTATAATTGGCTGCTGCGTTCAAGAAATCAACAGATGTGGCTGTGATTGGCTACTCTGCTCAATGCTGCAAAAACACGCTGTAAACAGAAACCTGTGCTGCGCTCCAGAGCTCAAACACTAATACACTCTGGTGCTAGGGGTGTGCGATATTGACAAAAATTAATATCTTGATATTTTCTAGGAGTTTAGACGACATTTTCTAAAAGTGTGCATTATCTTTCGAGTCAAATCAAATTCTTACATTTAATCAGTAAATTAGAATAATAAGACATTTGGGCTGTTACTAGGGCGCACGATTAAGCGAATTTATCACAAAGGCGATAATGCATTATTAGACAGGAAGCCTGTGTTGGTCGTGGTATGTTCAGGGGGAGCACGGTTCTGTGATCAGCAGTAAATCAACATCCGAAGGCCAGAGAAACTCCAAATACACCCCGCAGAAGAAACCCAGGCAATCCCTATAGCGCTAGCTGAATAAACAGAAGATTTAACTGCTTTCATTGATTCAACGTGACTAATAAACACACGACTACAGCAACATATGGTTTAACATATGAGTTCTTACTATAATTTTCATTATTATAAAGTATATAATAATGCAATGCTAATCGACACAGCTCTTTTCATTTATGCAGACGCAGAGGAAAACAAGGAAGCTGCGTCCTGACGCGGCGGTTTAGAGCATTTACACACTGTTTATGCAGGACATGAATGCGTTTAACCTGCAGTTACAAATGCATACATAATAGTTTGATATATTAATCGTAAAACGTTGAATACTGAGATTGAAATTATTTAAATAATAAAAAGATACTTTGAATGTGAAATTAAAACCGCCAGCAGGTGGCAGCAAGTCACTGTTTATAAGTGAGTCATTGCGATTGAACCGGATTATTTAAATGTTTGATTCATTCAGGAACGAAACGCCGTCATGTTGCTCAGAGACGCACAACAGTGCTGTGGCTGTGTTCGGAATTGTTTTTGTTGGCGAAATTGAGCAAAAGCAGGAAATATGGTGTCTAAAACGCAAGTCTCTAAGTAACTTTTATTTATGCCTGTTAAACCGTCAATATCACATTCGTAATCATGGTATTTTTTTGAGAGAAAAAAAAGGCACTCTTCCAGTGAAATTGATTAACTAAGTGATATAAATATATAAATTTTCTGCGCCGTGTCTTGAATTTGTGATCATTCTAAATTAATTTTAATAGACTAAATCATGCAGAGAAAAAAAAAAAAAAACAAACTTCGCTCTAGTCGAGATCGTCACGTTGTATGCGTCGCGTGTAGGGCTGTTTGGAACGGTTTTTGCAAAATACTTGATAATGTCAAATCGTTAAAACAACAATTACGGTATTATCGCAGACGATAGCGAATCGCTGGAACCCCTATCTGGTGTTTCAAATATTTTTACACATTCAGTCATTTCTGGTCGGACTGTAGAGCTCTGTGTAGTGTGCCGTTCTCTCTATTACTGATTTAGATTTTTTGCAAGGGCACAAACCATCCTATTTTCTCATTGGGGAAGAAAAAAAACAACGAAATGTTTGTTTTTTCTTGTGCATTGCTCACTGGAAGCCGTTTCTGCACTAAAGATCAGTCCTGACGTGCATCAACAGCAAACGGCCATAAATCAGATGACAGCTCACCTTGATAGTGGCATACTCGGGCTCGTACGTGTCGTCCCAGAGGTCTTGTTCGTAGTAATAAAGTCCGTCGTTAATGACTTTGCCCAGTTCGCTGGTCAGTTTGGAGCGTGAGGTGTGGTTCCCCGTCCGGTCTCCTCCGGGATGCTTGCGCAGGTACGGCGGCGTCTGAGTGACGATCAGAATCTTGTTGACGTCTTGATCGTTGATTTCACAGTCCGAATCCTCATCTGACCAGTCGGTGAAAGTGTTGCGTCGGCCGTCTATCTGCTCCATCTCCTCGTCGAACATGAAGTCCAGCTCCTCCGGCTCGTCCTGGTCCTCGCTTGCGCTCGGGCCGGTCTGAACCGGCGTCCGCGCTTCTTCCGCTTTCTGCAACAAACCGTCCATCAATGACACACATCAGTTCCACACGCTCCAGATTCAAGGCTGTCATTTCGGTATTTGCAATGCTCAAGAAACAAAAACTTGACTGCAATGTTAAAAAAGTTTAAACTTTATTTGGTAATGACGAACTCAACAATCTATTTTTTTCAAATGCTAAATCAATGTTTTAATTATACTACATGCATCAACAAAGTGCAATTAAAAATCAACTAGATCTATATTAGGCAAAACTGTGACATTAACATGCTGAGAGCTGATGGTACAGATTCTCTGAGAATAAAGTTGCACAGTGATTGCAAATGCTGTTGTACTCAACAAAGTTGGTAGAAAGGATAATGAAAGTGTGGATGTGAAGTGGTGATAAGCATTATATTATTTTCAGCAATTCTGTCCATCATTTGTGAACCTGGACCACAAAACCAGTTATAAGAGTCAATTTTTTTTACATTGAGGTATATGCATGATATGAAAGCCGAATAAATAGCTTTCCATTGATGTATGGTGTGTTAGGATAGGACAATATTTGGCTGAGATGCAACTATTTGAAAATCTGGAATCTGAGGGTGCAAAAAAATCTAAATATAGAGAAAACCACCTTTAAAGTTGTCCAAATTAAGTCCAATGCATATAACTAATCAAACATTAAGTTTTGATATATTTACAGTAGGAGATGTACAAAATATCTTCATGGAACATGATCTTTACTTAATATCCTAATGATTTTTGGCATAAAAGAGAAATGTATAATTGTGACCCATACAATGTATTGTTGGCTATAACTACAAATATCCCCCGGGACTTAACACTAAAATGTGATGAAATGAAATACATTTACAACAAAAACGCTGCCATTTTTATTGTCAAGCAAGATGCTCTGCACAAACAAAAACTGGATAAATGACATTAAAAAAATCCTGGTTGTAGGAGATTCCGTTGTTTTAAAAAATTTATTATTATTACTTTGAGAAGTACATTTTAGTATACAATAATATATTTCTGTCATAATTTCTTCAAGTTAAACCAGCGGGTTGTCGTGAAGGTCTTTCAGTTTCAGTGTGTGTTTGACGATGGTTTTTCTCAAATGAAACTGTGTAAAGCTGAAAGTGAGTCTCAGAGCAGCTCTGGAGATGAAGTTCATGTGGTCATGTCCTCATATGTGTGACCCTGCAGCACAAAAGCAGTCTTAACCCTTTAGGCGCCAGGGTTTTTTTGGAAAAAAATGCTGGATTTTGATTTGATTCTTGCACGGGGCACCATTGCGCTGCAAAAATGTACCGGGAGAAGCGCGGTTATTAGACGACCGATCGTCATTTCCAAAAGGCAAATATTCCCCTTCAGAGTCAGAATCGGCGAATAACATTTGCAATACATCCTCACGATACAACTTTTATTAGCCATTTGGCGATTTTCTCTCACATCTTACCCGCACGCTATGAACTGAACTGCTTCCGCATCAATGACACGAAAACTCACTTGCTATGCTATTTCCTCGAACACTTTGAATAGGAAGGTGACGTAATTTTGGTCTAGAATCGAAGTACTACATGTCTGCCATCTAGTGGTAGGGAATACAAATGAGTTCCCACCATATTAGGAACTTCAGTCTATTTGATTAAGTATGACGTCAATTTTGCGACTTTGGCGCTAAGAGGGTTAAGTCGCTGGGGTATATCTGTAGCAATAGCCAACAATACATTGTATGGGTCACAATTATTGATTTTCCTTTTATGCCAAAAATCATTAGGATATTAAGTAAAGATCATGTTCCATGAAGATATTTTGTAAATTTCCTACCGTAAATATATCAAAACTTAATTTTTGTTGTCACATTTAAGCATGCTGTTAGATTAGATAGAGTAAAAATGTCCAGAGCTCATCATTGATTTCAACATATTTTATCGCAACTCAATATGATTTAGCCCTAATCTAATGTGTGTTTGTACCCTGGGTCGCGCTGGTGACGGCCGAGGCCTCTTCTTCACTTCGATCCACGACTCCGAGTCCAGATCGGGCAGGCTGGCAGACAGGCCCTTCGGCATCAGCTTCAGGTTACTCAGATCACCGGTCTTGGGCCGCACCGGCGCCGAGGCTCTCGGAGAACCTGCGGGTCAAACCTTCAGTCAGAACTAGGGATGTAACGATATCAAAATCTCACGATACGGTATTTATTGCGATATTTAAAAAGAAAAAAAATACAAATGAAGAATTGGGGGGGGGGGGGGTACCTGAAAACTGTAAAGGGGGACTCAAACTCTTCAATTGTAGATATACTGTCTCAGTCTAAATTACACTCACACTGCTGTTTGAGGAAGCCAAACTAATCAGAATATAACAACAACAATGACGGTAATAGCCATATATTGTAAAACAATTGCAGTGTAAAATAACTGAAAAACTAAATATTCATGTTATTATTTATTTTGCTACAATACAGTCGAGAAGACAATACTTCATCCTTAATTTTACATTGAAAGAGATATTTTGAATTTGGGGGGAACGGAATTTAAAACCGTAGTGTCAGGCAATTCAAGCTTGTATTTAAGGAAAACTCCAGCTTCAGTGAAAACATGCTAACAAATACTAAATACTACAAATCTAGTGAAACGCTGTAATCATCTGCCGCGGACGGAACTAAGCTATGATTGAAGTTGTGTTCCCAAACACTGCTAAACTCGCAGCACGTGAAATAAAGGAGTGGACTGCATTAATTCAGTGTGAACGAGTCATTCTGAGACACGGAAAACACCGGATCACGAGCTGAACGTCTGAACCAAGTGTGCGCTTCACTTTAAAACACGCAGCAAAAAGAGACTTAATGAAGGGATTAAGCCTATTATGCTTTCGGTTTTAGTTCGTTTGACAGATAATGTGCGCCAAAGCATAATGGCCCAAAACTAATATATTTTAAAAACTGCACTTTTTGCCCAGAAGACCTATCGTTTAATATCGTCATGTGACCACGATAACATCGAGACAGTTTTGCTATCGTGATACTACGGTAACATCGCTAGTCAGAACTGGCTCATCTCACACCAGAGCTCGCGCTCACCTGTCTGCTTCTCCACAACGTTCCTGGGAACAAACTCTGGGCAGTCGATGAGCTGAGAGAAGTCTGTGTGCGAATGGTCCAGCAAAGCGAGGCCGGGCAGCGGCCATTTCTCAGGCTCCTCCTTGCAGCGAATCTTCATATCGGTGATCTCCACCACCTTACTGTCCTTCAGGGCCTGAAAGAAAAGCAAAAGTCACGGGTTCAAACGCGGCGGCTCATAAGGCAGCGGTGCGACCGGCCGGCGGAGGATCTGACCTCTATGATGAGCCTGAAGTCTGTGGTGAGCGCCTGCACTCGGTGGAAGCTCGCGATCAGAGCGATCGGCAGGAAGCCCTCCTGATCCATCTTCCTGCGCAGGAAGAAATCCCTCTCCAGGTTGTCCATGCTGAAGTAGTATTCACTGCAGAAACAAACACACCGTCTCAACACGGGGAGAAGACCAAACACAACTCTTGTTTTTAACATCTGCGTTCATGCATTCATGTGTTTCCAACAGCTGGAATAATGCAGAAACTTTTGGCAATTCACTACAAAAGAACCGACTCTGCAATGCCATTCGTTCACAAACGAATAGTTTGCATTGCTAGTTTTTAAAGGGTCTTGAAACACTAAACTACATTTTCTGAGGTGCTTGTGTTGAACTGTGAATGTAGGACCAGCGCTCCTAAAAAGAAAATTAATCGTAGAGCCTTGTGTAACAGAATATTAGATCCGTGCATGAGGTCTTAAAGAGATTGTCAAGTTCATCCACTTCGTCTCGCAGCACAAGGCACTGTAAAGATCCTTGCAGACCGAGTTCACAGAAATTGGTGGTCTTCTTTTTAAAATGTGACCCTGGAGCACAAAACCAGTCATAAGGGTCCATTTTATGAAATTGAGATTTATGCATTATCTGAAAGCTGAATAAATAGCTTTCCATTGATGTATGGTTTGTTAGGATAGGACAATATTTGGCTGAGATACAACTATTTGAAAATCTGGAATCTGAGGGTGCAAAAAAATCTAAATATTGAGAAAATCATCTTTAAAGTTGGCTCGGCACATCAGAGTATATTTTTTTTTGCAATTTAAATTGCTTTTTTAAAGTACACTTCTGAACACTGTAGAAAAAGGAAAGAGGAAAAGCTGGATGAACATAAGTCTTTCAAATTTTCTTTTGAGAGACGTATTACTTTTATGGATCGCTCATTATTTAGAGCTATAAACACATGATGTTTGTTTCATTCATACTGGACACCAGAGGGTGAAAATCCACATATGCATCACAGAAGTAATAGAGCTCATGACGCTCCGGGAAATCCCCAATACGGACAAAGGCATCCAGCTATTCTTGTAACTGAATAAAAGAAAGAAATGCTCTGAATGATGAAACATGAAGACAATAAACACTCGACTGCGACAATGTATAGTTTATCGGTGTTCTTAAAACCACCTCGGCAGATATATTAGGCATCTGCTGATAGACGCGACACTCAAACGCTCAATCACAGACATATCTGTTGAGCGTGTGAACACAGTGGCCAGTCACCGGTGTTTAAGGATCCGCTCAGCAGCGCCCAAATTCTAGCGGGAAATGCTGGTATCATGCCATTTTAAAAATTTCGGTACCGATGCATTTTCACTGCGTGAGAACATGCGTGTAGTGTGAGAGCGGGGGGGGGGGGCCAGTTTGTCGGGATGGCAACAGTAACTAAGGAGAGCGGGTCTTTGCGAACAGTCAATTCGCCTACTTATACTATGCCCTGAAAGTATGTACTCTTTTTGTGTACATACTTTTGAGTATATAGCAGAATAGTAGGCAAGCTTTGGGACATGCTACTTCGTCATAACTGTGTCTTTAACAGACGCTCTGTTTCTTAGTTACGTGCATTGTCACGGTTTAAACTGTCCTGTCAATCATCTAATCACAGTTCACAAAATACATATTTTGTGTAAGTTAATTTCCTACCGCATTGGAGAGAAATGAAGAGGCACATCGTGTCTTTCATGCCGAAAATAATGATGCATTTAAAAGTTAATGACCAAACATATCATTATAAAAGTTCACAATGTTGCTGCAGATGAAATATAACGTGCATAACATTAAATATTTTTTAATCAGGTTAGACATTGATTATTTATCACTCAAAGCCCTTTCTCTGCCTGTCCGTCGATCGTGCATATCTGCCATGTTTGTAGTTTTTTAACTTTTTTCATGCGTGTTTGTAGTTCTAATGGAATCCTCGTCCACCGCGCAATGTGTTGTGGGCAATATTAGCCGTTAGAGAGTGCATCGATCTGCACTTCGGATTCTAACCGGAAGTAGTAGACCATCCGGGAATCTTTGGCATACTTTTTTTAACATACTGAAATTTGGGACATACTAATTCTATTTTCCAATACTATTCAGCACGGATATGTGCAGCATGTGTTCTAAAATCGGCTGAAAATATCAAACATGTTCGATCTCCTCCGACTGGGTGGAATCAAAGTCTGAAGTCTGTGACCATCGCCACTTCGTGATTTTCTATGGCATCTGTCAACTCTAAAACCGTGTTGAGGCTGAGCGTGGTTCACTCACATCTGTCTCTTGATGTAGTCCTTCAGCAGGTCCTGGTCCACAGCGTACAGCTCAGCGCTGCTCATGTTGTCGTAATAGTAGGTCACTGTGCTGTTGAACTTCTGACCGCAGGCGCCATCCTTCCCCTCGTAGCCTTTATAGCCATAGTAGTCATAATGACCTGATGAGACCAGAACAACAGACCGAGTAAAACAGCACATGAACCCCAGGAGTATTTTGTTACAGAACTGTGATGAAACAAACAAAATTATTCTCTTTTAACTACTGGAGTGTTGTTCGTGCGGTGGTCAAATTACCCCTTTTTTTTTTTTTTTTACTTCAAGAAATCATGAACTATTTTATTATGGTACTAAATTATATTTATGGAATAGTTATGATTCATTTATTACCCGTTAACCACTTTTTGCGCATAGACCAGAAAATGAAATGTACAACTTAATTCTGAGTTCTGAAGAATTCAAGATTTACGACAGTTTAAGTTTGGTCTCTTTGTAAAGAAGACACCTGGGAGATTTTATTGGTGAAAAACGGTTTAAAAAGTGAAAATAAACTAAACTTTTTTTATTATAAAAAATCCAAAGTATTATTTTGAAATTGTGTATGAAATATATATTTTCCAAAACATGTTTAACCCTAAAACTGCAAGAAAAATCAAAGCCATATATCTGAAAAAGTTGTGTTTCAAATCTGAGGTTGCTGTCATAAAATTATTTAGATTTAAGATTTTGTTTGGGCAAATTTTAACCACGATCAATACAAGTGTGACTATTTTTATTAGGACCATTCACAACTATCTCAGTGAAGAGACTCTGAATCCCGTGCAGATCTGTGCTGGAGTCGTGTCCGTGTGTATTTAAGTGTATTTAAGCACTTCTGGAGTTCTCTACCTCTGCCGGCTCCTCTGCCGCGTCCTCGTCCCCGGCCCCGACCCCGTCCGCGGCCCCTGGCAGTGTATCTGTACGGCGCTCCCTCGCTCTTCACGCTCGACACCTCATCATGGTCGTCCTTGAACTCCTGATCGTACTTCCCACTGTGCCAGTCTGCAAACACAAACACAAGCCAGCACGCTGCTGTAGCGAAGAACCCACAAACCCTTCACACTCAAAAACTGCTGGTGTGCATGACGAAATGGAAATACAAGTCAGTTACACTGCCGTACAAAAGCCTGGACCAGTAAGATTTTTAATGGTTTTAAAGAAGCCTCTTCTGCTCATCAAGGTTGCATTTATTTGATCAAAAATACAGAAAAAAATTTAATATTGTGAAATATTATTATTAAGTTTTCTAAGTGAATATCTGTTCAACTGTACTTGATTTCTGTGATAAAAGCTGAATTTTCCGCTTAATCCTCGAGCTCGTTATAGCAGGATGGATTCGGATCGGGTCAAAGTTTGTATCGTTCACCAGATGGAAAAAATCATTCTGAAAGTGATTCCAACAATATTGTTTCTCTTCCTTTATCATTATAGCTGTGGTGTGGACTCTGCTATTCTTTAATGCTGAGAATGATTTTTAGAACTATATCTTTATAGTTATGGTCCTCGGTGTGAGCGGGTCTGAAGTGTGTGTGCATCTGGTGAGATGTGGCAGGTCTATAAAGCGCTGCGCTGAAGGCAGACGGGTTTGGATGTGTGGGCACCTCTCAGGTCGTTTCTGCCGTTCGGAGGAACTCGGTGAGCGTCAAACTGACGCGTGTTATTCCTGGAGGCCGAGCGCTCGCGAGGACCCTCAGACTTCACCTCGATCCTCAGAGGAACCCACTTGTGCTTATTTCCTACAACAGCAACATCATCACAAATATGCGTGTCATAACACATCTTAAAGCTGATACAAGGAACATTAGTAGAGTTCATTCATTCACATTCCAGATAAAGCTCTTAAAAAAAAAAAACACCTCGCTTTTTTTGTCCATTTTTCTGCGACTCCTCGTCAGTGTTTTTCTCTTCTCCAGAGTCGTCCGATTTGGCTTTCAGGTTTTCTTTGCTCTCTTCATTTTCCCTCTTTCCTTTGGACTTCTTCACCACCTGACGGGTTCATCAAACCAAACAGATAAACAATCACAAACCCGTCTGACATTACACTACACACTCTTTTTCGGTGATCATTTTCCAGGACTTTTTTACTTTAATTATGGTGGTAATAAAAGACAAGGAGAACACCCTCAAGTAATATATTCCTCTCTCGAGAAGCCTTTAAAAACATAGTTTATGGCCATGACTGATAAAATCAGCTCTTTAATATGAGCTCTTAATTATACATTACAGATGATTTTCAGAACCAATTTCAGTACCATAGCAAAATAAATAAGATAGAAGGTTTGGAAACACATCACTGTTCAAATTGTCAAATGTCAGTAGAGATGCACCAATCTTGCTTTTACATTTGTTAATTTTTTTAAGCAAGAGACAAGATAGAAAGAAAATATGACTACATGAACAAGATGTTTATTTGCTCTATTACAAGCTGATATAGCTGTAGCTACTTAAAAGAGGTAACCACTGCATTTTCATCACGATCCAATAGGGCTGGACAATAATTCAATCTATTTCACTTTTCAGAAAAGTTTCGATGGCATTTTCATTTTATCTGATAAAGTAGCGTTCGTGAGCGGAGCTCTGCTTTCATTACAGCCGTTACCATGGAAACCAATGTTTCTGCCGCTCCAAAAGCGCCCCCTGCTGGCAGAGAATGACCCAAACTCTGAGCACTTTTCATACTCTTTATCCTGTTTCAATCTATACGCATAATCAGCCTATGTTACACTGTAGTTTAAGATATTAATATTAATAAGGCGAGGCTGAAAGTCTTATGTTTATTTAACAGTGATTTCACATTACCTGTTTGACAAAAGGTGAACATTATTTGTACCATGTTTTTTCTAAAATAGTTTTATAGAAGGAGGTTTCATAGACTTGGCAAATTCATTTTTCAGAAGTTTGTATAGACATCTGTTGTGGGCGTTCTTGGCAGAGGCTTTTTAAAATATTGTTCATATCGATATCGGAAATATATCGTATCGACCTAAATTAAGAAATATATTTTGGCCATGTCATCCAGCACTACGATCCAAAGACAGATTCGACATACATCATCAGTTTCTGACCTAATTTCAAAATCTGAAGCAAAAACAGAATGGTCTAACTTTATCTTTGTGAAGCTATGCTACATAAAAAATATCTGCAGGAAACGAAAACAGCACACTGGCTGATTGAGAGCGCAAATTCACTCTCTGCCAGCAGGTGGCGCTTAAGGAACAGCAGTGATGCAGTGTTTCTGATACGTTTTCGACACATTATACAGACACATTATACAGACAGTCGTGTTACTACAAAACGTCAAGAAGCAGTTTCGTCCGTTCTATCAACGGGCCGTACAGTCGCTGTTTTGCGGTCGCGCATTGGCTATTGTGAAAGTACTGACATAATCATATAGCTGCCGTCATCCCGATTTCAATCCTAAATATCAAACATGGCGGTCCCGATTTGTGTGCGAGCAGATCGGGAGGTGCAAGATTCGATCTGTGAAGGCCTCACATTACCAGATAATCCGCGCCTCACATCAGGAACGATCGAGGGGCTCGACAAGATTTTTGCGCCGATTCTCGGGAGGGGGAAATCGGGGCTAAATCGGGCTAAAAATCCTGTAGTGTGAGCCAGGCTTCGTAGGTTTTTTTTTTTTTTTTTTTTTTTTTTTTTTTTTTTTTTTTTTTTTTTTTTTTTTTTTTTTTTTTTTTTTTTTTTTTTTTTTTTTTTTTTTTTTTTTTTTTTTTTTTTTTTGTTTTTTATGGTTATACAGCGGCAATCTTTCAATTTTCCAGGTTCTCCAGGATGCGTGGGAACCCTGCTAGATCAGCTCTGCATTAAAGGAACCCGTCTCTACCGGAGAGTTTCTTTACTTCCAGAGTCTATCAAAGCCGTATATGCATTCAGACAGAAAATCATTTGGGATTATGGTTGAGATTGAAGATTTCTGACGCTGTGGTACCTGGACTTCCTTCGTAGCGATCTCTCCAGGTGTCGGCCAGTTGTTTGCATCTCCAAAATCCCCCACCTTCAAAAACAGTGTGAACGCTAATCACAAGAGCAGACTCTCATTCATAGCACTTCTGTAAAACACACAGCCGGAAGCTGCCCAATCAAATCCATCACCTCCAAAACTCATTCAGGGGTTCTCAAACCTTTTGGGGCCAGGGACCCCTTACAGAGGAGAAAATCTTCCAAGGACCCCTCATAATTATAACAGAGATTCAGTATATACTTACTACAATTTGTTCTGTTAGCTGCCATTGGAACATTTTTATTCATTTTATTTTTTTAATTAATTTTTCTGGATTACTTTTTTTCCAGTTGAATTTTTCTGAACTCTGTTGTAATGGTTCAATTAAATCAAAAAGCACGTCTAATTATTTGAAATCAAAATGTATACAACTTAAACAAGAATTTATAAAATGTAAAAAAAACTAAACTTTTTTTAGGGCCATATGAAATCAGTTTCTTTTTTTTTTCAAATTCTGTTTTATCGTTCTCAAATTCAGCGTTTTCCATTTTTGATTCCATTTTAACATTTAAATTAAATTAATCTAAAAGCATGTCTAATAAACAGAATTTATAAAAACTCAAACTTCATATTTTTATTAAACTTTTTACAATAATACAGCCATATGAAATATTTTATTTTCTTCAAAAATTCTGTGTTTTTGTGAATATTTCTGAATTTATAATTTAAAACACATTTATGAAGGCATAAAACATTAACAATCTTTTAAAACGTAATCAAACCAAATTTAACAATTCTGGCAAACAAAGTGCAGTACTGTAAAGTGAGATTAAGTTTTGCTTAGCAATAACAACAACAAAAGTATTACTTTAAGAGTTACATTCTAGTAATATTTGCTCCATTTATTCGCAAAGACACACGCAGATTCATATTTCACTAGCAGTTTTTTGCGGTTTATTATTCACAGACACGAGTCCATACCAAGATTTGATTAAGTGCACGGACCAACTTTCGATTTATCCAAAACCTGCCAAATTTCTTGACTTCTGTGTTATGCACTAAACTACATTTGGACTTGATTCTGTCTGTGTTTCACTGACCCCTGACTGTGGGTCACGGACCCCATTTTGAGATCTAATTTATAATATATATCTAAACGTTCATGAATATTAATCATCTGTACTCGGCCAGATTTACTGAAAGTGTAGCTTGCATCAGTCTTTCAAATAAGTCTCTCAGTGCTACGTGTGTGAGGCTCCTGCTCTGCATGCAGCATTAAAGCTGAAGCACATTATTATTTAGGGGCGTCTGTGCTACTTTCACAAGTGTGTGTAACAGGTCTCAGTCGTGCTGAGGATTTTCTTCAGTCAGTTTAGTCTGTTAATCTGCTAAATGTGTCTGCTGCAGACTCAGATGAACGTCACTCACCTTCCCGCCGCGTCTCATTCTCGCGTTTCCCGCCTTCACCACCTTCGTGGGCCCAGAATGCTCTAGAGCAGCAGAAGAGAGAGCACGACAATTACAAACAGCTCAGATTATAGCTTTAAATGATTCAAAACAGGTTCTATTAATGTTTCATGCCTTTATTTGATAACCAGAAAAATGTAAATACACAACACAGAATTTCATGACAAAATAAACATGACTAAACATCCGAAGGTAAGTTAAAAGAATACAACTTTACAATCCGTCTCCTGTCTCGTGTAATCGCTCGATCAGTGTTTCAGCCGCGCAGAGACGTCACTATAACGTAACGTCACATACAGAGAACCTACGGTTTAAAACCATTACATACGATTTATAAACAAGCTGTGAAAATCTGTTTTTGGACAATCAGCTTTTTCAGTTAGAGCAGCAGAACGATGGAATTTAATACTTTATTTATAATTAGAGAGTGTACAACATTTCGTATTTTTAAAACTGTGCTTAAAGTATGGCTTAAGGAAAATCAAATAAGTGATCATTGACGTGGCTTTGTAGTTTAATGTAGTATGATGTGATATTGTATTGTTTGTGACTTAATATTGTAATTTTGTAAAAACATCCTGCCCAGGGACTGCAGATGCAAATTAGCTTTATAGCTAACTCTGGCTCAACACTGTTGTTGTGCGTTGTCCCTGAACAAATAAAGGAACATTTTGTTAGAAGTAAATGCGAAAGTAAAAAGCATTGAATAATGTGTTGCTTATATTTAGTGTTTAAACATGTCTGTGAAAGACTGTATCGTGTAAAAAGAGCTGCAATGCTGAAAAAGCATTTTCAGTGACAATGTTTGGATTTTAAATCAATATAATGGATAACTGTTGTGTTTGTGGTAAACACGGATCAGTAGCGGACTCCTGGAAGCTGACGAGAGTGCCCACATTTACAAAAATGAAATTCAGGCCCTGAATAAATGTCTAAAAATCCTGATTGGAGTATCACTATAAATAGTTATAAATGATAAAAAGGCGGCTTTAAAAAGATCGGTATCGGCAGATACTGCTTTCTGTGATCGGCCTCCAAAACCCTGATCGGAGCACCCCTAGTGTATTATTATTATTTATGTGTTGAGTTTTTAAAAAGATTTACGAAGACATGTTGCACGCTCAATGTATAGTGCGACGGCAGCTTTCCCGTTTCAGACGAAATTACATCAACGCTGCGTGCATCAAGAAACGCACTGTTTTCACCTTCACATCATTTCCAACATCTGTGTGGCGTATTTCACTAGATTTGTAACGAGACGCATTTGTAAATGTGTTGTTTTCACTCAGCTTTCCGTCAAAACAGCAGCTCAAGGGTTAAACTCCTGCAAGTGAAGAAAACAAGAATTGCACTGCCGTACTGTAAAGAGTTTACAGTGCGGCTGCGATGTAACAGTAACACATTACGGTCTTAAGCATCATCGTAAACATATAAAAGTATATTTTAAAATTGTTTGGCTTCCTAAAACGCCAGTGTGTGTGTGTAAATGTGGACTGAGACACTACATCACAACTAGAAAGAGCTTCGAGTGCATGTGAAAATCAGCGCAAAGACTTTTTTCTTGGGTTGCAGCTCTTAATACCAGATGCATTTAACTTCCAAATCTACTAAATGCTCTGAGAATGTCCCCTACAGAGCCCGGGGCCCATCGCTATATACAGCATCACTAACATTACACATGCAAAACCAACACTCAATCTACTGAGCTCAGTGAAGCAATCATTCAAATGTAAAAGGTGTCCGCAGACTGACTGGCACACTCTTCAGAGCTGAGATGATGATGGTGCATCAGCCTGAGACACACTGAAGCAGCAGAGCTCTGATCACATGCCACACACCAGCTGTCCTCCTCATGCTGAGGAACTCTGGGATAGCAGCTCAATGCTAGCACCACAGCACTGTCTGCTTCTGCTGATATAACGCACTGCGCTCAATGAGGTCCGCCTGCATATTTACAGTAGTGTCAATGATGAGTATTCATCAGGAGAGCTCACAGGCTAACTGCTAACGGCTAACAGACACGTGTGTGTTCAGCATCGCGACAGAGTGCGTGACAAGCACGTGCATCTCACACGTGTCCTTCCATAAACGCGATAGCTGCAACAGTGTACAGGCGAATACAGCTTAATATCATACACATACACGCATCTGCTCTGACAGCATAACACGCTCAATACTTCAGGGTTTGTGCAGCTCTCTGCTGATAAAGCGCCGTCGCTTCTGGGCTGTCAGACGAGCTCAAACAGAGCAGGCCGCTCGTGCTAATGCTAACCTGATAGCCATTTGTTCAGAAATGCGGAGAATAACAAGACGTTCAGTGTCTCAGATGCAGCTCGAACCGCACTCCATCAGCTGTGTTGTGCATTCGCAGATCTGTATATGAACGCGCTGATGTGTGAAGCCCTGAATCACCGACTCGAGGCCTAACTCGCTGTCATGTGTGTCCTGAGAACCGCAGAAGCTAACGTTACACTGCACACAGACACAGAAGCAGTGTTGAGTCGCTGGGGGATATTTGTAGCAATAGCCAACAATACATTGTATGGGTCACAATTATACATTTCTCTTTTATGCCAAAAGTCATTAGGATATTAAGTAAAGATCATGTTCCATTAAGATATTCAGTAAATTTCCTACCGTAAATATAACAAAACTTAATTTTTGATTAGTAATATGCATTGCTAAAAACTTCATCTGAACAACTTTAAAGATGATTTTCTCAATATATAGATTTTTTGCACCCTCAGATTCCAGATTTTCAAATATTGTCCTGTCCTAACAAACCATGCATCAGTGGAAAGATTATTATTCAGCTTTCAGAGGACTGTATACATCAAGTTTTGACACCTTTGGAAGTGTTTGGTGGTCCAGGGTCACATGGACAACAACGAGATCCACATCCGCTGCTGCAGGACTTACGCATAGCCCCCTAACTAGTGTATCTATGAGGGCAGAAAGAAGAAGAGAAACAAACACACACAAACACACTTCACTCACACACACACACACTCCTCTCACACACACACTCCTCACACACACACACACTCACACACACACACACCACACTCTCTCTCACAACAAACACACACACACTCTCTCTTCTCACTAACACACACACACATCACACACTGTCTATCACTCACACACACACATCTCTTCACTCACACACAAACAACACTCTCTCTCACAACACAACACTAAAACACCTCCTATATCACACACACACACTCACACTCTCTCTCTCTCACACACCACACTGTCTCTCACTCACCACAAACACACGCTGCACCACTCACACACTCACACTCTCTTGCTCTAACACACCCTCTCTCACACAAAACCACTCACACTTCTCTCGTCTCAAACAATCACTGTCTCTCACTCCACACACACACACCTCTCTCCAATCACACTACTGTCTATCACTCCACACCCACCACTGTCTCTCACGCAAACACACACACACTCTCTCTCTCTCACACATCACACACTACACACAACCGCTCCCACCACACACAACACACTCTCTCCTCTCTCAAAAGTCACACACACACACACCACACTCGCTACTCACACAACCACACACCTCTCACACGCACACACACACCACTCTCTCTCTCTCACACACACACAAACACTCTCTCTCACACTCACACACACAAACACACACACACGTCTCGCACTCACACACACACCAAGCAAGCGATAACATCCACACACTGGCTCTCACCTCACAAACTGTCTCTCACTACAAACCACTGATCTATCCCTAACACACACACACCACACCCTCTCTCTTCTCTCCCCAAACACACACACACACTCTCTCTACCACACACACACACACTTCTCTCTCGCACCCTCCCACACACACCACACACCCAACACACACACACACACAACACACAAACACTCTCTCTCACACACACTCACACACTCACACACTTTCTCTCACACACACTCACACACACACCACACTCTCTCTCTCTCACACTCACACACACACACACACTCACTGTCTCGCACACACACACACACTCTCTCACACTCACCATCTCTCACACACACACTCTCTCTATCACACTCACACCCAACACACACACACACCTGGTCTCTCCTCACACACACACTGTCTCCACTCACACACACACACACTATTCTCTCTCACACACACAAACCACAAACACTCTATCACATACACACCTCTCTCTCTCACACTCCACCACACAAAACACCACACACCGTTTCACACACACACACACACACTCTCTCAACACTCACACAAACACACACACACACACACCACACTCACACACACACACACACACACAACCCTCTCTCACACTTCACACACACACACACACACAACACCACCACTCACACACACACACACACACCACTTCTCACCCACACACACAACACACCTCTCTCACACACACACACACACTACTCTCTCACACACACACACACAAACACACACACACACACACAACACTCTCTCACACCACACACACACACACACTCTCTCACAAACAAACACACACACACACACACACACACACTCACACACACACCACACACACAAACTGTCTCTCACTGCACACACAAACACACTCTCTCACCCAATCACACACTGTCTCTCACTAACACCACTGTCTCGAATTGCTCACACACCACCACTGTCCTCACTAACACAACACCACACACTCTCTCTCTCTCACAAAACACACAACACACCTATCACACTCACACACACAACACTCTCTCTCTCTCACACTCACACACACACACACACACACACTGTCTCCGCACTCACACAACACCACTCTCCTCACCACTAATCACAATATCTCTCTTCACACTTTCACCACAACACACCACACTGTTCTCTCACTAACACACACACACACTCTCCTCCACTCACACACACACACTCTCTCATCTCACACTCACAAACAAACACACTCACACACACTGTCTCTCTCTCACACACACACTGTCTCTCACTCACACACTGTCTCTCACTCACACACACACTGTCTCTCACTCACACACACACTGTCTCTCACTCACACAAACACACACACCAGTCCTCTTCTCTTTCACACACACACACAACACACACACACTCACAAAACACACACACACTCACACTCACAAAACACACACACACACACACACACACACACACACACACAACTCTCTCACACTCACACACACACACACACAAACACCACATCACACACACACACACACACACTCTCTCACACTCACACACACACACACACACACACACAATCACACACCACACACACACACACCACTCTCGCCACACACACACACAACACACTCGCTCACACCAACACACACACACACTCTTCACACACACACACACACACACAAAAAAAAAACACACACACACACACAAACACAACACACACACACACACACACACCTCTCACACTCACACACACACACACACACTCTTTCACACTCACACACACACTCACACACACAGTTACCGGTGATCTGTCCGTTGACTCCGCTCATCTTCTTCGTCCAGGGGTTCAGCTTGGGCGGCGGAGCCTCGGTAAACTCCTTCTTTGAGGCGTCTTCTTCCGCCGGAGCGGGGCTCTCCTTCGCCGGGCTGTTGCTCTCGTCTTCCGCGCGTTTGAGGCTTTGCTCCTTCACCAGGACTCCTCCGTCTGTCTCGGCCTGGCATCGCTCCTCCTCCTCCTCCTCCTCCTCCTCCTCCTGCTGCTGCCTCCTCCTGCTGGAGCAGCGCGCTTCTCGGTAGCACGGTCTCCACATCAGTGGCCATTTGTCCTCACAAACGCCTCAAACCCGCCGCAATGTACTGCCAAACGATCACCGCTCGACGCGCCACTCCACCCCTAGACCAGCCGGCTTCAGTCTAAGACGCAGAGTGGTGGAGTGCCGTTAAAACATGTAAAAGAGCGCCGGGAAGCTTTAAAAACTCGGGCTAGGCTTCGCTACTTGCGGCAACGTGAAAGAACCACGCGTTGACCGTGAGCGCGCACGTACGCGTGACGTCACGTGACTGCCCTGCAGACGGCGTGTGTGCGCGCACGCAGCGCCGCGCCTCAGCTTGTTGTGAATAGGTTTGATTTTCTGAACATGAGGACTCTGTAGAACTAAAACAGCAGCACTTATAACACATCTCACTATACAACTGAGCGCATCACTTATATACATCACAAACAGTATTTGTTAGTTGTCCGAATCGTGAAAACTGTGTTGAGTAATATTTTCACTTAAAGGGGCCATGACATGATTTTTTTGTTTGTTATTGTAATATGTTCCCTGAGGTTTACTTATAATTTAAATAAAGATTTTTTGCATAAATAAGCATAAATATGTGGGGAAATTATAATATTCAACCCTCAATCTCTCTCTGAAACCAGCTGTTTTTAGGGGCGTGTCCTTTAAGGCTCGTCAGTAATCAGCGCTGTTATGATTGGCTAGCATCACTGCATAGGAAACAGTGGCCCTCACTATTGCCTGTTTTGACAACATGATCAAAATAAAACGTAGCTTTATGAAATCCTTTGCTCCTGAGGCCAGCCTAAAAAGATGCTCAGGACAGTTGACGGGCCACTGCTGTGCGTCGTCATGAAATCTTATAATTTGCACGTGTCTTTAAGCCTTGCCAATTTAAACATTCAAAAGAGTTTAAAGCATTCAAACACAAGACGCGGAAAATCTCAACTGAGTACTCGCGCGCCGCGTTCGGTGCGCACACAGAGAGCCGCGTCTCAAAGCGCTTGAACACCGCGTTTGCCTCTTCTTGCTCTTGTACCAAATACATCTCGGAGAGTATCCTCGAAAATCCTCGCCTAATTTACTGGCTGCTGTAATGTTAATCCAAGAACATGAAAGAAAGAAAGTCACTCACTGCTCTGGACTGAATTACTTTGTAGTTTTAACAAGAATTAATCCACAGTCACATCAAAAATTATTCAGACAGCAGATATCATTTTTAATATTATTTTACTAGTGGGTGCAGGAAACCATAGTTCATTAATGTAAGTGAGGAGAGCAAAATAAAGTAAACTGTGACAAATCATACCCAGAAATTCTTCATACAGCGGTGGACTACCAGTAAAATTGATTAAAAATCAGACACTTTGAGCTGAGCATGTTTTCTTTATCTGCTAATGCAAGCTTTTTACACCACAGACTGAACAAAATCAAGCATTGCTTGGTAATTGTTCGACAAAGTATTGATAGTTGTGTAAATATTGTCATACTAACAGGTTGATTGTAATCCTTTACCTTTCTATCAAAGGTATCTGACATTATCAAGCTGAATTTGTTCTGGCACAGTTTAACTCTCATATTTTTATGACCATTTTTTCTGAACTATACTATGAACGGTGATAATGTGAGAAATGTGTCTGAATACATTTTGGTTTGACTGTATATTTCATTTTTACAGTGAAGACTATGCAGTGCTATTTTACATTTAATTATATGTTTTCTGTACCTGGACACCTACAGACTTCAAAAAACGTGAACATTGTGTAAATGCAGCTGATAGAATGTGCGCTGTAGCATGATGCTGCCATATTTATTCAAAAGCAGATCGTGGAGACATTGTTATCATTCACGATCAAAAATCGTCATATCGCACACCCCTAACGCAGTACATGTAGCAAGCCTTTTTTTGCTTTTTAAATTGTATAATAAATAAAAAGAAAACAGATAGAATAGAAAAAGAATAGAAAAGCTAGTGTTAGTTTTTTTTAAGAAAACAAGCAGTTAGTAAATGAATAGAGTGCAGGTCTAAAAGGGGCACTTTTTTTTTTTAAAGAATAGAATTAGATAGAGGTGCTAGGTTAGGAGGGAAAGGGTAAAGATGGAAGAGATGTGTTTTAGCCGATTCTTGGGGGGGGGAAAAAAAAGATGGTTAAGGACTCAGCTGCTGGGATTGAGTTGGGCAGGTCACTCCACCAGGAGGGAACAGTTAATGTAGAAGTCTGTGAAAGTGATTTTGTGCCTCTTTGTGATGAACACTAAAGCGACGTTCACTTGCAGAACGCAAGCTTCAAGAAGACACATAGCCTAAGTCTGAAGTAGTGAATTTAGGTAAAAGGGAGCAAAGCCAGTGGTGGTTTTGTAGACAAACATTAATGCCTTGAATTTAATGCGAGCAGCTACTGGTAGCCAGTGCAGATTGATAAACAGAGGTGTGACATGCGTTATTAGCCGTTTTAAAAAAGAATCTTCTGAATTAATTGTAAAGGTTTGATAGAAGTGGCTGGAAGACCTGCCTAGAGAGCATTGCAATAGTCCAGTCTGGACAGAACAAGAGCTTGAACAAGAATTTACTAGTGCCACTACTAGAGGGGACTGTATAATGCCACATAGAAGAAGTGCTTTTGGGCAGTCAGCATTTTGCTATAGAGCAGTACATACCTGGAGTACTATACCTATTGAACTAAGAAATATCTTTTGCTTCTTTCTCTGAATCAATAAAAGAGTGGTTATTGGATAATCAAACATGTCTTCATAATTTGACGTAGTGGTTTCTTGCTTGCTTCTATTTTTTTTTAATGTAATTTTTTTAATTGTGTGTGTGTGTGTGTGTGTGTGTGTGTTTTAGAGGAGCAGTGCATTAATACAGAATAAACTGACTGGAGCTACATGTGGATTCAGTGGTTTGAACACACGCCTTCCAGCCAATCAGAATCCAGTATTCACACAGACCATGGTATATGTACAGTAAATATATTATGGAATGACAGAAATCAACTGTTCTGCATGTTAGCTTGATTATTTTGCTCAAGAGTCACGCAAGCAAAGCTGTGCTTCTAAACACCAGTCCAGAGCTGTAGTAGTCTGCGATGCTCTTTGTGAACGTTCATCGGAGCTGTAAACGTTGAATCGTTGTAGGCTTCTGACACTTAACTTTGAACTTTGCTTGTCTAATCTAACAGATTTGCACCAAAGAACACGTATTCAACATAAACGCTGATTTGAAATGCAATGCTTGTGATTTAGTGAACGAAAACTGCGACTTACGTTCTCAGTAAACATTAGCTAAGTTTCTGTTAGAACCTTTTATTATGAATGAATTATGGATCAAAAGAAAATGTGGTTTGCCGTGCATGAAAACTGCAGGTTTATTCATGAATCTCGATGATGTAGAGAGGCCTGTGATTCTGCAGCTCTTCTCTGAAAGCTCTGACATGCGTGCCGTGAGCTCTATTGTTGAAGCTCTTCAGCAGCATAAAAACTCAACTCAGCAGCTGGTCAGCAAATCACAGCCCGGCGCCTTACCCGTGGATTTGCTCAATATGCAGTGCATGCTGGGAAGGGCGGCGCAGGCCAAGGGCACTTCAATCTATTCAGCCCACAAACACAGCATTTCTCACTTGTCATAAGTTTTGTTGCTGTTAATTTGTTTCAAACTCCCTGCCATGTTATTGTATTGTCTCCGATTGTTTCTGTTCGTTTTCTTTATTATTATTCTCGTCCTTCGTTTTTCCAAATAGGAGTCAATGGAAGCCCTGTGAATGGAACATAGGAAAGTAATGTAAATTGGCACATTTATTGGGGTAGTTCTCAACAGAACCCTGACCAACTTTGGGGTCCCTAGGACCAACTCTATAGCGCCACCACCTGTTCAAAATTCACTTTTCAAATGGTTATAACTTTTGAACTCTTTGTTCTAGAAAAATGAAATTTAGTTCATCTGATTACTCTCATCGTGGTTAATTGAAATGAAACTCAGTATGCTTTATCAGCACCATGATCTGAGGGCAAATGCGAAAGTTGGAAAGATACCAAAAATGGCCATTTGCCCATAACTTCTGAACAGTCATGATCTTGGTGTCTTGTTCCAGGATCGGATGAACCGCCTGTCTGACATTTCAAAATGTGTCATAAATTGCAATATCTTTTGAACATTTTGACATATTGGCAGAAAAATTGTTAGGGATCATCGACAGCATCTCCCGGAGGTACCTGAGAAGTTTGAACACAGCGCCACCTAGTGTTCCAGAGGATCTTTTCAAAGACGCTTATAACTCTAAGACTTTGGGTTACCATTGATTCCCATAGTATAGCCAAAAATACAATGGATGTCAATGAGAACCGAAACTGTTTGTTTACCAGCATTCTTCAAAATATCTGCCGTACACTCTCACTCTATGACATACTTATTTTCTTTACCCTCATTCTATTCATAGTTTCCACATGATATCACACTCTTACAGGAACGCCCTCCTGGAGGGCAAAACAAGGCTTTCCTCCACTGACCGCCACTTATTTGTACAAGGTTTGCAGTAAGTAGTAATATAGTAAGACACTGATATTAAAGGCCAGATTCAGTATACACCTGATTGATGATGCATGCTGTGTATAGGCGAGTGGATGAACCCAGAATATAAACCCAAGTTTCCCATTGAATGTTTTCCCATAGAAACACTGCGTCTATTCCGTGTCATTGCTTGCCGTTAGAGCGTTTATGCACACTAGATTGTACGAATTAGATCTTTTAATATCACTGTTTTAATAAGGCACTTTAAATTTAACGTTTTCTAATGTCACACTGTTTTTAGTGATTGAAATATTGCGGTGGGTTCTTTATATGGATTGTAAATGGCCAAAACTTGCATTTTGTTCACATTGTCTTATTCTTTTGAGTGGTGATCTAAATATTTTTGTGGATTGGAAAGATATGGAAAATTGACAGGCTTGTGCTGCAGTTATGGATGTTTTGCCCTCCAGGTCTTCGAACCAGTCACGTGAACTATGAACTGAACAGTCCTGATTAAAACTAATTCTTCATTTTCTTCCTTACAGAGTCAGACATAGCTTGAAGGGCTTGAAGGGCCTATCTTACTTTAATGCTACACAAGTATACGTGGCTGTTTCAAGTCAAAACCTTAAATAAAAAAACATTTTAAAGGTGCAGTGTGTAAATGTTAGCCCCCCCCCCGCTCACCCCTCCCTTCAGAGAAGCTACGGTGGCCGATACAGGACTAAGATGTCGTCGGTAAAGACAGCAGAGAGCAATGAAATTTCTTTTACAAAGGTAAAGAACAGCACTTATTCAAAACAGAAATCTTGTGTAACAACATGCACTAGCATTCAGAAGTTTGAGGTCAGTAAACTATTATTTACCTATTGTATCTATTGGCGTTCTTCTTCTTCCGCAAGGGAGTCTTACGGCAGCCCATAGATCTGCTTGGAAAGTTATGAAATTTGGCACACTAATAGAGGACAGTCCCATCATTAACCACAGCAAATTTGGTGTCTCTAACTCAAACTCTCTAGCGCCACCACTTGTCCAAATTTTCACTCATGTTTATGCTAATAACTTTTGAACCTTAAGGTCTAGAAGGAAAATGTATTTTCCCCCTCTGAATCCTTGGCTCATTTCACCAAAATTGGCTCAGATCAACTTCAGACCATGCTGGCAAAAAGTTATGGATTTCGTACTGATTTCCGAAACGGTTTTCGTTTAACGCATCAACAAGTGACATTACAGAAGGTTCAAATGCTCGCTGATTCTTGCATTTTTGTGTATTTGAACCCTTTCCAACAATAACTGTATGATTTTGAGATCCATCTTTTTTCACCGAGGACAACTGAGGGAGTCAAACACAACTATTACAAAAGGTTCAAATGCTTGCTGATGCTCCAGAAGGAGAAACCATGCATTAAGAGCCGGGGGTGAAAACTTTTGAACCGAATGGAGATGTGTAAATTTTTCTTATTTTGCCTAAATATCATATTTTTTTCATTTAGCACTGCCCTTCAGAGGCTACAGACAGAATCTTACATGATTCCCAGAAGACAAAATAAGTTAAATTTACCCTGATCTTCAAATTCAAAATGTTTTCACCCCCGGCTCCGAATGCATGGTTTCTCCTTCTGGAGCATCAGCGAGCGTCTGAAGCTTCTGTAATAGTTGTGTTTGACTCCCTCAGTTGTCCTCGGTGTGAAAAGATGCATCTCAAAATCATACAGTTATTGTTGGAAAGAGTTCAAATACACAAAAATGCTGGAAAACCACAGAATTTGTGGGAGCAGGGTTTTTTTTCTAAAGAACAGCAGGCAGTTTAACTCTTCAGAACAAACAAGGGACTCATGAACAGCTATCACTAAACACAAAAACAGCTGTGGATCATTCAGATAACAGCACAGTATTAAGAGTCAAGGGGGTGTAAACTTTTGAACGGGGTCATTTTTATATATATTATTTTCTCTTGTGGACATGTATATGTAAACATCTTTTATGTGAACTCTTATTCAGGTAACATGCATTTTGTATGATCTCTCTTATTATGGTAAAATAATATTTTGCAGATTCTGAAAGGGGCATGTAAACATTTGACCTCAGCTGTAGTTAACCTTACAGTTATTGTTTGGTTACCGGCGGAGAAAGAAGAAAGACAGACGCCTCAAAGCTCTGAGTAATAAAGCTTTCGACATGGAACAGGATTTCTGCGCTGGCCTTTTTAGACTCAACTGAAGAAAACAGTAAAAAACAAGAAGAAGAAAAGAAGAAGAAGAGGAGGATGACAGTGACAGTGGAAGCGACTGAAAATAACTTTTGCAACAATTGTTGCAATATTCTGCTGTCATTTGTATATTTCGTGTCTATTTTCTGAATCAGTATTTATGTATTTGTATGATATATAATTTTAGAATCCATGCAGTGCTGTCATATTATTTGTTTAAAATAAATCTCAACACAAAAGCAGACATTTCTTGGTTAAAGAATGTAACATGTTCAGTATTTGAAACAAAGGTTTGTGTTGTTTTATTTATTACTACTAAACCACTAACCCGTCTAGGAACCACAATACTAGTAACTACAATACATTTTTTGCAATAAAGGTGCAAAATTGAATTGTAATTAAATTTCGACACATGATGTTAGTAGCTTATTTATTTGCAAACCACTTATAATATTTTGAGGTATATTTTAGCACAATATCTGTAAAAGAAAGAAAAAAAAGTACTCGGATGTGATGTTTGCGTTGATATTTGGAAATTACAGAACTGTTTTTAGATGCTGCACTATTTCTAGTTCCCTAATTTGAGACATTTTGACTCTTGACATTTAAAGTGTCATCTTTAAATTTTCACTAATCTTTATTCTGGCTGATTTAGTCAAATGATCTTTATATGAAGCCATTCTAAGTGGAAGCGCTCGGGTTTACGTCATGTCTTGATTTGGTGTAGATCTTCATGGTTTGGTTGGATTTTAAGACCTCTGATGAACCTTTAATCCACATGCACTGAGAGCGAAGCTGAAGGGTTACTCGAGGCTGACTGGAGTAGTTGAGAAGTCTTGGGCCCGTTCAGGAAAGGAAACAAAAACTGCCTCGTCAGGATCAATCATCAGAACATCTCCGTTCTTGCTCTCATCTTTCACGAGAACAAGAAACGCCTTGGCAACAACATCAGCCCTGCAATAAAAACACGATTACAAAGTTTCTCAAACTTGATGTTAAATTCAAACCCTTGCTTTATCTGTTCCGTATCTCTCCCCCGATACGAAGGATTGTTAACTCACTCCAGACAGCCGCGGTTCTGCATCATCGTCTCCGCAATTCCCTTCAGTGGAAAGAAACTTCCAATATGCTCTTCTGAATTCATGGTGGACAGAAGATTGGTCTTCACAAACCACGGACAGAGAATGTTGATCCTCACCCCATAGTTAGCCAGCTTGGAAACGGCCTGTTGATGAGCAATTAAAAAAAGTCAAAGACTTTCTCTCTCTCTCACAAAAAAGCTGTAATGCTTGATGCGTAAGATACGTACTGCCATGGCACGACTGAATCCCACCACGCCGTGTTTGGTCGCTGTGTAGATGGGCGCCATCGGCAAAGGCCCCAAACCTGCAAAGATTCAGTCAAAACAGTTCAATGAGTAAATGAAAATTCTGCATCATTTACCTCGTGTTGTTACAAAAATATTCTCAGTGTTTTTTGGGGGTCCGGAGCAATGTTGGACCCCATTGACTTGAGGACAAAAGCAGTAGAAATTTAGGTAAATTAATAAATGATGAGAAAAGTTCTATTTTTAGATGAACTATCCATATAGGTCTAAGAAAGTCTTTACAGTTTTTCTGAGTTGCTTTGGCTCAGTTCTCAAGAGTTTTTTTTTTCTTAAACAGTAGTTCAGATGTCTGAGGTTTCTCGTTTACATCAGATTGAGTTTTCTTACTGATTTAGGCAAATTGCATGTGTTTTGGCACGTGTGCAAATGAGAAATCCACAATTTGCACAGTAACTAAATGCACGTGGCTTATCGATAAAAACGGATGAGTTTATTCTCAGTGAGATTGTCAAACTCTTCAAAACTCATGTTTATAAATATCTGACATGGAATGGTTGACTTCTGGAAACTTCTGGAAATTGTTTTTCTATATTTCCATCCCTTTGTAGCCCTACTTGCCATTGGAATGAAATATGAATCACAATCTTGCCAATCAACCCAGTCTGGAAGCATATATATGGCGTTTGTCCAGCACAATCACTACCATTTATTGAACAAAGAGGACCATCACAACCGTGACCAGCAGCGGCTGCAGCAGTGCTCTAAAAATACATTATATTTGTACAGTACTTTTATCTGTAGAAATGTGTTACATGTAAACTGTGAAAATTCACACTTGCTTGTCGTGAAAGAGCAATAGGAAGACATGTAAGAAATTGCGATTGTGCTGTTAGCAGCCAGACAATAGAGTGTGTGAAGACGAATAAGCATTGGTGAATTTTATTGGTGAAAGTAACATTTCTACAAAAATATATGTACTGTATGAATAGAAATGTTCATTTTCTGTTTGTGTACTACAGTATTTCCCAATAAATTTTTATCTACTGTTCTGTTGAAATCTGTATCTGAAATGCTCAGTGTGATACAGACAAATTGATGCTCTTCTATAGTACAGAAAGTAGTCTGTCAACAAAAAGAAGGAAAACAATTGCATATAACAAAATTAAATTTGCATGTAACATGAAATGAAATTTGCATATAATACTTTTTTTATTTTGGTGGCCCTGGCCAACTCACTGACAAAATAACTAGGTTTTGAAGCACAGATTAAATGTTCTTGGTGCGTTACTAGTAGAGTTCTGATGTTCCAGCAAACAGTTGTGACAACCGCACTTACAGTTTAGAGAATGTTAAGACCGTTTCGAAAAATGTGCCAAAGCAGCTGAGAAAAACTGTAAAACTGTAATTGTTTAATGTGTTTATTTTAAATAGAGATGGTATCAAACCTGCCATAGATGAAACGTTGATAATGACTCCTCCATTCCCACCATTTTCCTTCTTCATATGTTCTAGAGCGAGATACGTTCCTCTGACCACTCCACCCTGAGACGAGCACAAAACACCTTCAGCTGAAAACACAGACAGACGACCAGACAGATAGACAGACAGACACACAAAATTAGATAGACAGACAGACAGACAGACACACACACACACACACACACACACACAAACACACACACACACACCCCACCACCACACACCACCAACACAGACAGACACAAACCACACACACACACAAACACACACACACTCTCACACACACACACCACACACACCCACACACACACACACAGACACAAACACAGACAGACACACACACACACACACACACACACACACACACACACACAAACACACACAGACACACAGACACACACACACACACACACACACACACAGCACAAAACACAGACAGACACAAACACACCCCACACACAAACACACACACACACATTCACACACACAGACACACACACACACCACACACAAACACACAAACAGAAACACACACAGACAGACAGACACACACACACACACACACACAACAAACACAGACAGACAAACACACACACACACAACACACAGACAGCACAAACACCACCATAAACACAGACAGACAGACACAAACACAGACAGACAGACAGACACACACAAGACAGACAGACACACACAAGACAGACAGACAGACACAGACACACCACCAAACACAGGACACAAACACAGACGACCACAAACCAGTACACACACACACTATTATACACAAACACACACACACACACCAACCACACACACACACACACACACACACACACACACAGACAGGACAGACACACACACACACACACAGAACACCACACACAGACAGACACAAAACACAGACACACACAAACACAGACAGACAAACACACACACACAAACACAGACAGACAGACACACACACACTCACACTCACATTCAGTCACACTCACACTCACACACACACAGGACAAACACACACACACACACACAAACAAAGACAGACGGACACACCACACACACCAGACAAAACACCCGGACACAACAAAAACAGACAGACAAACACACACACACAAACACACACAAAAAACACAACACACACAAAACAGACAGACAAACACACACACAACACAGACAGCCAGACACACAACACACAGAGACAACAAACACAGCACACACAAACACGGACAGACAAAACACACACACACACCACAACAGACAGACAGACACACACACACACAGAGACACAAACACAGACACACACAAACACAGACAGACAAACACACACACACAAACCCAGACAGACACAAACACAGACACACACAAACACAGAGAGACACAAACACACACAGACAGACAGACACACACACACACACAGAGACACAAACACAGACACACACAAACACAGACAGACACAAACACACACAGACAGACAGACACACACACACACACAGAGACACAAACACACACACACACACAAACACAGAAAGACACACACACAGGACAACACAAACACAGACACACACAAACACAGAGAGACACAGACAGACAGACAGACACACACACAGACACAAACATAGACACACACAAACACAGACAGACAGACAGACTCATACCAGGTTGATTGCAATAGTTTTTTCCCAGTGCTTTTCGTTGATGATCCCTGCATTGTTGCACAAAATGTCTATGCGGCCAAATGTTTTAACAATTTTTTCCAAAACTCCTGTAAGGGAAAACATGAAAGCATTCAGAGCATATCCACACTCTCTTTTACTGCTCTTATAAAGTGACTTGAGTAATAGCAGCATTGTGACACTGTAATCCATATCAGTCCGAGCCTCATGTAATCATTCCCAGACAATAAAACATCTCAAATCTTGAAAAACCTTTAAAATCTTCCTCTGATGTGACGTCGGCCAAATAAAATTCAGTCCTGTCACGTCCATACTCCTGATCAAGTGTGCTCTTCAGTTCATTTCCCAGTGATTTATTCACATCGATTAAAGCCACCTGTAATCAAATGAATCTGTGTGAGCTATTACAGTACAGGACTCTGACATTTAGAAGTTTACAGTAATGCAGAGCAAGTGCCTTCTGTGTCCCTCACACATTTTAATTTCATCTTTTTTCTAAATAAGGATGCTTTTAGGCTGTATTATAATATACAGTATTATATGGAGTGTGTGTGTATGTGTGGTGGTGTGTGTGCGAGTGCGTGTGTGGGGGTGTGTGGTGTGGTGTGTTGGTGAGGGGTGTGTGTGTGTGCGTGTGAAGTGTGGCGTGTGTGTGTGAGAGAGGTGTGTGTGTGTATGTGTGTGGTGTGTGTGTGTGTGGTGGTGGGTGTGTGTGTGTGTGTGTGAGTGTGTGTGTGAGGAGTGAGTGGTGTGTGTGGGTGTGTGTGTGTGGAGGGGGCGTGGTGTGTGTGTGCGTTCGTGAGTGTGGCAGTGTGGCCCCCCCGTGTATTGAGTGTGTGTGTGTGTGTGAGAGTGTGTGTGTGTGTGTGTGTTGTGGGTGTGTGGGTGGTGTGGGTGTGTGTGTGTGTGTGTGTGTGAGTGATTGTGGTGAGATGGTGTGTGTGTGTGACGTGTGTGTGTGTGTGTGTGTGTGTGTGTGTGTGAGTGGTGTGTGTGGAGAGTGTGGGTGTTTGTGTGTGTGTGTGTTTGTGTGTGTGTGTGGGTGTGTGTGTGAGAGGGTGTGTTGGGTGAGAGGGGTGTGTGAGGTGTGTGTGTGTGTGCGCGAGTGTGTTGTGTGTGAGAGTGTGTGTGTGTGTGAGTGGTGTGTGTGTGGTGTGTGTGTGAGATTGTGTGTGTGTGTGTGTAGTGTGGTGTGTGTGTGTGTGTGCGTGAGAGAATGTGTGTGTGTGTGAGAGGGAGGATGTTGTTTTGTGAGAGTGCGGTGTGTGTGTGTGTGTGGGTGTGTGAGCGTGTGTGTGTGTGTGAGTGTGTGTGGAGTGTGTGTGTGTGAGTGTGTGCGTTGTGTGTGTGTGTGTGGTGGAGTGGTGTGAGAGGGTGGGTGGGAGGTGTGGCGTGTGTGTGTGTGGTGTGTGTGGGTGTGTGTGTGAGTGACTGTGTGTGTATGTGTGTGTGCGTGTGTGGTGCGTGTGTGTGAGTGTGTGGGTGGTGGTGTGTGTGTGGTGTGGGGTGTGTGAGTGGTGAGAGGGGGTGTGGGTGAGTGTCTGTCGGAGTGTTTGTGTGTGAGTGGTGTTGAGAGGGGTGCTGAGTGTGTGTGAGGTGGAGTGAGGTGGTGGTGTGTGTGTGTGTGTGCTTGTGAGGAGTGTTGTGAGAGGGTGTGTGTAGGTGTGTGAGTGGGGTGAGTGCGTGTGTGGTGTGGGTGGTGTGTGTGTGTGTGTGGGTTGGGTGTGTGTGTGTGTGTGTGTGAGTGTGTGTGTGGTGAGTGTATGTGTTGTGAGTGTGTGTGAGTGTGTGTGGTGTGCGGGTGTGGGTGTGGGGGGTGTGTGTGGGTGTGTGTGTGAGAGATAGTGAGTGTGAGAGAGTGAGTGTGTGTGAGTGAGAGGGTGTGTGTGAGTGTGTGTGAGTGTGAGTGGTGTGTGTGTGTGTGTGAGAGAGACAGTGTGTGTGTGTGTGTGTGAGTGTGAGGGTGTGGGTGTGTGAGTGAGTGTGAGTGAGTGTGGGTGGTGTGTGTGAGAGTGTGTGGGGGTGTGTGTGTGTGTGTGTGTGTGAGTGGTGTGTGTGTGGTGTGAGTGAGTGTGTGTGAGTGTGTTTGTGTGTGGGTGTGTGTGTGAGTGTGTGTATGTAATATATATATACTAGATATATATATATATATATATATATATATATATAAGATATATTATATAAAAATTTATATAAGCGCTTTTAATTTGAGAGATTTTAAGATTTTAATGACATTTGAATAGTTAGAATATGAATTTGAAAACAGGACATCTGAAGAAATAACTTATTTTCAAATAAGCACCTTGCAGTGTTAAGACTTCGTAATGACTAAATGAACTTTACTGTTCAGGCGTGTGAACGAAGTACAATCAAACCTGACGACCAGGAACCGTTCCGTTCTTTAAACGCTTCTCAACTCTGACACAATTTGACGCCCATCTTTTTTTATCGGTGCCAGGTTTTTTGTTTTTTTTTAAACAGACTTTGATCAAAATGTTGATGAAGAGGAACCATTTTGCCTGTTTACTTTTTTTTCCTCCAGATTATTTTTTCAACGCAACAAGGTTTTCTAAACGGTTAAACTTTACGAAGACGCCTCATTAATTTTTTTAAATAATTTATTTGACTTATCTGCATCACTTTTTCAACTTTTCCTAGACAGTGTCAAACTGTGTGAGCGCTCACACACACACACACACACACACGCTTTTGCATATATAGATACTCCTATAATGAGGGAATTGTTTTTTTTTTTTTTTTTTTTTTATTCTTCGCAAGCTCGTATATTATTATTAGTCGCTCTGTAGCGCGCGCTGAAACACTGACGCGAGACACATTATATCGAGCCTTCACAACACTCACTGTATGTTTCTTCTACTTGGCGTTCATAATACAGATATAAGCACAAACGGTTTATATAATCTTTTAATTGATTTATTTTACCTTTGAGCCGTTTTTCAGGAGTATTTCGACAAAGCTTCTGCCCAAACCCTGAGTGCTCCGGTCACTACACACACTTATCATTCGATCCATCACACACACACACACACACACACACACACGCCCTGCCCAGAAACCTGAAAACATGACTGCACTAACCGCGTCTAGTGACTGACCACGGATCAGCAGCACAGCACAGAGGCACGGGTGAATGGGAGGAGTTACACAAACCCACAGACAGATGTGTGTAAATGTGTCCTGATGCAACATTAAAAACACTCGAGATAGCCTAATACAACCTCTGTGTATCATAAACATCCCGATAGCTGTCTTGAAGCGTCAGTTCTTCTGGATTGAGTCTGTCTCAGTTTGTTCTGTTTCTTCATGTGACTCCAGACAGACTGATGATGATCTGATCACATCAAAAATCTCGCTGCATTATTACAATTAATGGCTAAATGAATGTTTGGAAATGTAACCTGATATTTCCTACTGACACACTACAGCAAAACATAGAAATAACTGACTTAAAACCATTTAGCTGCTGGAAATACTAGTGTTCTAATCATTTTGGCCACCGCTGTATATATATTTATATATATAAAGTCATGTGTAATGCACTGCACTGTAATGATGCTTTCACAATCTGGTAACTCACATGTAGATCATTTCCACACAACAGATGAGATCATGACACTTAAAAAGCCTACAAACCTTTAAGAGCTTCCTCCAATGACACATTGGTTGCATAAAGCTTTCTTGTGCTTCTGGAACTTGTGCAAAACAAAGGGCTTGGTAATGATGATTAACAACAGACCTGACGTGTGAGGTAGAGTAAAGGAGAAGCAGTCATTTAGAGCTCTAAGAGACAGCTTTGGATAAAGGTGTCTGACAAATATGCAAATCTGAATGGAAATTCATCAAATGGGATTTGAATTGAAACACCAGAGACGGTGTTGATTTGGAAGAGTGCAGTTTAAATAAAATCACACAAGTTTTGAAACAGTGCACAAATAATTACATCAGTTTGGTTTATTATTATAGCCTACCTTTTAATTCTCTGCTATGTACTACAAACACACACACACACACCACCACACACACACACACACACACACACACAACACACTCACACACACACAGACTCACGGTCACAGAGGGGCACAACACCGCCCACACACACAGGCCACTCACACCACACAGACTCACTCAACACACACAACAACACACACACACACACTCCCCACACACACACATACTCCACACACACACACACACACACACCCACACACACACACTCACACACACACACACACACACACACACACACACACACACACACAGACACACACTCACACACACACACACACACACACACACACACACACACACACACACCCCACCACCACATCACCACACACACACACAACACCACACACACACACACACCCACAAACAAAAACACACACACACACAAAAACACACACACACACACTCTCACACACACACACCTCACACACACATACCACACACACACCTCACACACACATACACACACACACAAAACACACAATATCATTAATCTGATAGAAAATCAATGGAAGTCTATGTAATGTCCTCACTAAGATATGTGTGTATGGTGTGTGTGAGTGTGTGTGTGTGTGTGTTGACCTGCTCGTGTGTGTGTGTGTGTGTGTGCGTGTGTTTGAGTGTGTGTGTGTGTGTGTGTGTGTGTGTGTTGTGTGTGATGTGTGAGTGTGTCTGTGTGTGTGTGAGGGTGTGTGTGTGTGTGTGTGTGCAGTGTGTGTGTGTGGTGTGTGTATGTGTGTGTGTGTGTGTGAGTGAGTGTCTGTGTGTGTCTGTGTCCAGTGTTTGGGGAAAGTTACTTTTAAAAGTAATGCATCGCAATATTGTGTTACTCCCTAGAAAAGTAACTGATTGTGTTAGTTACTTTTTATGGAAAGTATTGCGTTATATTACTTTTGCGTTACTTTTTAAATATTAGCAGGGCTTGATTGTTTTTAATATAAAAAGTTATATTTTTTGGCAAATGTAAAAGCCCTTTCACACAAAAAGTGTAATGAATAAACCTCAGGCTGAGGCAAAACTACACTGAACAAAATTATAAACGCAACACTTTTGTTTTTGCCCCCATTTTTCATGAGCTGAACTCAAAGATCTAAGACTTTTTCTATGTACACACAAAAGGCCTATTTCTCTCAAATATTGTTAACAAATCTGTCTAAATCTGTGTTAGTGAGCATTTTTCCTTTGCCGAGATAATCCATCCTCCTCCCAGGTGTGCACGTCAAGATGCTGATTTAGACAGCATGATTATTGCACAGGTGTGGCCTTAGGCTGGCCACAATAAAAGGCCACTCTAAAATGTTCAGTTTTACTGTATTGGGGGGTCCGAGGGGGTCCGAAACCAGTCAGTATCTGGTGTGACCACTTTTTGCCTCACGCAGTGCAACACATCTCCTCGCATAGAGTTGATCAGGTTGTTGATTGTGGCCTGTGGAATGTTGGTCCACTCCTCTTCAATGGCTGTGCGAAGTTGCTGGATATTGGCAGGAACTGGAACACGCTGTCGTATACGCCGATCTAGATCATCCCAAACATGCTCAATGGGTGACGTGTCCGGTGAGTATGCTGGCCATGCAAGAACTGGGATGTTTTCAGTTTTCAGGAATTGTGTACAGATCCTTGCAAAATAGGGCCGTGCATTATCATGCTGCAAAATGAGGTGATGGTCGTGGATGAATGGCACAACAATGGGCCTCAGGATCTCGTCACGGTATCTCTGTGCATTCAAAATGCCATCAATAAAATGCACCTGTGTTCGTTGTCCATAACATACGCCTGCCCATACCATAACCCCACCGCCACCATGGGCCACTCGATCCACAACGTTGACATCAGCAAACCGCTCACCCACACGACGCCATATACGTTGTCTGCCATCTGCCCTGAACAGTGAAAACTGGGATTAATTTGTGAAGAGAACACCTCTCCAAAGTGCGAGACGCCATCGATTTTGAGCATTTGCCCACTCAAGTCGGTTATGATGACGAACTGCAGTCAGGTTGAGACCCAGATG
Organism: Sinocyclocheilus anophthalmus; assembly: GCA_018155175.1. Lineage (NCBI taxonomy): Eukaryota > Metazoa > Chordata > Actinopteri > Cypriniformes > Cyprinidae > Sinocyclocheilus > Sinocyclocheilus anophthalmus. Next base: position 121,438 of record JADLZN010010172.1, on the reverse strand, counting down.
AGGACGACGAGCATGCATATGAGCTTCCCTGAGACGGTTTCTGAGAGTTTGTGCTGAAATTCTTTGGTTATGCAAACCGATTGTTGCAGCAGCTGTCCGGGTGGCTGGTCTCAGACGATCTTGGAGGTGAAGATGCTGGATGTGGAGGTCCTGGGCTGGTGTGGTTACACGTGGTCTGCGGTTGTGAGGCCGGTTGGATGTACTGCCAAATTCTCTGAAACGCCTTTGGAGACGGCTTATGGTAGAGAAATGAACATTTGATTCACGGGCAACAGCTCTGGTGGACATTCCTGCAGTCAGCACGCCAATTGCACGCTCCCTCAAAACTTGCGACATCTGTGGCATTGTGCTGTGTGTGTGCGCGAGCTAGGTAATAAATAATTTTATTATGATTAGTTAGTACATGTGTATATTATAATTAGTTTTCATAATTAAAAAAAAATCGAATTAATTAAAACGCATTTGAGAAATGCTCCTAAATAACGTCTCACAGATGATCCATTGCAGCCATTCATTCCATCTCAAAATAAAAAGTAGTACAAGACGAGTGTTGTTTACGTCTTTGTTACGGTCTTCTTGAGGGAGGCGGTTTGACCAATCAGCGCTTGCGCTCGGGTGACGTCGGCATGACGTATTTATGAAAAATGGCGGCTATGCGCAGCAGTGAGTTCGGCGACTTGGTTCAAATTAAAAAGCAACTTATTTCTATTATAGCGCAGTGTAAGGAAAGAGGACTCGTGCACAGTGTGAAATGGTAAAGGAGATTCTATTTATAATTCAACACATGTCAGGAATACAGCCAGTTATTTAATTACATATCTTTGTGTGTGACAGTTAGCATGACAGCTAGCACTCTGAAATATTATTATTATCTGATTATTATTATCAATATTTAAAACAGCTGAGTATATTTTTTTCAGGATTCTTCGATTAATAGAAAGATCCAAAGATCAGCATTTATCTGAAATAAAAAGCTTTTGTAACATCACACACTCAGTATAGTCAGTATCATTTATTAATGTAGTTTTTTGGGGGAAATTAATACTTTTATTCAGCAGAAAGCAGCATATTATACTGATTTCTGAAGATCATGTGACACTGAAGACTGGAGGAATGATGCTGAAAATACAGCTGCGCATCACAGAAATACATTACAGTTTAACACAGATTCACACAGAAAGCAGTTATTCTAAATATTAAAAATATTCCACAATATTACTGTATTTCTGATCTAATAAATGCAGGCTTGGTGAGCAGAAGAGACTTCTTTAAAACGCATTAAAAATCTGGTAGTGTATGCAAATGATTAGAGGTTTATAATTGCTCTGCAGGGGGTAAAAAACAACAATAAAGCTGCTGTTTGTGTTCCAGGGCATCAGAACTGTCTGTTTCTTTGGATGCGCTTCCTCTGAACGAGATCCCTGCAGCGCCGGAGCTCACCGAGGTCAGTCTGGAGGCCCGAAGCCCCTCGCGCTCCGTGAACAACTAGTTAAATGCATGTAGCACCACTGACCGGCTTCTTTCTTCCAGGAGGACGCCCGGGATTTGGATGCCCTGTGTCTGGCCAAATCACACTTTGAGCTGAAGGAATATGATCGAGCTGCGTATTTTCTCCGCGGCTGCCGGAGTCAGAAAGCATATTTTCTCTACATGTATTCCCGCTACCTAGTGAGATGCTTCGCTCTTGTCTCCGTGTGAATGTTTTAGATCCCCGTGTCTTCGGAGGTGAAATGTGAACAGAGCAATGTACTTCTTTATTCTCTCAGTCAGGCGAAAAGAAGAAAGACGACGAGACCGTGGACAGCCTGGGTAAGAGTAAGCGTCTGAAACCGTGTCCCCGGCGGAGATGGTCTCGTCATCAGCATGTGTTTGGTTGCAGGTCCTCTGGAGAAGGGGCAGGTCCGGAACGAAGCCCTGCGAGAGCTCAGGGTGGAGCTGAGCAAGAAACACAGCGCCGGAGAGCTGGACGGGTTTGCGCTCTATCTGTAAGTATCAGATTAGTTCTCAGATAGTGGGTTGTGGCCAGAAACGGAGTGCAGGTCTGTGTCCTGATTGAGTGCAGAGCAGAGAACATTTGAGAACCACTGCTTGTAAAAAAAAAACGGGGATCTTCTGGAAAATGTTGTCAGGGATGCGCATCTGGTTCTCATGAGAGCACCTGAAGATTAGATTTGTACTGTGACCCATAATATATCACTATAAACAATACAATAATGAATGATAGTATTGGTGCACTTTGTTTATTTTTAAAATAACCATCAAATAATATATATATTATGTGTGTGTGTGTTTCTGGTAATCCTATTTGATTTTAAAATAAAAAGTTAGTATTAAATAAAAATACAATTATCTTATAGTACACAATCATTTTTGCGTTTATTTCTTTTCTACTTTTTAAAAAAATGTGTAGGTCAAAGACGAAAAAGGGTTTAAGCATAAAAACAATACGTGCAAAAAAATTTAGTTTTTTTGTTTCATTATTGTATTTGAGTTTTTCTGAGCATTTCTGATTACAGAAAGAGCCACTAAAATGTCATTCAGTGTAACAATCTTGTCAGGCATATTTACAACAAAAATCAATTTATTACATATTAAAAGACTGATTACTTTCACCTCAAATACTAATTAGTTGTAATTTTACATTTTTAAAATGTGCCACGATCCTAGTTTTCGCCCATTTGTCAGTAAGAATTTTTTACTCATTTAAAAAACAATCAAATTTTATATGCTTCCTTATTCTTTTATATATTTTAATATGTACAAGTCAGAATAAGCATTTTTACATAAATATTGTGTTACACGGAATGACAGTGTAACATTATTTAAACCAAATTTTGACATTTTATTCTCCAAAAACTAATTTGAAACCTTAAAAGTAGACACTTTACTTACATTTAATGTGCTTTCTATATATTTGTACATTTCTTTTGATGCGGACATCTTAACGTCTTTGATATGAATTTTCAAACCCAAAATCAGTCAGTTTTAGCGTTTCCGAGTGAAGCACATCAGTGAATGAAGTGTCACAGTTTTGCATTTTGCTCTGAAACAGGCAGTGCATAGCCTAGATTTATGCTTTCAGTTTGAATGTAAATCCTACACAGTATTACAGTTATCTGATCTAAAACACTGCATTAACAGCTGTCGTGCACCTGCGCACCAGTCAAACCACTATTTATTACTACATTTCTCACATTATATCACAGTTTATTCACTACAGTTCAGAAAATGATAACAAAATATGAGAAGAACTCCGAGTTAAACTGTGTCAGAACTAATTCATCTTGATAATGTCAGATAACTTTGATAGAAAGGACTGTTAGTTAATTAGATAAAACCAATTTAACTACCAAGCAATGCTTTATTTTGTTCAGTCTGTGGTGTAAATAGCTTGCATTAGCAATTAAAGAAAAACAATTTTTGATCCGGTAGTCCACTGTATGAAGACTTTTTGGGTATAAGTTGTCACAGTTCACTTTATTTAGCTATCCTCACGTACATTTATGAACTGTATTGTCCTGCACCCACTAGTAAAATAATATCTGGTGTCTGAATAATGTTTGGTTTGACTGTAAGTGCATCCCTGAATGTCATCTGATTGGACACCAGTTATGGGGTGGTTCTGCGGAAGCTGGATTTGCTGAAGGAGGCGGTGGAGATCTTTGTGGCGGCGACACATGCTCTGCCTCTGCACTGGGGATCCTGGCTGGAGCTCTGCAATCTCATCACCAACATCGAAATGGTACTTCTTTTTCCAAAGCGACCGTGTGCTGTGTGGCTCGTGGCATGTACGCTGAAGCAGAAGCTGGTGTGTGTGTTGTGTGCTCCTCAGCTGAAGTCCCTGTCTCTGCCGGAGTGCTGGGTGAGGGATTTCTTTATGGCACACATGTTCACCGAGCTGCAGATGATCAAAGAGGCGCTGCAGAAATACCAGAGCCTCATGGAAGCAGGCTTCGCCAAAAGCACATACATCATCTCCCAGATCGCCGTGGCTTACCATAACATACGAGGTGGGCGATATTTGCAGAAAGTACATAAACCTAAATCAGGAAATTCTTCTATGCTTTTACTGATTGTTTATATATATGGCTACATTTGATCTTTTTATCTGAGGTTGCATGCATTTAAAATGCCTTTTATAGTTTAAAAAATGTGATGCAATCTAGGAAAACCCACCACAAGTGAATTTTGCCAATGTATTTTCAGAGATTATAGACAAGATGTTATAGAATAATAATTTAATGAAAACCCAATTTTGACAAAAAAATTGACATTCGACCTATCCGATCCTAACAAACCATACATCCATGGAAAGCTTATTTATCCAGCTTTCAGATGGTGTATAAATCTCTTGTGACTGGTTTTGTGCCATTGACATATTGTCACAATTGCATGTTTATTGCATTGATGTTTCATCCGGTAAAACGTCTCTATCTGCATTTTATTCAGCTACATCATTTTTCTCCAGTGTCCAGCAGTTATGTTTTCTCTTCAGTGGATGCATAAGATTTTCTGACAAAAATTAAGAAATTACTGTCACAGATTTTGGAGATTGATAGTTATGGCTCCCTCATATTTAACAGGTCACCCTGTAGTTTTCTGTAAAATTCAATGATATAATTTATTAATATTTATTCTTAAATGCTCTGTTTTGTATATTATAGTGAAACAGTGTTATTACAATAGTGATATTTTCTTATTTTGTTTGATGTTTTTTTTTTTATATTAATATGTGACCCTGGATCACAAAACCGTCCATAAGGGTCATTTTTTTAAAATTGAGATTTATGCATCATCTGAAAGCTTAATAAATAAGCTTTCCGTTGATGTATAGTTTGTTAGGATAGGATATTTGAGAATCTGGAATCTGAGGGAGCAAAAAAATCTAAATATTGAGAAAATCATCTTTAAAGTTGTCCAATTGAAGTCCTTAGCAATGCATATTACCAATCAAAAATTAAGCTTTGATATATTTACAAAATAGACTTTACAAATAGGCTTGCAGGTGGGGATCCGTATCGTCACTTGTCTATCCTAATGATTTTTGGCATCAAAGAGAAATGTATAATTGTGACCCATCAATGTTTGTTGGCTATTGCTACAAATATCCCCCAGCGACTCAACACTGCTTTTGTGCTGCAGGGACACATATAATCTGCTTCATTCTTTCTCCAGATATTGATCAAGCCTTATATCTGTTCACAAGGTTGGAAGCCTCGGCGGTGGGAACAGATCCTTTCCGCATCGAGAACATGGACACCTTCTCCAACCTGCTTTATGTGCGGGTGAGAGCTGCTGATGCTTTCTGAATGCATGCTATACATCTTACTATGCATGTCTTTTTTTAAAAAATGACTTTAATCAATGCTATAACTCTTTCAGATCTTTCAGAAAAAATATCTCTTTTTTTCTGATGCTTCTCCAATCGTTTACCGTGCTTTTAAACCCAGCCCTTTCTCCAAAAGTCCAAGTAACCAAAACTTAGAAGGTCCAAAATGGTCATTAAGGCATTATAAAACCAATCCATATGAATCGAGTGATTTAATCCAAGTCTTATGAAGAGACACGATCACTTCATGTGATGAGCAGATATATTTTAGGCTTTTATTTACATCTGCGATGATCTACACACATACATAGCACATCAAGTATGGCAGATATAGAAGCTTGTGTGTGTGTCCTGTTCTCAGAGACTAACTAAAAAGACAAACCGGTTTAAAGAGGATCAGACTGATATCTTAAAAGTTTCTGTGTCAGATATTCAAGTTTTCAAGTACAATAATGAGAGAGTATCTGCTGATATATTACATTCAACAGAAATATAACACAGTGCTGAAGTCCGGTAGTCCTCTGTTTGTTCAGATCCTGTGTTTGTCTGTTGTCAGAGCATGAAGCCGGAGCTCAGTTACCTGGCACACAATCTGGTGGAGATCGATAAGTACCGCGTGGAGACGTGCTGCGTCATCGGTGAGGATGAGACACCAGTTTAAACACGAGCTCTAAATGAACTGTGGTTCATCGCTGGGCCATCTATGGGTCACACTCATGGTCTTTGCGTTCAAAAGTGACCGGACACCTGAAATGAAACTTTTTTTTTATTTTCAGTGAAATCAATGTAATGTATTTTTGTTCAATAATATTTTTTTTATTATTATTTAGAATTTTGAGGGGATTTTATGATACTATGCAATATTTATAAAAAAAAATGTATTCGCTTTTTTTCCCCCCACGGTCATTTACGCTGAAAATAAATATTTTCTTCCTTAGTATTTTTGTCTTGTTTTCTAGTATTAATATCTAAAAATTCTTAAATCAGGATGCATTTACTTGACAAGTAAAATGACTTGTTTTCTGAAAAAATGATCCAAATTGTGTTCATTTTTGCTTAAAACAAGCAGAAATATCTGCCAGCGGGCCAAGAAAAGCAATCTTGTATAGCCTTTGGATTAAGATTATTTTTCTTAACGCATTAGCAGATAATTGTGCTTGTAAATGCATCCTGATTCAAGAATTTTTAGATCTTAATAATAAAAAGCAAGACAAAAATACTAAGGAAGAAAATTATTTTTTGCAGAGTATGACTGAAGGTACCAAGTGTTACTTATTTTCCGGACGCTTTAACATTTCTGAATCGTGTCCATGTGTGTGTGTGTGTGTGTGCGTGTGTGTGTGTGTGTGTGTGTGAACATTTCTTGTTCAGTTCTGACTAAAGAGGCCCAGAGGGTTCAGCAGGAGTGTAAAGTGGTTGTTGAGAGCATATTATTGAATATAATTTCTCCATGATGGAAGTTAGCAGATGTTTGATTTTTTTTCAGTTTTACTTCATTTGACAGATACTGTGCCAAAGCATAATGGCCCAAAACACACCTTTCAAGACCTTTTATGTTAGAATAAGAAGTTTAAATATATTTTAAAAACTACACTAATTGATTTCTTGAACAGGGATGTGAGAAAAAGAACCTATAAAATCCAGCTTGTTGAGGAAATGGTCTAAAATAAAGTATGTTTGGAATCATCGAGTGTCTTCTGAACAGCGTGTGTTTTGTTGTCCGCTCACAGGTAACTACTACAGTCTGCGGTCTCAGCACGAGAAGGCCGCTCTGTATTTCCAGCGGGCTCTGAAGCTGAATCCACGCTGTCTGGGGGCCTGGACCCTCATGGGTCACGAGTACATGGAGATGAAGAACACCTCCGCTGCCATCCAGGCCTACAGGTATTCAAATCAACTCATTGTAAACTTTTGCACAGCCTATTTATCACATTCCATTTTAAATACTGCTTCACTAAGACTTTTTGTCCTAAAAACATCACATTATTCAGCTTTCTCTAGAAACTGAATGGCATGTCACTATCACAGCAAATTATTCAGGGATGCATTAAATTGACCAGAAGTGACAGTGAAGACCTTTACATTGTATGGTATCTTTTATGCCAAAAATCATTAGGATATTAAGTAAAGATCATGTTCCATTAAATTTTTTTGTAAATTTCCTACCGTAAATATCAAAATATTTACTTAATTTTTTATTAGTAATATGCAGTGCTAAGAACTTCATTTGAACAACTTTAAAGATGATTTTCTCAATATTTAGATGTTTTTGCACCCTCAGATTCCAGATTTTCTAATAGTTGTATCTCAACCAAATATTGTCCTATCCTAACTATATATATATATATATAATTATAGTTAGGAAATTGAAATAAATATAAATGTAATACTTTTTTTGTTCTTGTCTCTTAGGCATGCAATTGAAGTGAACAAAAGAGACTATCGGGCCTGGTACGGACTCGGACAGACCTACGAGATCCTCAAGATGCCCTTCTACTCGCTCTACTACTACAGGAAAGCTCATCATCTGAGGTGAAGACGTCTCCAGCATCATTCAGTGTGTGGTCCACCGCATCAGCTGACTCGCGCTCTGTGTTTGTGTTGGTTTCAGGCCTAATGACTCGCGAATGCTCGTCGCTCTTGTGATGTTACGAGAAGCTGTCTCAGCAATGGAGGCCAAGAAGGTAAAGGCGCTCTTTTGATTTTCCTGCAGATTGTGGAGTGTGTGTGTGTGTGTGTGTGTAGTAATGCTGCTAACGCTCTTCTCTGACGGTTCAGTGTTACTGGAGGGCGTATTCGGTCGGAGATGTGGAGAGAATGGCTCTTCTGAAGCTGGCCAAGTGAGTGTGTTTTCCTCAGGAGTGTGTTGTGTGAGTGCTGATGATGCTTTCAGTGAAACCATGTCTCTGTGTGTGCGTGTCTCTGTGTGTGTGTGTGTGTGTGTGTGTGTGTGCGGGTCTGTGTCTCTCTGTGTGTGTTGTGTGTCTGTCTGTGGTGTTGTTGTGTGTGTGTGTGTCCTCTGTGTCTGTCTGTCTGCCTGTGTGTGTGTGTGTGTGTGTGTGTTTTTCAGGTGGCAGAGCAGCTGAATGAATCTGATGACGCTGCACAATGCTACATCATCTACATCCAGGACATTTTCTCATGTGGTGTAAGTTACTGGATTTCAATTCATAAATATCTTGTTTTTATCTATTGTTTAATTAATAAAAAGTATCTGAGCACATCAACTATCATATGTAAGATTAAATAAGATGAAATCTTTCCATTATGGGGTACTCAGATTTAACATTTCTTCAGCACCAAATAAAAATGACTGCAACACAATGTTTATAAAATGACATTTATTCAGATATAAAAAAAATACTTGACTTAAAGTAGGATATCAGTACATTCATTTCTTGCCACTGAAGTGTACAGTTTGTACAGCGGGACATTCTCTCTTTGCTCTTTGTCAAATCACTCCGAAATCATATTTACTCCCATAACTATATTAATTTGAAGTAATCATTCAATAAAGAGATCGATAAACGAACTAGAAAGAAATGTAAATGTTCATTGCCAGAATGGCTGGATGTTAGTACATGACCATAAAGAATGAAACCGGGTGCCTACTGACATTTGACACTTATTACAGTTTTCTGAAGTCTTGATCTGCTGTAATGAAGTCTGTGAAGGACCTTAAACTGAATCAGATGATGCCTTACATTCACAGAACATGTACATTTCTCAAGCATTCATCCCACCTATTGTTCAAACCCATGTCTTCTTCCCAGTCATGTTTTATTCTCTCTGTACTGTTCTCCACTTTTTCTAATAGTAACTTATAACAGTCCGACACATCACCACTCGCTCCGGGGCGTGCATTAACAATCGTCCCTAAAATAGGATTCAAACTCAAAACCTCAAAGTCTGGAATGTTTTCTAACAAAATCTCTAACTTGTGCATAACGGGAAAAATGTACAGAAGGTTATGGAGTTTATAATATGACAACTATTTGAATTTGTATTGTATAATTTTGAATTATTGACAAGTGGCATTTATCAAAATGGGATATTATGTGGCATTTAATTAGATTTTTAAAAAACTTGAATATTGAGCATTTTAAATTTAACACAATTTTTTATTATAGCAGAGTTTTATAGATGTGTGTGTGTGCGCGTGTGCCTCTGTCTCTCTGTGTGTGGTGTGTGTGTGTCTCAGGAGCAGCTGGAGCACGCCGAGGTCAGCACCGCTCTCAGGTATCTGGGTCAGTACTACTTCAAGAACAAGCTGTACGACGAGGCGTCTCTCTGCGCTCAGCGCTGCTGCGATTATAACGACGTGAGTTTCTCTTCATCAGCCCACTCACAACTCAGGGATGCAAACTTGTCACCTTCCGGAAAAAATTTTCATTTTGAATCCAAAATTGGTCATGTGAGTGATTCGTGTAGATCTGGTGGGTTCTTAAAATGGTCTTTTTACGAGAGGTTGACCCATTCATCGGTTTTGCAGATTAATCGGCACCGATAGTTGATTGGCGGAACTATCGGTTATCGGCAAAAATCCATGCCGATAGTTTTCTGGGTTGCGTTAACAAATGTTAGCATATTTTTTACTTTTTGTAACAGTCGCTGGTATATCTTTGTTGTTCGATAATATTAGCATATTTTAGGTTGTGTAGCATTTTTTTTTTTTTTTAAAGTTGATAGTATGTTGTCATTTTATTAGCAGGCGTTAACATGTTTTATATAAACTGGTAGAATGTTTCTAGGAGTTGCTGGAAAGTTAAGATTATTAGGATGTTTTTTTTTTTTAAAGTTGGCAGTATGGTAACGTGTTTTAACATGTTAGCATATCTTAGACAGTTAGCTGAAAGGCAAAACCAATGACTTGTGTGTGTGTTTAGATATGAATTAGTTTCTAGTTTAAATGGTGGATCAGAAGCAACATGATTAGAATCTGTAAACTGCAGCAAAGACTACCTACAGCCATATTTGGAGAAAAATCATTTAGTTTAATAAATGCCTATTTATTTCCTCTTTCCTCGAATTTCTGCACCATGGAACAGAGGCAAGTGTAATAATAAGTGGTGTAACTGGTTTGTAATGATTGGTTTTCAGGCGCGAGAGGAAGGCAAGGCTTTGTTGAGGCAGATCTCTGCGGTGCGAGAGCAAGGAGAGCCTTCATCCACAGACCTGTCTTTACCCAGCGTCTTCAACCCACTGATCAACACCACCACACCCGTCAGGAGAGCGTCTCCACTCGACCTGTCCTCCGGCACACCCTGACACAACTGTTTGTACAGACAAAGGTGCCTGTTATATCAAATAAACTGATCAAACACTGACAGTGGAGTGTTTTATTACAAAATGCACCCATATTATACAGTAACGAACATCTCTAACCACAGCAACCTTCCCAAAGGCATGCAAAATGTGCAAAATAGGAGCCAAAGCAAGAATGTAGTGCCACTTACAAACACGCCAAACACCTGCATGCGTATTTGGTGACAATAACACTGAATTCTTCCTCATTCTCAAACGTTTTGAAACAGTTAAAGCAGCAACCATGAAAGAGTAATGAATTAGTTCTGTTCAGCTTTACATATAACATATTTGGAAGACAAACGGAATGTAGGTTACTATTTAGTATCAATGCTTCTATCTTGCTTAGTTTTGATTTGGTTTGCAAATGTAAAACAGCATGCAGGGAGAATAAAACAGGTAATAGCCTTTGCTCTTCAAATGAGTTTCACAATAGAAACACAATTTAAAAACTCCCATCAGAACAAGGCCCATTCGCACATCAAACGGCCACCTGATTATATTAAAGACAGTGATATAAGAGCTGTGCATCTGCTGCTAATATTTGAATCGGCGCTGGACGGGAGTGGACGGAGGCGACGGCTGGCATGAGTGTAACGTGTGGAAGAAGGGCCGCTTCTCCGGAGGCTGGTTCTCCACGCCTCTCTTCTTGCAGGAGCCGGACGCTGGAGGAGGCTGTTTGCTCTGCGAGCGCACCAGCAGCTCGTCTTTCCTGCGCAGATCTGCTTTGACCAGCTGCAGACTAGTGTGCAGCTCCACCAGCATCTGATCCTGCAAACACAGAACGGGAGAGGAGAGGCCAAACCACACGGTGTGATATCATGAGAAGTAAATGAACCGCTTGGATGAGGAAACCAGCTCAGGAACATCAAGATTACAACAGACAGCCTGTTAGTAAACTGAATCAGTGCAAGCAGTTCAGAGGAAGGGATGCATGTGAATCTTGTGCATCGTTCTCATGTTAGTATTCGGTCTGAATCAGTGTGGAAGGAGTTCAAGAGAGAAACAGAGGAAGAGTTAGTTGTTCATCCAGCTAGACATTGTTGAACATCAGTAATATCGCAAATAAATCTTACTTTCCTTTTTATTACGCAAGAGAGAATTCACAGCTAGCTGTGCATTAAATGATTTTAAGCTAATAGTGGATTATTCCGCTAATACCACGGTCACTTGTCAGCATTGATAATGATGTTTACAGTGAAACATGTGACCGAAAGGGTTGTTTTCATCAGTTACGGCTCGTTAGCTCTCAAATCAGACACAGAGATGAAATAATGCAGTGAGATCACATTTATATGAATTATAGCATTTATTTGAGTTTAGATTATAATCGAGATTGAGAGAGAAAGACAGTTGTGTGTGTGAATTATACCTGCATCTCTCTACAAACGATGAAGCTGAGTTTAGTTGCTTAAACAGCCTCATTGCTGAGAAATATAATGTAGTGATTCAGTATCGAAGCGATTTTATTAAAAGTGCATTAATCGGTTTTAATGCAGAACTGCCAGTCAATCAGGATCGAGTATTCAGATAGATCATGGTGTAAAACTTATGTGTGTGAGCTGAAGATCCCAGCTAAGACCGAGCCTAAGGTTTGGCTGTATTGAGGTGTAACTACCTGTTTGGCGAGTCTGCCGTCTGCGGAGGAGAGAGCGATGCGCAGCTTCTCTCCATCAGTGTTACGACAGCACGCTCGTTCTCCAGACTGCAGCTCCACACCCAGCATCTGGAGCTCCAGCCGCAGCTGCTTCAGGCTCTACATGCCAGAAAACAAGCTCATTATTGGAGATCATGTCAATAATCAACGGTGGAGGAACAAACAGGATCTTCATCTCACACACAAACACTAGTAGCAGCTCCTAACAGCAGACAGAGTTAGAAATAATTCCAACCAATCAGCATTACTTGAATTCATTTTACAAACAATAGCGTAAGGTTTGAAGAGACTAGAATATTGGAACAACTGTTACTCTTCTGGAAAACAAGACTGATGAAATCAACAGAAGAGAGCTCGATAGAAAAGTCATCATGTTTTCTGTTAAAAACTAATCAAAATGAAGCGAGTTTATGATTACAACAAAACCAATATCTGCTAATGGTCTCTGAAAAGCAGCTGAAACTCCCAGAATGACAGATATTTGTTCTCGTTTTAAAGCAGCTCAATTGTTCAATTCATCATTAAGCATCTCCAATAAAACTCTTGGAAAAGATGTCAAAAGTACCGAGGAACATGTAAAGCCATGACTTTATGCCTTGATTCTTTTAGGCCTTAATTTGTAGAAGACCTTTTAAGACTCCCAGAAATCCTGATTATGAACAGACATAAATGAACAATATTATATTTATAAATTCATAGTAGCCTTAGGGATTAAAGCCAAAAATAAATACAAATCTTTTGGCCATGTCATAAATAATTTACTGAAGATGTTTTATAACAGCTTTTCTGAAATAAGTGACACTATCTGCAATCATCGTCAGTTATTGCTCTTGATCTAATGCTGATTAAAATTACACATGAGAATAAGTGTTTTTTAACCGTAACTCATAACTCGATTTGACACATTACAAGAGCACGTCTTCACACGGGTTATTTCTTCGTCCTCACAGTTTTATCAGTGTTTAAGAGCCTCTTCCACAGCTCTCGGTCTCTAGCTGTACTGCTCTAAACCACCTCTGAAGCGTGTTACGAGCACTGACGGCTGTGCGATACTGACAACAAAATACATCTCCATATTTTCTGGGATTTTATCGATAACGACAATTAGATGATATTGTGTTATTGTGCTGGTATCTTAAACTGACTCAAAGTTTTTGATATTCTTCATATTCTGTGTGGTGGTCAGTTCACACTGATAGAAATTCATCTTTTTCAATACGTTTAAGCTGATTTTTACCTTTATAAAGCCTTTTTTTTCTAAAAGTGTGCATTATCTTTTGAGTCAAATTCTTGCATTTAATCAGTGAATTAGAATAATAAGACATTTGGGCTGTTACCAAGTAAATTAAATCAGTATCAGCCTTGATTCATCTTTGCAGCGCAGAGGAAACACAGAGCTGCGTCTGAAGCGGCGTTTAGATGCATTTACACACTGTTTAGTGCAGGACATGAATGCATTTAACCTGCAGTTACAAATGCATACATAATAGTTTGATATACTAAACATAAAACGTTGAATACTGATATTTGAAATTATTTAAATAATAAAAAGATACTTTGAGTGTGAAATTAAAACCGCCAGCAGGTGGCAGCAAGTCACGGATAATAAGTGAGTCACTGCGATTGAACCGAATCTTTTAAACGCTTGATTCATTCAGGAACGAAACGCCGTCATGTTGCTCAGAGACGCACAACAGTGCTGTGGCTGTGTTTGGAATTATTTGTATTGGCGAAATAGCACAAAAACAGTAGGGGTGTTTGGCATGGTTTTTGCAAAATACTCGATAATGTCAAATCGCACATCGTTAAAACAACAATTATGATATTATCACAGACCATATATATCGCACACCCCTACGAGCAATCCTCGTGTTTATAGCCACTTAATGATCCACCACGTGTGGTATTCCTCATGCGTGTCTGCTAAAAGAGTAAATGCTGATGTTGAGGCAGAAGCACTGACCCGCTGGCCCTCCTGCAGCTTGCGCTCGGCTGAAGTCGTCAGGGCCCCTGTGGCTCCCGCCAGGGGCCCGCTCTCCTGGAGACGCTTCAGCTCCGCAGTTGATTTGATCTTTGAATCTGGTTCCAGCTTTCGGAGTGTCTTCAGCACCAGCTCCTCGCTCTCGGGATCCGCGTCTCGCTCGTGTGATGAAGCCAAACGCCGCGGAGCACTGACGTCACTCAGAGGCGGGAAAATAGGAGCGGGAGCGATATGAGCCTCTTCCTTCTCCTTCAGAGCAGCAGTGAGCTCTCGGATCTCTTCATCTCGCTCCTTCAAGACACCAGAAACCGTCAAAAACACACGTCCTGTACATGTAATAACATAACCTTCACTCAGCTGTGTTTAAAAACTCATATTATAATAAAGTATTGTATATACATAATTAACTTTATTCAGCAACAACACATTAATTGATTCAAAACTCAAATAAAATCTCATAATCTATATTATATCTATATTAATAAAATGTTGTTCTTTTGAACTTTCTGTTCATCTGTGAATCCTGAAAAATGAAATGCATCAGAGTTTCCACACAAATATTGTGCAGCACAACTGATTTCAACATTGATAAAAATCAGAAATGTTTCTCGAGCAGCAGAACAGCATATTATACTGATTTCTGAAGAACATGTGACACTGAAGACATTTAGTCATTTAGCAGATGCTTTTTTATCCATTTTTTTATTATATAATAGGCCTAAATAAAAAGAAAACGGATAGAATAAAAAAATAATAGAGCAAGCTAGTGTTAGGTTTTGAAGAAAACTAACAGTAAAGGAATAGAGGCAAGTCTAATAAGGGGAAGTTTTTTTATTTTTAAAGGAATAGAAATAGAATAGAACAAATTGCCGGATGCTCGAAAATCAGCTTTGACCACAGCAATTACAATAACTTGAACAGATATTCAGGAGGGAAAACAACAGATATTTCACAAGTCTACTGTATTTTGGTTTTCACCATGAAGGAAGTCTCGGGAGCAGAAGAGCCTTCTTTGACAAAACAACAAGCAATCCTGCAGACGATATTTACAACGGGAATCTGATGTTAATAGCAGGTTTGTGCAACTGCCAGATCCCAGAGGACGGATTGCCTCGAACACCACTGACTCTAGCTCAGGGCGGTAATATTTCTCAGGCTGCTCTCAAGTTGTGAGTTTGTTCTAGCATCTCTTCTCCATCGACTACCTATCGGTTCAAGCGTCTAGCTTGCAGAAGGACGAACTTAACAACATGAACAGGATTGTGTTCTTCACGCAAGAAGCACTAGTGAGGCACCTGAAGCCGTCCTGCATGCGGCTGATGACCTCCATCATCTCAGCGCAGACCTGCTCTCGAACCGCGGCCTCCAGCTCCTCTTTCTCCTGCCGCTGAGCAGCACTTCACGATTGCAGAACATCGATTGGCCCTCAGCAGCGGCCTGACACAGCACAATTTACAATCTTAACGCTTCGATGAGTGACGTCTCAATGAAAACAGACAGAAGCGGGTTAATGACTGATAACATAATGGTGCTTGTAATTAGATTAAATTGCATTTTTTAATATTTGTAATCAGACTAGTTACATTATTGATTTGATGATTACATATTCCCGTCATAGCGACAATTTAATCGTGATTTATTGGTTCTCCCCAATACTTCTTTTTCATCTTTTACATTTTCCTTTCTAAAATAACCTACCGCTTATACACACACTAATCAGATGGATATAATTACACAGAAAACTGAGACGCCACACAGCATTTGAGCACTGGATATAAACAATCATCCACATAAGAAGCGTTTTCCAACACTGTATCAGATCCCGATGAACACATTGCAGTTTATTTGATATTATGGGTTATTAACCATGTGTTATTATAGTCTTGGGCAGCTGTTTGTCTTTCAAACACCAGTAAAAGGCCAGATTCACATTATTTCTTATTTGCATGTAATGCAGGGATTCCCAAACTTGGATGTAGGTAATTAAGTTAATAATATAAGAACAGTTGCATGTTCAGGGCTCTTGCTATGGTTATGGTCACATGACAGTCAGGTAAACAAATACAATATTTCATCTTTTTTATTAAGCCTTTTATTTAATTTATGTGTTACTTTTTTCAAAGTATATTTCAATTTCACAAAGAAACGTACAGTATTTTGTCCAAGCAATTATAAAAGGACACATTTAATTTATAATTTGTCTTAAATCTCATTTTGTAAAAAAAAAAAAATCGTGAGTTGAGTGAATCGTTACATCCCAAATGTTAGCTTTTCATTAAACTCACAAACCCCCTGAATGACCCGTTTGAGAAACCTTGACATAATACAACGTTCAATGCTGTAATAACTCTCTCTCTCTCTCTATATCAGTATGGTACAAGATTACCCCATTTAAATCAATGTGATAAACGAGTTAGGTCAGAAGTAATCCAATTATATTACCTAAAGCATGTTACCAACTACAATTTTTGCCATGTAATTTGGAATCAGTAAAGGACTACAACTTGCAGTCTTCTCGTCTCTGTGAATGAAATAAAAGTGTATTTACTTCAGGATCAAACATGGTGATGTCTCCTTCCTCCTCCTCCTCCTCCTCCTCCAGTAGCGTGGTGCTGTTGGGATGCGCGGGATGCTCACGGAGCAGCGACAGAATATAAGCCACTCGCGTCTTACTGCACGGCCCATGCACCAGCTGACACAAGAGACATGTGTGTGTGTGTGAATGGAGAATGTTACCGTGTGTCCAGACGAGGAAAGATGAAACGGTCGGTCATGTTGTTACCTGTGTGGCGATGGCAGAGAACTTGAGCGCTTGCAGCGTCTCGTCGTAGGTGGAGGCGCAGGGGTTAATGTTGACCAGCATGCAGGAGCGGCCCTGACCACAGAAGAAGCTCTGCAGGACCCTGCTTAACTTGCTGTCTCTGAACGGGACCACCAGCGGAGGACGAGACCTGCGGCAAGCACAGTGTTTATCCATCAGCAGCAGGGCTGGGTAACGAAAACCGGTTCCAAACTCCCACGAATCAGGTATAACACCGTGTCCTAACTACACACGACGCGACAAGATTCCAGCGACAAGCAATGCAGCGATGTATTCAAATTTGCACAGAATTCTGTTATAAACAGATCAAACAGCACTGACATAGAAAATCATGCTAACTATAACCATGGTGTTGTGGCAGAAATAGTCAAATGTTATTATATTACTCATTTCAGAGTTTGTACAATGTTTTGAGAGAGAAATTCAAGCACTTTTCAATGCCTTTCCAGCATTCATTTCCATCACTTTAAAGCTCTAAAAATTATCCATTTTTAATAGGATGACAAAAATATGCTTTATGGTAAACAAACACCTTTGTAATGCTATAATAATAATTAAAAAAAACATCACATTTCCACTCTAACCAGTAGATGGCAGCAGAGGAGCGCTTATTGGCTTATTAGTTATTAATTTCTACTTTTGGCTTTATATTTAGGAATGATAAAATCACTATTATAAAATATCAAATCATCAAGAAATCAAATTTTGTCAAAGTTTTGCACTTTTTTGGGTATGAAGAAAGAAACGTCACAAAGTGCCTGGAAAAACTTCTTAAATTTGCGACTTCGCACATAAAGTGTTCCTTTTAATCACTGAAGTTATCGGTCAGTTACATATAACACTATAGAAAAATAATGGTACATTTAATAAGAGTAAAATAGCCTATATTAATTTTCTATATAAAATTTTACATTTTATGTTTACCAACTCAAGCTCAGTTCTTCACTTGTGTATCACCAAGAAATAAACATGTAATATTATGAGTAAAGCCCCGTTCACACCAAAAACGATAACTATAAAGATAATGATATTAGCGTCCACACCAGCGAACGATATCGTCTGTTTATTCCAAGCGCACATGCATCTGCCGCTTTAAATTCTCGAGCTCATTACAGCAGGATGGATTCTGATTGGCTGTCAGTGTTTTATCATTCATCAGCTGGAAAAAAATCGTTTTGAAAGTGATCACAACGATATCGTTCCTCTGTATCGTTATGGTGTGAACTATGCTATTCTTTAATATTGAGGACGATTTTTAGAACTATATCTTTATCGTTATCGGGCTTGGTGTGAACAGGCCTTAACAGCACTTATTAATGCAAATCAATAGTAATTTTATGATTAAATATTCCCCCCAGCAATACCAAATCTGCTCCTGGGGCCACCATCTGTAGAACTTAACTCAAATGTTAGTCTGGAGCCCTGATCAGGCTGTTTATGGCCCCCAGCGGACCCTCACACTCTAGTATCGTGAAGCTCCACACTCACTTATTGGTTTGATTGTGTCTCAGAGCAGCGATGCAGCGGCCCAGCGTCAGCAGAGAGGTGTTGATGTTGTTCGCCTCCTTCATTCTCTCGCCGTTCTGCTGGGTTTTACAGCGCTCAGACCCCGCCAAATCACACACAGAGAGCCTGCCGGGAAGAAACACATGACAACTCAACATTAAATCCTTCGGAGGTCTTTTAATCGGCAGAATAATTCTACAGGGTTCAGTCCAATACAGCAATTACTACGGTAACGTGGACTCACTCGCTGATTCTGGTCACCTGTCCCAGCTCCGCTTGAGGCTTGACATGCAGAACACGGATAGTGAAGATACTATGGCTAAAAATGCCAAGAAAATACATCATTATTATATTTTGCCCAGTTGTGTGGATTCACATTGAAATGACTGAAATTCAATGAACAATGGTAAACGTGTCGGCAGCTTGACGTTAGTTAAAGTCATCTGTTTTCCTGCATTATGATGTACATCTGACTGTTATGGATCATTAGAAAAGAAAGAAAGAAAGAATGCGTAGGACAAGGATTAGGATTTTGAGATGTGGGTGATAAACGATTGAATGAAGATCCAATTACAGTATTTTGATAAACCATTGCAAGATCAGGTGTTTGAGGTTTTAGTAATGAAACATACACATGGATGAAAGAAGATCAATAAGAACAGTAAGATGTATAAAGAAAACCGAGTGAATTTCACTTCACAGCATCGCTCATGATGTACCTGCGGCTGGAGTTGTGGTTTAGGTGAGTGCTGGCAAAACTTTGGTTGCGTTGTCCAACTTTAAGCACTTTCCAGGCCTCTTCTGCACTCTGTACCTGAATCCAGGTCAGATCTAAAGCAACGAGATGAATCATTCAGTATGATTAAAATTGAAAGAAATGTCAAAAGTCAAGAGCAAATTGATACACATTTAAATTAGTAACTGAAAATTTAATTTCTGTTCTGTTTGTGATAGGGATAGGCGACTTAGGACTTAAAACTATATCACGAAATGTTCTGGTATTTATTACGATAATGAAATCAATGATGATAACTCATATGCATCCACTGAGAGATAAAAAATAGGGTGTTGTGAGCACACAGGTAATGTAATGTCCGTTTCATTCATACTGGACTCCAGAGGGCGCCCTCGCGCATAAACTCCACATATGCATCACTGAAATAATAGAGAACTGATGACGTTCCAGGAAATCCCTCATATGGACAAAGACATCCAGTAAAAGTAAAAAGAACATACAAACGCTGAAACTGATCAAACATGGAGACAAACACGATTGTGACAATCTATGGTTTATCCGCGTTCAAGCCATCTTGGGTATTTTTATTAGAATAAAGTATATTTATAATGCAATGCTAATCGACATAGGATTTCTGCCTCATTCTGTAATATGAAACCAGGTCTGGTCAGAAAAATAAGTTACTTCAAACACTCAACTATAACGTGAATTTGGAGTAAAAGTATGTAAAGTATGTTAATCTTTGTTGGATAACAGGTTTGTAAACGGGCTCATACACATGCAAAACTGTGTTACTGTAGCACATTTATTCAGGGCTCAGACCGATCTTTTTGTCGCAGTGTACATCTCTGACCAAACAGCTCCTCATTTAGCGATAAACTCCTCCCAGGTTCACCTCTGCCTTCCGCCACGTCGCCATGTTTAATCGTTGTTATCGCGGGAGGACTAATTCTTATCATCGGGAGAATTTTTACCAGTCTATCGCAAATGATAAGATAGCGCCCATCCCTAGTTCAATCCTCTACATTGTGAGTAAATCACTCGCATATGCGACTAAATCTTACTCTGGGCAACTAAATAATGTCGAACATTAGACATTGGCTAATAAAATTATTCGCATTTTACACGCCAGTAGTTGTGAGAGGCTTAAACCAGATTTTCACGATAAACACGCTGATCTGATCGATTGAGAGTTCGCTCTAGTCAAGCGATAGTACTATGGGATGCGCTCAATGGATCATGTAATGACGTGAGGATGCGCAGTATGTAGAATGCAGCGCGCCTGTATTTGACGTACCGTAAATAGTGTGAAGGCGCACGACTCGCCGTCGCTTTACTGATAGCGCTGTGTTCCTCACACATGCAAAGAGAGAGAGAGCGAGAGTCTTGCATACCACGCTGAATCAACACGCTACATGTAAACCATATTCTGTGTTGTATTGTCCTGTCAAAATAACAGAGGTCATTAGAAGATCAGCTTTGAAGGACAAGCCGAAGATCTGCTGGTTCTCGGCAGTGGCGGAGGCTAATGCGCGAACTGCTCTCTTGTGTTGGCGCTCAGCATTACCCTTCCCGGTTGTGATTTCAGCAAATCAGTTCGATCGACCGCTGACAACTGATTTAATATTAATGAACCAGCAGATAATAATAGTAGTATCTTTTAATAATAATTACTATTACCTATGAGCAACAATATCTTAAACACCACCACCGAAACTAGTGCGTTGAAAATGACAAAATGCATTTCTATGGTTACCAATTTTAAGTTCTAATCACTAGTTCTCTGTCTTCATTAATAGTTGCGCAATATTCATAATATAATGCTTGATTGGCTTGAACTGCAATTTAGTTAAGAGTGCACATCAGTTATTTAAGACGGTTACATTTGACAAAGATAAGCTGATTGGGTGAAATCGTGTGTGTGTGTGTGTGTGTGTGTAAAATAGTATATCAGTCTGGCGAGTAAACAAAAAAATGTACTAGCCAATGGCGATTATATTGCCAAGGTTTGCGTAGAGGGTTGTAGTTTGTGATTTTTACCCTTTACGTAAGGATTTCCATGTTTGTCGTCGCTGAGGCGTAGTGTGGCTCTCTTGCGAAACTGAAGTGAAGGTGGAGTGTCCAGGAGATCGTAAAGAAACTCGTTGTAGATCTCATAAAACGAGACCCAGACTGAGAACTGCACACCCTCCTCAAGATCCTCCCCACCGCTGAGACACAAACCATTCGCCTCCAAACACACGCCAGCGGAGTCTGGAGGACAAACACACACCCGCTCAGAAGAATCTCTACAGTTTTATGTTAGGATTAGGGACAAAATTCTGCATTCGAAATCTTAAACACATTTAAAAAATACAGCAGGAATTTGTCACTTTTCTACAAACAGAAAGGCAGTCTCTTTGTTTAAGTGTCCTAACATATCAATATTCAGTCTGGGCTGAGTGAATAATTCTCAGGCTGGATGTCAGAGAGCTCCTCACCCTCCAGCTGTGTTGCGATGTGGCTGGTCGCTGAGAGTCCGCTGACGCCGCTGTCCCAGGACAAACCCGCTCGCAGCCGAGACTGATGTCCAGCCGTGCTTTCCTCCTGGACAAAACAAAGACAATCAGAGACGGCCAAGAACAACCTGAAACTCCTGAGGGACAAAAATGACTGAGGACAATAATTAGTATTATTCTAAGTGTTTTTACAGAAAAATGGCCAATAATGTCTCAAGAACCACCACCTGCTCATACATTTTTAGTATGACAAATATGTTAGTCTATACACCGTCGGATCTATGTTTTTGGTTTGTTACAATTACTAAAGTTTTTGTAGTCTTTAATAGTATCAAAACAACAACTAAACTGTAAACTTGAAAATTTTTTGTGCCTTCCAATTGGTTGACCTATTAAATTATTATGAAAGCTAATTGTAGCTGAGTTTTGTTTTTCTGCAGATTATGGAAAAGTAACATGAACGTCTAGCGGTGGTGGAGTTTAATTGTCGTCATTAATTTCTATTCATTCTTCTAAGTGGTATTTGTTATCATTGAAAATAAATGTAACTAATCGGTGTGTGGACAGTGGACGAGAGGTTGATATTATAAAGTGGTTGTAACTATTAAATAGTGTCATTACTTAGTAAAATGTTTTATATGGGTGCTTAGTCTTTTTTAACTTGGGGTTACATTGAATTTTCACACAGCACACACACACACACACGAAGATCACACAGCACACACATGCGAGCACATTTTCACCAACACCACACACACCACAACACACACAGACTCACACACAGGCACACAGTTGGGTGTTTTGATGTACTGTATTTTGCTGTTACCTTTTGGCGGGTAGTTTGAATCGGGTTGTTTCCCCCCACAGGCAGGGGTTTTGATACTGAGTGGCTATTTGTGTTAGGTGATTTTGGGTACTATTCAGCGGTGTTGTGTGACTGCAAAATGATCTCCAGCGTTAAAAAGAAGTGTTAAAGTCCGATTTGTGGTGGCGCTTGTGGTGCTTGTTAATTAGTTATTATAATTATTTATGATATA
Organism: Sinocyclocheilus anophthalmus; assembly: GCA_018155175.1. NCBI lineage: Eukaryota > Metazoa > Chordata > Actinopteri > Cypriniformes > Cyprinidae > Sinocyclocheilus > Sinocyclocheilus anophthalmus. Next base: position 98,569 of record JADLZN010010172.1, on the reverse strand, counting down.
ATTCACGATGTATTGTTAAGGTAATTACCGGTTGTAGCATAAGCCTGTTAAGTTTGTGTACATGTTTCGAAAACATTAGACATTTAGAAAGATGAGTAGAAGGGGTCGCGAGTGATCCGTACTGTGTTTAATGAGCAGTAACTTGTAAATAGGTTACACTACTGTATTACTTTTTAAAGTAGGTAACTTGGGTAATTCGAGGAACCTTGTTTAAGTGTCCAAGAGTTAACTGTCTTTTCCCAACACTGCTCTCTCTTTACCTCTTTGAGCAAAGCATCCCGCTGCATCTCCTCAGCACGGACCTCTCCCGCGTCCAGTTTACGGACCTCCTGGCTCAGTACAGGCTTGAGGTCCATGGCAGAGTACAGTCGTCCAGACAGCTTCAGGAACACAGAGACTAACGCTCGCGGCAGCAGACCCGCCTCTCCACCCGCACCTGCTCAATCAAGATAATAACACCCGTATCCAGTCGGTACAGAATAAATGTTGCCTCAGTGCCAGGAGGCTGGTCTATTTGGACGTCTTACCCTGTATAGGTGTGTAGGGTTTGTTGGCGTACGAGTGGTCTACGCCGTTAAGTGTAGTAGTGATGTCTGTGTTTTCTCCGCGCAGAACATCTCGCTTACCGAATCTCCCGGGATGTGCGTGTGAGTAGTAAACTCGCTGAGAGCTAGTGCGCTCGCCGAGTGTAAAGAATCTGCACGAGTGAGAAAAGTCACATCCAGAGTGAAGCTTGTCAGTAAAAATAACTTTGTGAGCTTTTTAAATTTGATGGATTTCCGTTAGCATTGGTGGGGAGCTAGGGTGTGTTGCGAATCTTATGGTAGTGTGTATTAATATCATATAGTTTGTTTTGTTACCGATGGGCGATTTGACATTGGATTCGAAGTATTTTGCAAAGACCATGCCCAACACCCTACTGTGTTTGTGCGTAGTTCGCCCATACAAATAATGCCTAAACACAGCCAACGAGCAGGGGTTGGGGTCTCTGAGCAAACTTGTATGGCGTTTCGTGCTTGAATGAATCAAGCTGTCTTTTAATAGGCTTCGGTTCAAAAGCGCCAGTGACTCATGTATTATCTGTGGATTTGCTGCCCACCTGCGGGCGGTGGTAAGTTCGTCATTCAAAGGTATCTTTTTATTATTTAAATAATTTCAAATATCAGTATTCAACGTTTTATGTTTAGTATATCAAACTATTATGTATGCATTTGTAACTGCAGGTTAAATGCATTCATGTCCTGTCACAGTCTATAACAGTGGGTAAACATGCATCTAAAAGCCGATCAGACGCAGCTCTGTGTTTTTCTCTGCGTCTGCACAGGTTTGAATTTCGTGATAATGATTTGAATTTTGGCTTGGAACAGGCTGTCAATGTTCGTAGTTATTCGAATTCACATGGAATTTAGATGCAAGGTAATGACTCTCAAAGGATAAGTGCAACACTTTTTAGAAAAAAAAGAAAAATGATCTATAAAAGGTAAAAATCAATCTAAAATTATTGGAAAATATTAATTTATATCGCTGCTGTGAACTGATCACCACACAGAATATGAAGAATATCAAAAACTTTAGGAGTCAGTTTAAGACGCCAGTACAACAACACATTCAGCCAAATATCGTCTAATTATCGGTATCAATAAAATATCGAGATGTTATCAATTTCGCACAGCCCTAGTGGACGCATTACCTTTGTGAAGGTGAACTTGTGCAGGCTCTGAGCGACGCCTCTCTCGGCACTCTTCATGTTGCGGGAGTCTTTGGGCGCTCGGAGAAGCAGACTGTCCTCGGACTGCACATTCACACAACCCTGAGGATCACAACAAAGCCTTCACTGTCAGCCAAACAAGCCCTTCCTCACTTAAAACAGTGTTTCACGTGTGTGTGTCCGACTCCTTCACCTGCTCTGCTTCAGTCAGAGGACGGATCCGCAGGAAAACCTTCAGCTTCTCGGATCCGTCGTCAGCGCTGACATCAGGCTTGATCTGCACAGGCTGCCAGTCAAACAGATGAGAGATGCATTCACATCACAGAGCCTGCGGTACTAACCACTAAGCAAGCAGTTTGTGTTGAGCAGAGTGAAAACACATTATTTACAGCTGGGCAGTGTGAGGCATAAGAGCCCACTGAACTAACGGTAATCATCAGCCTGGAGCGAGTTCAGCAAGATTGAACAATATAGCATAGAGCTTTATAACCGTATGAATAAATCAAAAGTAGCGCAGTACAATATCAAACTGCATACTGAACTGGTGTCTAGGAATATTAAACCAGACTGCTATTTTAATTTTTTTAAAAGTCTATGTTTCACTTATTGCTTTTATAAAACGGTTATTCCATATACGTAGTAAGGTTTCAAAAAATAAAACAGAGCAAATAAAGTGTAATGATATTAATAAACACATATTCTTCCACCAAACAATGTAGCTCCTCAGAAACAGTTGTGGTTGCTACAAAGTGGTTGCCGAGCAACACACAAACGTAAACAAAGGTGTGTGTTACTTTGTAGCGTCATTTACAACAGCTTCGAACGCGGCTCAGCCAATCAGAGTCAAGCACCGGAACGCTCCGCTTTATAAAAACTGACAAGTACTTATTTTTTTAAATATTAGTACTTATTTATTACTAATGTTGATTCCAGTCATCACTACAAATTAGTGATCCACAAAGTGTCCTGCAACTTTACCAGTCAGCATGGATACGGTGTAGTTTAAAGATGTCATATGATGTGATTTCAGTTGTTCCTTTCTCTTTGGAGTGTTACAAGCTCTTGGTGCATAAAGAAGATCTGTAAAGTTGCAAAGACTAAAGTCTCAAATACAAAGAGATATTCTTTATAAAAATTAAGATTCAGCCACACCTACCTAAAACGCCTAGTTCTAACACACCCCCACATATCTACATAACTATGTGGGAAGATTTGCATAACGCTGCCCAGATGTTCACGCAAAGAAAGAAGGCGTAACTTTTTTTCTCGCTGTAGTTTTGTTGTTGCTGCCGCCGCCATGTCGTGAAGACGCTGTGTTTCGTTGTGAAAGCGAAACTACTTTGTTTGGTCTTCCAAAAGAGGACGATATCTGCTTCGTCATGCCTGGAGCTGATCCGTGCTGGTCGCTGAGGGAATACATCTTAGTGCTGTGGATCGCCGGATCGGCTTTCACCTATGAGCACCCGGGCTGGACAAAAGTGAAGTGGAACGCACACGCAGAGAAGCGCTTCCAGAGAAGCGAGAGAGAGTGCACGAGAGAATGCAGATATGGTTTTATGTTTAAAACCGGTAAAAAGACAGTATAAGTCATTATAATCAGTAATTATGTCTCCACTGAATGCAACAAATGCCTAATTTATAATGAGTTTTATTGTTTTGTCTCGTCGCTCGGGCTGGACACGGCATCAACAGTATGGTGAGTTGTGTAACATTTCCGTCACACGCTTGATGGTATTCGGCCAATCACAACGCACTGGATAGCTGGACAATCACAGCACACCTCGCTTTCAGACAGATGAGCTTTGTAAAAATCGATGCGTTTCAGAAAGACGGGGCATAGAGGAGCAACAATAATGTACCGTATGTGGAAAATAATGTGTTTTTTTAACTTTACACCACATAAACACATTTCATTACACCAAATACACCAAATAATGTTCTTTTTAGCAACATCATATGACCCCTTTAATAGTTAATCTTACATTAGTAACATTAAAAAACTTGCTAGTAACAAAAAATGTCAACTTGTTGGCAAGAACAAAAGTAGTTACTGGAACAAGTAAGACAAAATTATTATTTATATCCTTTTACGAACAAATATAAAGGAACTATATAAAATATATTTTTGCTGAGAATTGATGCAGTGACACAATCTTGCGTAGTGATCACAACGTCATTTAGCAGCTTCCCATGAAAGTAAGCTGGCGACACTGACCATACCTCTTGAGTGTGAGTCTGGGGCTCTGCAGCTGGGCTGATGACAGAGATCTCCGGCAGAGGAGACACAAAGCGCTGGCATCTCATCATCAGAGCTCCTATATCAGCAGCTGTGGACTCAAACACAGCCCCACACTCCTCCTCATCCGACAGGAGCCCGCACGGAGACGCCAGAGCCATGAACACACGCCTAGACACGGAAACACACACAGCATTTACTGTCAGGACCAGTGCTGGGGAAAGCTACTTTTAAAAGTAATGCGTTACAATGTTGCGTTACTCCATAAAAAAAGTAACTAATTACGTTACTTAGTTACTTTTTATGGAAAGTAATGCGTTACGTTACTTTTAAAATCTGGACAGGGCTTGCTTGTTCGATTTTAAAATAAAAAAGTTATATTTTTGGCAAATATAAAAGCCTTTTCACACCAGAAGTGAAATGAATGAGCCTCAATGTCCAAGAAGACATTTCAACACACTTCAGCAATAAACAAAGACACACAGATGTGTGTCTAGAGTAATGTGTGTTTATTAGTACGCTTGAACCGGATCATCAAAGCTCAGAAGCTAATAGAATGTGATTAAATACATAAAGCATATTTGTGTTATTTAACATTTAATTATTACAGGTTTGCATCATATTCTGAGTTGCATTATTTTTATTCATTTTGAGGAATACTGAATCTGTGAGATGAATTAATGCATATTCATATTTATTTTAGAACTACAGTAGCATCTTCTGATTTCTGTCACCATGGCGACACCAGAGCTGTCAATCAATAAACTGGAAACAAAGTAACTTACGTTACTTATCTGAAAAAGTAACTCCGATATTCTCTTGTAAATTAAACAGTAATGCGTTACTTTACTAGTTACTTAAAAAAGTAATCTGATTACGTAACTCGCGTTACTCTATGTTTCTGAATGAACAGCATTTCGACAGAATAGCAGAAGTTGTGTTAGCTGTTAGCAGCTAGCATCGCATATATGAATATTCGTGACGTTACCTTGATTTATGATGTCCTCCAGAGGGAAATATGATCTAAACGTAGTTTTACAGTTATATAAGTGACTCCTACAGCTAAGCTAGAATCATAACATCTAACCTGGACACAGTTAGTACAGTAACTCACCTCAACTAAACTCATGCATAGCTCACTAACGCTTACTGAGACATATTCGAACGCCGCGGTCAGGGCGCTCCACCAATCACAGCGCACCTGAGCAACTCCAACTGGCCAATCAGACACGCCGGAGGAAATACTTTGATTTTGATTGGTCAACGTGCGGCGCTTCCACTCCCTTCGGAGGTGTGGCCAGTGGCGTGTTTTTGTTTGGTGCATTTAATATCCACATCTGATTCACGCTTTTAAGTTTTAAAAGTTCGAGTCTCTTAAATGTATTTCAAATTAAAATCGGTTTAATTTGATGTGGCTAAAAACACATCTCTTCCATCTTTACTTGACCCTCTAACTCTAGCACACTCTATTCTAATTCTATTCTTTAAAAAAAAACACTTGCCTCTTTTTAGACTCGCACTCTAACACTAGCTTCTCTATTCTTTTTGCATTTTATCTATTTGTTTTCTTTTTATTTATTCTACAATTAACAAAAAGCAAGAAGGCCTCTAACACTAGCTTGCTCTATTCTATGTTTTCTTTTTTATTTATTATATCATTAAAAAGTTAAAGGACACTTGTTATAACACTGGACCAGTAAGGCCCTTCCTAGACAGCTACAGCAAGGTGGCATTGAAACAAAATGTAAATTCATGGAAATGACTAAATGGCTATAACAATAATCAATAATCAATGTGATGATTGTTTCAATCTGTGAGAGATTTAGGTGTTTTCCGCTGGACCGCTGATGAACTTGAGTGAACCAGTGAACTTTGGGTGACTTAGAATATGTCAGCAATGAAAAAATGATTCAGAAAAAGGTTAAAACTGTAAGAGCAATCATGCAGAGACTGAACTAGCAATTTTTGGTTGAAAAGACTGATAAGAATAAGGTATAAGTAACTGGTCAGACAGAGACTCATCTCGGCTTTAATGCTGCATTCTAATAAAGTCTTCTAGACAATTTTGAGAAGACCAACGACACTAATTTGGACTTTAGTTCTCTCCCCAGAAAGCAATCAACTGCTGAAACAATGTTAACGGCATTGAATTAATGTCACAAAGAGACGTTCCTTCAATATAACTATTGATGCCATTGTTTCCTATCATAGTTATGCGAAGATTTGATTTTAAAACAGCATCATTAAACAATATGATTTTAAACCTCAGAATAATCTCACAGTAAAAAGAGGAGCCAGCGTCTGATTTCGTGGTGTTTGTGCTTTAAAATTAAAAAGTGACAAAGGATTCTGTAAGTCTGACAGTAATCAGTGTTGAGTTTTACTGTAAGGTTTTGTTTTGTGTGTTTTGGGCCATATTCCTTTAGGATTTATTGGTTTCAACAAGCCCCCAGTAGAAGCCCCGTCCATCACAGTTTCCATTAAAACCAGTACGATTCTCATTATAACCAGTAAAACCATTACAGATTCTGCGATGGTGTCTGTTGTTTTTCAGCAGGGACATTTCCATAAAAAGTATCTGCGTAATGCAATTAGTTATTTTTAGGGAGCAATGCAATACTGTAATGCATTATCTTTAAAAGTAACTTTCCCCCAACACTGCTAACCATAGTTTAAAAGTAAAAAAAACATGCTTACAACACTTTTACTTACGTGTTTCAATGTATGATGATCTAAACAGAGTGAAATGAAGTTAGTTTCAGTATTGTGTGTGAAAGTGATGACACATGGCCTAAACGATTGTTAACTTATTGCTAAACGGAGTTATTTGTGGCTGTGTTTGCATGTATTTGCAAAGCTTGATGTCTGGCATTATTCGAGTCTCATGTTACACCAGTTTTGATGTTTGTGACAATAAATGATGGTGTTATCAAGCACTAATGTTTAAGGCGTAATAAATCACAAAAGAGTGTTTGGTTTGAGTGTGTAATTAACCTGCATGTGAGCTTCCTTTCACGTTTATGAACTTCAGAGCCTGAAACGTGTTGCATTTATAAAAATATGAATGATAGTGTGAAAGTCAGAGTCCAGACAAGTCTAGACTGACCATTTGTTTGCATTTGTCCAGTCTGAGCAGCAGTGCTTTAATTATTTAGGCTGATTGATCCGAAATACACACAGAAACGATGCAAACCCAGAATCATCATCATTCAAAGACCTGATTTGCATGCTGCGTTGAGTGTTGATATCAGACATACTTTTTGATCTAAACAGCTGAGGTTTTATTTCATAGGTTTGATCACTTTATTGTTACTGTACGACACAGAGAAAGAATCTGTGGGACAAATGTGCGGGACGTGTGCATGACTTCTGATTGGTGTCTTGAGGGCTCCATAAAAGGAGAGAGTATTAGGAGTCAAAGAGGCTCCTGAGAAGCGCCGCAGAAGAGCTGGAGAGCCATCATGCTGACAGACACAAGATGAAATGAAGACATGAGCGTCTAGCTGCGGATGGAGTCTGGAAAGTTACCGTTGCAAAACAGAGACATGTGAGTTTTCTGGACCAGACCTTGAACCCCACAGTGTTTTATCGCTGGACTTATACAATAATAGGCTTTAGATGCATCAGTAACTCTAATATAATGCAATGTCTGATTTAATTTCTCTTTACTAGATTGTATTTCTCGGGCTGGATCAGGCTGGTGAGTGAGAGATTCTGGCTAAACTTAGTCTGGACAATAGTCTCTGTCATGATGGTGTACAGTTACAACACAGTTGGTGTGAGAAGTAGCTATATATAGATTCCTGTAGTGACCACAGCAGTGAATGTACAAAACAAACTTTAAAACCATGGCTGATATTTACTGAAACACCAAATGATTCTTAAATCAAATCAAATATTGTTTTATATTGTGCACCTAATGCACGTAAAACATCCGTCTGCTCCATCCTTCATTCATTGACCAAATACAAACGAGAGCACTCATGCGTTTATTTACATTTCAACTTTAGTTTTTTGCTTTGTTGTGCTCAGTGTATTTTTTTGCATTTATTTTATTTCTCCTAAAATCATATTATATACAGTATACAGTATATTATGTTGCTCTTTCTATTAATATTTATAGACTCAAATATTTAATATATTTTTTGAGGACAGTGAATTATAGTTTGGCCCGTGGCACTTTATTTCCCCTCAGAACTGCGTGTGCATTATTTTCCACGCCTCATTTTCACAGATGTTGAAGATTTCAAGTCCGTCGTGTCGACTCTGAGTGAACACAGCAGACTGGAGAACATGCTCTCTCTGAATCACGTCAGAAAGCCAATCATCACGTATTTAAGGACTGCATGAACAAGCCGTGACACTTGAGTTATCTTGCACTAACCAGTGTCATCCAAACCTCCTCGTATAGACACAACCTTTGTCACGGTTTGTGTTTGTCCTCGACTTATATTTAACTTCTCAGTCTTAATCGGTGTGTAAGTCACATTCTAACAACTCACACATTGCTATGACTGATACTGTACAAAACAGTGTGATAGTTTCCTAATTCACTAAACTACAGTATTACTGGTGTAACATTGTTTAGGATAAGACACATTTTAGAACCTAAAACTGAAGTCTAGAGACTAAAGATAAAGATGTTCTGAAGATATTGAGTGTTTTGTGCTTATTACTTCTCTTTGCAGGCTGCTGATGAACAAACAGGCCAGAAAATGAACGAAGTGCATCAGGAACCAGACCTGCTGGCCCTCAAGTTTCTTTATAGCAACACAGATGCACCCAAAGACACCACAGTAAGTCTGTTACGAAGACAAAAAGACTATTTTTCCAGACTGCAGGGGTTTCTGTCAGTCGAAAGTCTTAGAAGTTCAGTAATTTAATGTTATTCCCTGATTTTTGTTAATGGTCACATGCAAGTAAACACATACAATACATACATTTTAGTGTTTTATTTTGACTGATAGGCTGCACAGCAAAAATTATATTGTGATTATTTTGTCATGTATCATGATTGCAATTTGAAAGAAAATCCCTTATTGATTCATTGTGCAGCCCAGATTTTTATTTTAATGTTAATTATTAACAATAGGAAATAGTTTAGAGTACCTAAATCTAAAAATGTTGACTAAAACAGTTTCATGTCTATCCTTGTTCTGCTCAGCTGGTCGAGGTTAATATGGGATTTAGCAAGTAATTAGTAATAAGTAATGCAACACTTTCTAAAGAGAGTAATTAGTACAGCAATCTAATTATTCTGTTGAAGGTGTAGTTAGTAGCTACTAATTACTTACTTTTTAAGAGTAACTTACTCAACACCTCCTGTTAGGCTTTTGTGGCCCCTGGCAGTATGAGGCCCCTAGAGGACAAACTTCTTACAACTGAACTGAAATGATTAGGATGGTCCCTTTGATGTTTTTTGTCAGGAGCCCGTCAGCAGCTCTTCTTCTGGCACAAGCATGACTCCGCTCCCGGCGTATCTCTCAGCGTTAGCTGCTAAACTGCGAGCGGCCCCGCGGGGCCCCGGTGCTATAGAGCAGATGAGAGCGGAGCTCCGAGAGCTACGAGATGACCTGGACACACTGAAGACTCAGCACAAGTTTGTGTAACATCAGTGCACGCTGTTTTGGGCTTCTTATCCTCATTTTTCTGTAAATGCAACGTCACTGTGTTTCAGAAAAGAGATCAAACTGCTCCTGAACGAACTGGATGAAGAAAAGAAGATGCGTTTGTCACTGCAAGTGAGTCAAGAGCCTCTAGATGTTAAACTATTTCATTCGTGAGCAGTGCTGGGGAAAGCTACTTTTAAAAGTAATGCATTACAATGTTGCGTTACTCCATATAAAAGTAACTAATTGTGTTACTTAGTTACTTTTTGTGGAAAGTAATGCGTTACGTTAGACTACTTTTTGTATTACCTGGGCTGGACTTGCTTATTTATTTTTTAACAAACAAAAACCCAAAAATTATGTAAGGTTTGGGTAACAGTAAAGGCATAAATAAATTAAATCAATTGGAAAACATAGCAACTTGTGTCTTGCTTGTAATGTGTGGTTTAGTTTTGTACCGTGAACTCACTAGTGCTCTCTTTCTCTTCAGATTGAAGTGGAACGTCTTAAGAAGCACATGTCCACGTGAGCCAGCTCTGATGGAGCCGTCAGACGTCACAGATACGACACAGCGTCTCGGCCAAACTCAAGTGTGCAATGAAGAACTTACAAAGACTGAGGAAGAACTTTGTATCAGAACACCGTGAACATATTGCTGTATAAAACACGTTTTGGGTTTGAAACCATGCACGATGACTGGAAAGAGTGAGCAACCTATAAAAAAGACCATCAAAAAAAGAATATCTGTTAAACTGTAATTTATTTCCGTGATCAAAGCTGAATTTTCAGCAGTCTTCAGTGTCACATGATCTTCAGAAATCATTCTAATATGCTGATTTGCGGCTCTTCTTATTATTGAAAACGGTTAATGTTTTTGTGGAAACTGTGATACATTTATTCAGGATTCTGATGAAGTTCAGAAGAACTTGCATTTTTAAAAAATAGATTTTTTTGTTACAATGCAAATGTATCAATTGAAAAAAAAAAAAAGTTACTGGACAACCAACTTTTCAATAGTAGCGTGTGATGAAATGCATTAACATTGCTATTATATTTATACATGTATGATTACATCACAATTTCATTTTTATATGCAGTGAGCGGAAAGGCAAGACGTGAGGCATAAGATGTAAAAAAAGTGTCCTCTAAGAAAAAACTATACTTTAAAACAAAGAAAACTAAAGCAATACCATAAATATCACAGAGGCAAAAACAAGACAAATAAATATTTACAAAAATATTTATTTACATTCCATAAAAACCACGAAGGTACAGCAACACTTTCTTTAAGAAAACCAAACAACAAGCTGTAAATGAGATTTCTGAAGGGACTCTGAAAGACAGCACTGACGCTGACCCGAGAGAAAAGGACAGCGGTGTCTGGATCAGAAGTTCGAGTCTTCACAGGGAATCGGTCTGAACGTCACCTCTTTATTTTCCTCCAGCAGAAGATCATAGCGACACAGAGGCCTGCTGAAACACAAGACAACGGTTTAGTGAATCTGAGTTTGAGTGACAAACCAGAAGAGATGTCGTGGCTATGTCTCTATTCGGTTTAAGATGTGTACTGACAAGCATCGATTAAATCTTTATGTCTGAATAACCTCGGATTTAATTCACATTGGCAGTGAGTTTGAATCTAGCCTGCGACATTTCTCAATCCCATGTACAAAGATGAATGTTTCTATTTAAAAGTCTGGGGTCAGTAAGATACTTGAATGTTTCTGAGAGAAGTCTCTTCTGCTCACCAAGGATACAGTACAAATTGGGAAAAATTATTAACAGCTGTTTCTATGTGAATATCTGTTAAACTGTAATTTATTTCTGTGATCAAAGCTGGATTTTCAGCATCTTCAGTGTCACATGATCTTCAGAAATCATTCTAATGTGCTGAACATTTCTGATTATTATTAATGTTGAACACAGTTGTGCTGCACAATATTTTTGTGGAAACTGTCATATATTTTATTTTTCAGGATTCACAGATGAACAGTTAGCATAAAAGAAACTAGAATACTTTGATCTCCTGAGAGGCAAACAATGCACTGGCATCTTCAGGACACCCCACAGAGGGGTGGTGCGGGAAACGCCTCTCTCACATATGCATCTGTGCCTTTTCATCTTTTCATTCACTAAAACTGGTCAAGAATATAATGTTCTAAATGAATGCAAATAAGATTTACAGTCATGTTTGGTTTCATTTGAATAGTTTCAGGGCAAGTGGTACAATGGTCTTAATCGTACTAAAAAGATAATACAGATCCTAAGAGTTAAGAGAAACTTTGATCACCGTAGAGAACAATTCCATGCAAATTACCTTTTGTTCCCATTGAGGTGTAGACCACCCAGGTCTGGGACCTGGCTTAATGCAAATTCCAATTGTTTGTACAGGCCTCCATTTGGAGGATGTTTTATCTTGGTTTTTTATTTAAAGGATTGCAGCAAAAGGGTCGGGGGCGATTCTGTAGTCAGAGAGCCCGTGGTATGGAATGTGTCCACATACTCTGTACTATGTATTTTCTAATACATCTAATACATTTAATCTCAGTTATGCATTTTACTCTTAGATTCGTCTTTGAGAGTTTGATGTCTTGTATTGATTTGATATCGTTGAATTGGCTGTGGAGATAATTGGCATAATACATATTTACCTGACTGATAATAAATTGTTACATTTGATTTATTCTGACTTACTCTGAAGTTATTTTCTCAAGTAGATTAAGTGAAGGCGTATGTTTCCGCAAATCTATGACCAGGGTTAAGTGCACATTAGATCTCAGGTTAGATGGAGCATGGGCACATCAGGTGAGATTCTAAATTTCTGACTAACTGCTTGAGCTTAGTTTAAGTTGTACTAGTACTTACCATGTTATCGTGTCAGATTTATTTAAGTTGTACGTAGTTATATAACTATCGGGGGCTAGACTAAGGGTCTAGAAGAACCGCTGATTAATATTTGGAGTGTTAATTAAGTTGTACGTAGTTATAATAACTATCGGGGCTAGACTAAGGGTCTAGAAGAACCGCTGATTATTGTTTGAGCATTACATGGGTAATTGTAGGGGGCTAAACAAACCTACTATTTAAAGTAAATAGTATTAGCCACAAAACCTCTGAATAAGTATCAGACTGGCGAGTTTGTGATCGTGGATCCCACGCATGGCGGCCGCCGTGAGGCATCCTAAGCGACATAGATTCCTAATGAACGAGAAAAAAATACAAAGTAAAGAGTTAATTAGAATAATCGAATGTAAGAATAATCAGAGACCGACAAACAACCAATGTGCCTTTCAACCTAAATTAGAATTCAGATACTAAAATGGAGTCAGATTGAGTTAAACCTAAATTGAATAACTCTGCGCGCTGAAAAGACCGAACACGCAAGAGACCTTCATCCGCCACTGGGTACCTTCTTTGGGCCAGGTGCGCGGACCTTACAAAACAGAAGTTCAAAGAGCGCTTTTCTTTGAAAAGAAATCTACTGTAACATTATAAATGTCTTTACTCTCATTTATGATCAATTTAATGCAGCCTTGATGAATAAAACATTTTATTTATTTAAAAATAACAAACTTTTGAGTATGTTTGACGTCAAACATGACACACCTTGAGACCTCATGCTTGAATTAAACGAAGCACAGATCACTGATTGACAGAGCTGCTATTGGGCTTGCTGTGAACAGTTCATGAAGAGCATGTATAAGAAGAGCTCAGACATGAACTCTTCCTTCAGATGAAAGCACACAGACCTGAGGCGGTTCTTTAGAGGAGTGAGGCGGATGCGCAGGAGCCGCAGTTTCTTGCTCGGCCGGAGTCCTTTCCCCGTACAGAACTTGAGCGAGATCTCTTTCACAGGCTGGACGTCTCGGTCAAACTGAGCCAGAACGCTGCTCTCCACAAACCTCTCAAACATCAGGGATTTACTGGAAGAGAGAGGAGAAACATCAGCATCCAAAACATCGATCTGGGAATACTCTTTACACGAGAACGAGACTTACTGATTGAGCTCAACTTGCGCCTCTTCCTGTCCATCGCTTAATTTAATCGTTAAATATCCCCAGTGTGTCTTCTGGTTCCATGTGATAATATCAACCTTGTAACCGAACTCTAGTGGAGTCAGAGATTACATAATCAAGCTGTTACATTATATATATATATTTGTGAGCCTGGAGCACAAAAGCAGTGTTAAGTCGCTGGGGTATATTTGTAGCAATAGCCAACAATACATTGTATGGGTCAAAATTATAGATTTTTCTTTTATGCCAAAAATCATTAGGATATTAAGTAAAGATCATGTTCCTTGAAGATATTTTGTACATCTCCTACTGTAAATATATCAAAACGTCATGTTTGATTAGTAATATGCATCACTAAGAACTAAATCTGGATAACTTTAAAGATGATTTTCTCAATATATAGATTTTTTTGCACCCGCAGATTCCAGATTTTCTAATAGTTGTATCTCAGCCAAATATTGTGCTATCCTAACAAACCATACATCAATGGAAGGCATATTTATCCAGAAATTTCAAAAAATGTACCCTTATGACTGGTTTTGTGCTCCAGGGTCACATATGTATATTAACCTGAAACTTAAATAATCTGCTAACAGTTGAAATGCAATAAAAAAAGGATGCTGTAAAGCGATGCTCACTGCAGAATGGAGACGCTTTATTAGTTTGGAAATACGTCCTGGTTTGATTCAGCTGCAGCAGCCTGTCCTTCCAGCGCACAGAATCATAACCTGCACAGTGCAATGAAAGCAGGTCTGTCTCAGAACAGCCAACTGATCACATGAAGCTCAGAGTGCGCTCAGTTTACCGAAAACAGGGCATCCGTCCGGCTTGAACCTGCCACAGTCCATGCACTCCCCGTCCTGGAAGAGTGTGTAGGAGTCACAGGGGTATGCAGTGATGGGACAGGAGCCGTTCAGGGAGCTCAAGTACAGAAACACTGACCTCTGATGGTCACACTTGAAATACTGCGAGCCTGTGGAGCATCAGAGAAGAGCTCAAAACTACAGACTTCTGCATATATACACATTATGATATAGCATGCATAGCAACTTATACAATATGAAATATGAAGAGAATGCAGAGCATCATGTTAGTCTGGGGCATGGAGATATTCTTTCTTTTTTCTTATGTTTCTTTAAGAGCGCGAGAAGCATCTTGCAAGTAATTATGATATAATTGCTTACACTTTTATATGCCTTGCATTTGGAAATTCTGAGAGGTATGGTTAGAAAGCAAGTCAAAATTAAAATATACTTTAAATTATAATTTATATTTAACAATAATACAATACAGTTTAAAAGTTTGGGGTTAGTACATTTTTTTAAAATTAATACTTATACTTCAGCAAAGACTAGTAAAGACTGACATTGCTACAAAAGATTGCTATTTTAAATAAATTGATAATAGAGAAATGTTTCTCGAGCAGCAGATCAGCATATTATACTGATTTCTGAAGATCATGTGACACTGAAGACTGGAGTAATGATGCTGAAAATACAGCTGCACATCACAGAAATATATTACAGTTTAACACATACTCACATAGAAAACGGCTACTTTAAATTGTAAATAATATTTCACAATATTACGTTTTTTCCTGTACTTTTGATCAAATAAATGCAGCCTTGATGAGCAGAAGATACGTCTGATCCCAAACTGAACAGCAGTGTGTGTGTGTTTTGAGTAATACTATTTTTAATTGAGGTTACATTAAAATGCTATTAAAATGGTTAAAGCTGACCTGAAAAGATGGTTCTGGGGCATCCAGGCTGATCTGCTCCACCGTTTGCGTAATAGTCGATGTGACCCAGGACATCACGATAGCCCAGCGCTGCAAGAAAACACCAGCCATGAGTTAACCACGTCTAGATATTCATGTTCTATATAGAGTGTCACATAATCAAGAGCCCCGTCTCGTGACGTGTGAGAGAAACACACCGTCCATGTCTGTGTGCAGCGCCTCCACGAACTGGGCATCAGACGGGTCGAGACGCTCGCTGGGGGGCTGACCGTTAAACTTGGGCCCCGCCGGATCCAGTGCTGAGTGAGACACGCAAACATCACAATCACACACTGAAACACTCCACTCAGAGCTTCAGGAGAACAGATCAGTCTCACCTGTTATTCTGCCAATGCTTCCATTAAAATTGGCCCCAGTGAAACCCGAGATGTGGGCCCTAAACTGACACCAATCATGGGTGTAGGAGACGAGCTCAGCCCCTTTTCCTGTGATGTCAAAACACACACACACACACGTTTGTTTCTGTGAATTGTGGGGACTTTCCATAGACTTCTATTACTTGTATACTGACCAAACAGTATTTTCTATCCCCCATACCTAAACCTACCCCTTACAGAAAACTTTCTGCATTTTTAGATTTTCAAAAAACTTGATTTATTCGTTTGTTTACCCGTGGGGACCTCAATTTAGGTCCCCACCGTGACACGAGTCCCCATGAGTCTGTTATGTGGTTAGGGTGTGTTAGGGTGAAAAATTAAAATGCATCCACGTTTTCCACCAAAACAACCAAACACACACACACACACACAAAAAAAAAAAAAATACAAAACAAAAAAAAAAACAAAAAAAAAAAAAAAAAAAAAAAAAAAAAAAATAGAGAACAGAGAGAGAACAAAAAAATCTTTAGAGAGAACAAAAAAAAAAACAAAAAAAAAAACAAAAAAAAAACACGCGAGAGAGAAAAAATAACAAAAAAAAAAAAACAACAAAAAAGCTAGCTATAGTAGAACAAAAAAAAAAAAAACACACAAAAAAACAAAAAAAAAAAAAGAGAGATCTAGAAAAAACACTAAACAAAAAACAACAAACGATATCTTAAGCTAAAAACAACGAAACACAAACTCTCTAAAAAAAACAACAAACACTCTAGCTCATCACACACACACAAGACAAACACGCACACACAAACACACCACTCTCGCTCTCTCACAAACCACACACACCACACAACAATCACTCTCTCTTCACACACAAACAACACACAACCACACACACACTACTCTCTTCACCAAACACAAAAAAAACACACTGCTCTCTCTATCACAAAACACAAACACACACAAACACTTCTCTATCACACACACACCACAACAATTCTATGCTATAACCACACACAAAAAAAACACACGCACACAAACCGGATAGTTAAGGCTTGAACAAAATAAACTTGTTCTTCCCGACCGAAAGGGACCACAATAATGGAAGGAATGAACAAATATATATCAAACTTAACAAACGTAGTCATAAGAATGTCTATATATATAATGTATCTAAAGCAAGACCTAATAAACAAAATAAAAATAAAAATACATAAAAAGCCTCTCTATGTATTTATGTACCATCACATTACACAAGTTTTTATTTTAACGCTTCCAGTTGGCGATAGTTTAAAGGCCTTCATTGTATTTTATCTGAAGTATGACAGGACAACGTTACCTACTTGAGCACTACGTCAACATAAAACAACAAGACTGTCCGTTTATCAGACCCAATGAGAGGTAATGATTACCGCAGCTTCACTGTGCAGCCACACACTGATACCCGTCTCAGACCAGCACACCTTCACAGCTAATATCTGTATTTCATTATAGAGTAGTGTTCATTCCCCAGCGAGTTTCACAACCACTTTCCACCCTCTCCCTGCACCAGTCATATGCTAACTCAAACACATATCATAAATATAAATTGTAATAAATAAATAAACAAACAAATAAATAAGCAAAATTGCTTAAGATATATATTTTTTTTATTTCAGCTAGTTGCCGATGCAACATTTCTTATTTCCATTTAGTTTAATTTAAGTTGAAGTACTAAAATAAATACTAAAAACTAAATAAAAAAATGCATACACATAAAAAAACACAACAAAATTACTAAAACTAGAAGCAAAATTAAAAACAGAAAATATTATTATTAGCAATTATAATTTTCTGCTTTGCTCAGTCATGAATTAGGACTTGTTAATCAGTTTTAGGGCTCAGGACTCTCTCACGGAGAACAGCTTCTGATTGGAAAAAAAAAAACAGTGTGCATATATAATTAGTACAGATAAGTCAAAAACGTTTACCATACAGTGGGGCAAAAAAGTATTTAGTCTACCACCAATTGTGCAAGTTCTCCCACTAAAAAAAATGAGAGAGGCCTGTAATTTTCAACAAAGGTATACCTCAACTATGAGAGAAAAAAAATCAGAAGAAAAAAAATCCAGAAAATCACATTGTAGGGTTTTTAAAGAATTAATTGGTAAATTCCTATGTAAAATAAGTATTTGGTCACCTACATACAAGCAAGATTTCTGGCTCTCACAGATTTGTAACTTCTTCTTTAAGAGGCTCCTCGGTCCTCCACTCGTTACCTGTATTAATAGCATCTGTTTGAACTCATTATCAGTATAAAAGACACCTGTCCACAACCTCAAACAGTCACACTCCAAAATCCACCATGGCCAAGACCAAAGAGCTAACGAACCTAAGAACCCTAACCAGAAACAAAATTGTAGACCTGCACCAGGCTGGGAAGACTGACTCTGCAATAGGTAAGCAGCTTGGTGTAAATAAATCAACTGTGGGAGCAATTATTAGAAAAATGGAAGACATACAAGACCACTGAAAATCTCCCTCGATCTGGGGCTCCACGAAAGATCTCACCCCGTGGGGTCAAAATAATCACAAGAACTGTGAGCAAAAATCACAGAACCACACAGGGGGACCTAGTGAAAGACCTGCAGAGAGCTGGGACCAAAGTAAAAAAGGCTACCATCAGTAACACACTGCAACGCCAGGGACTCAAATCCTGCAGTGCAAGACGTGTCCCCCTGCTTAAGCCAGTAAATGTCCAGGCCCATCTGAAGTTTGCTAAAGAGCATTTGGATGATCCAGAAGAGGAATGGGAGAATGTCATATGGTCAGATGAAACAAAAATAGAACTTTTTGGTAAAAACTCAAATTGTCGTGTTTGGAGGAGAAAGAATGCTGAGTTGCATCCAACGAACACCATACACTACTGTGAAGCATGGGGGTGGAAACATCATGCTTTGGGGCTGTTTTTCTGCAAAGGGACCAGGACGACTGATCCGTGTAAACGAAAGAATGAATGGGGCCATGTATCGTGCGATTTTGAGTGAAAACCTCCTTCCATAAGCAAGGGCATTGAAGATGAAACGTGGCGGGTCTTTCAGCATGACAATGATCCCAAACACACCGCCCGGGCAACGAAGGAGTGGTTTCGTAAGAAGTATTTCAAGGTCCTGGAGTGGCCTAGCATGTCTCCAGATCTCAACCCCATAGAAATCTTTGGAGGGAGTTGAAAATCCGTGTTGCCCAGCGACAGCCCCAAAACATTACTGATCTAGAGGAGATCTGCATGGAGGAATAGGCCAAAATACCATCAACAGTGTGTGAAAACCTTGTGAAGACTTACAGAAAACGTTTTGACCTCTGTCATTGCCAACAAAGGGTATATAAGTATTGAGATGAAATTTTGTTATTTACCAAATACTTCTTTTCCACCATAATTTGCAAATAAATTCTTTAAAATTCCTACAATGTGATTTTCTGGATTTTTTTTCTTATTTTGTCTCTCATATTTGAGGTATACCCATGATGAAAATTACAGGCCTCTCTCAACTTTTTAAGTGGGAGAACTTGCACAAAATTGGTGGTGACTAAAGTACTTTTTTCCCCCACGGTACACCTTTCAGAGATCGCAAAATGTTAATTATTTACCCAAAAATAACGAGGGATGCTACAATAATTGTGTTGGTTGTATTTAGCACTGACGTGAATAAGATATTTCACATAAAAGATGTTGTTTACATATAGTCCACAAGAGAAATTAATAGTTGAATTTATAAAAATGACCACGTTCAAAAGTTTACACCCCCTTGACTCTTAATACTGTGCTGTTATCTGAATGATCCACAGCTGTTTTTTTTAGTGAGAGCGTTCATGATGTTCCTAAAAGTTTTAAACATGCCTGCTGTTATTCAGGAAAAAATCCCCCAATCAACAAAATCTGTGGGTTTTCGCAGCCTGGTGTGTGTATTGGAACTCTTTCCGAACAATAAACTGTATGATGGAGATGATCTATTCAGCCCGAGGACAAAACTGAGGGGCAGTCAAAAAACAACTATTCAAAGCAGCTTCAGACGCGAGTTGATGCTTTGCACCCAAGAAAGGAGGAAAAACATGATTAAGAGCCAACGAATGGAGGTGTGTGCATTTTTCTTATTTTGCCTAAATATCATATTTTTTTCATTTAGCACTGCCCTTCAGAAGCTACAGAAGATTACCTTACATTGCTTTCCAGAAGCAACTAAGGAAACTTTACCCCTGCTATCAGGGGGTAAACTTTTGAACAGGGTCATTTTTATAAATTCAGCTATTATTTTCTCTTGTGAACTATATGTAAACATCTTTTATGTGAAATATCTTACTCAGGTCAGTACTAAATAAACAATAACATGCATTTTGTATGATCTACCTCTTAGTTTGGTAAAATAATTAACATTTTGCAGATTCTGAAAGGTTTATGTTAACTTTTGACTTCAACTGTATAATATATGTACATTTAAAAAAGTTGGCATGAAAGGAATATTCACCCTATGTATTTTGTAAATGCAAACTCGACTTCTCTCTGCTGATGCGCAGGACAATCATTTAGTCCAAAAAAACCCACTCCATACTGACTGCAAGCTTGCATTTATTTTTGAATGAAATGCACAGACCTCAAAATTCAGTCAACGACAGATGAACAGAAGATTTTTTTTCTTTTCTTTTTCAATAACCCATTACACTTGGATGCAATTCGCAAAATGAAGAAAAGCCCTATTGATACATCCGTTCCAGTGCAACTTTAAAAGTGAATAGCTGTTAAATGTACATTTTGCATTTACTTCTAGACTTCTAAAATCTACAAATTAATTTTGATTTCATGGGGCGTCCGACATTCATCCAACAGTCAAGGAACATTTAATTAGTATTAGTATCATGAATTAGAGATGATCATTGTGGCTTCTGTAGTGCTAACATTTTGCAGTGAAAAAGATTCTGTAGACAATCGGAGTCCAAGATGTAAATAATGAATGTCCCAGCCAAAAATAAATAAATAATTACAAATTCTTGACAGCATCTACTTACAATTTCAATTATCAGAATCAGAATCAGAATCAGAAGAGCTTTATTACCAAGTATGTTTACACACACAAGGAATTTGACTTGACGACAGGAGCTTCCAGTGTAGAAGAAAGTACAAACATAGTGCAGACATACATGATAGTGTAGACATACATAGGAATAACACAGTAATTACAAACACCATAATCATTGTTGAGTACCAAACCATCAATTTAGGCTGGACTCAAATATCATAATGAACTGATTGAGCAGAAAATGACATGGTTCATGTAATGGTGTTGGAATTTTTTCTTGTGGTGAAAGTTGTCCAAATGAAGTTCTTAGCAATGCATATTACTAATCAAACATTAAGTTTTGATATATTTACGGTAGGACATTTACAAAATATCTCCATGGAACATAATCTTTAATTAATTTCCTAATGATTTTTGGCATAAAAAAAAAAAATCAATAATTTTGACCCATACAATGTATTTTTGGCTATTACTACAAATATCCCCCAGCGACTTAACACTGCTTTTGTGCTGCAGGGTGCATATCTGAGTTCTTGAAGGATGATCAATAGCTGTCATGTATGTATTTCTAGCTCCTGAACAGATTGCTTCAATATATGAGTGTTTTTCAAGCTTTAAATCATTTACTCTGCTCACTGACAGTTACACAGTCGGATTGATAATAGTAGAATAATTTCCGCTTATGTAGATCTATAGTTCTATGTATTAGCCTATATTGATTATAATATGCTCTCTGCTGTTGAGATGAAGGTGGGGAGCTTTCCTCTTACCTTCATCTTCTGGATGAGGTCGGTGAGGTTCGCGGCCACCTTGCGTGTGTTGTCCACCACTTTCCAGTAGTTTATGTTGGTGGCTCCGCGGTTCCAGTCCACCACGATCACGTTCATGTCGCGGCGCTGCAGGAGGAGCTGCACGAACTGAGTGAGCCAGACGGGAGGCGAGCCGGTGGGCCGGTAGCCGTGGATGAGGAAGGTGCTCGGGGAGCTGAGGTTGAAGCGAGGGTTTCTGAAGGGCTCTCGATGGGACAGCAGCTGAGCGCAGGACGCATTGACCCGAGTGTAGAGCAGGAGCCTCACGCTCAGAGACGTCCCAGACAGAGAGTGCTTCAGATCCAGGTCCGTCATCTCCTCACACTCCTGAGCTGCAAGGAGAACACAAACACAGCTCTTCACTGCTGGCTGCACACATCCCTCAGGTTTATTCACATTCAGTCATTTAGCAGACGCTTTTATCCAAAGCCACTTACAAATGAGGACAACAGAAGCAATCAAAACTAACAAAAAGAGAAGCAAGTATGCAATGCTATGACAAGTAGCAGTAGCTAAGGCAGTAACGGAGCAAGGTTTTTAATAAATAAAGAAAACATATAGAATAGAAAAAGAATAAAGCAAGCTAGTGTTAGAGGCCTTTTTTGCTTTTTGTTAATTGTATAATAAATAAAAAGAAAACAATCAAATAGAATACAAAAAGAATGGAGAAGCTAGTGTTAGTTTAAAAAAGAAAGAAAGAAAACAAGCAGTTAGTAAATGAATAGAGCGCAAATCTAAAATGGACAAGTTTTTTTACATTCCCGGATAATGTTAAATATGATTCAAAGTAATGCAGCGTTTAATATTGATGCTCTTACAGTGGCTACTAGGGCTTTTAAAAGAATAAAAGTAAAAAAAAGGCATCTCATAGAGCTGTGGTGGAGGATTTTGTTTCTCGGTGTGCAACTTAAATATAGCTAAGACCAAAGACATGATTATAGACTTTGGAAAGTCTGCTATTTCTGTCTCTACTGTCATTCATGGAAGGGACACTGAGCTTGTGGATGAGGAAAGATATCTGTGTACAGTGATTGATAAAAAAATTACTTTTTATTAACCAAGGTTTTTGCAAAACCGACTTCAGATAAACATAACACCATTTTTTTTAAATGCTGAAGAGTGTTTTCTTCTCCTGCATCATACTCTTCATGCACTTTTCCTTCAGCCTGAGGCTTATTCCTTTCACTTTTGGTGTTAAGGGGCTTTTACATTTGCCAAAAATAGACATTTTTATATTTAAAAGCAAACAAGAAAGCCCAGCCCAGATGAGAAAAAGTAACACCAAAGTAACGTAACGCATTACTTTCCATAAAAAGTAACGCAAGGGAGTAACGCAAATAATGCATCACATTTAAAAGTAACTTTCCCCAACACTGGAAAGCACCTAACATACATTCTATTTATATCTACACTGGATGAAAATAAGGTGTGTGTGTGTGTGTGTGTGTGTTTTGGTGTTTACAGGAAAAGTGGGACTAATGCTACATCTGTGGGGGTTATGTTAACATTTCAAGAGAAATTCTACAGTAACACCCAGCATAAACGAGACAGCACCCACCGTGAGTAATACAGAAACTCTAGTTTTCTCACAGCTGACTGTCTCATGGTGTTTCAGGCCATGATGGTTAACCACAATGAATGTAAGCATTTGGAAGAATGTCAGGTGGTTTCTTCGAACTCGTTAACTAAACTAAACAGTTTGTTACAAAGGCAGAAAAGTGACATGAAAGGCAGTTGATGTGGATTTGAATCATCATTACCTCTGTGAGCGTCAAACATCAGCATCAGCGTCACAAACACAAGCCAACAGACCTGCAGAGAGAAGAGAGGAGAGAGACGAGAGGAGACGGAGGATTGAGAGAAGAGAGACGATGAGAGAGAGAGACAGAGACGAGGACAGCGAAAGAGACAGAGTAGAGATAGAGTAGAGATAGAGATTAGAAGAGACAGAGAGGATAGAGCTGAGATAGAGAGGACAGAGAGAGATAGAGGAAGAGATAGAGCGATAGGAGAGAGAGAGATAGAGAGACAGAGACAGAGACAGAGATAGAGATAGAGATAGAGAGAGAGAGAGAGATAGAGATAGAGAGAGAGAGCTTTTGCTTTCTTATTCAATAAAACTATTTAGCAGTTTTTGGAAAGCCACACATCACATTTTGCTCATGATGAGACCACAAGACCAAAGACCCCTGCTGACAAACACACACACACTTACTTACACACACACACACACACACACCACACACACACACACAAGAAAGCACACACACACACACACGCGGCACACACACCACACACACACACCGCGCACACACCCAAACCCACACACACACACACCAACAACCACACACACACACACACACACACACACGCGCACACACACACACACACACCACACAAGAAAACACACACACACACACACACACACACACACAGTTTCCATGAAACTCATTACTGTACAATAGGGTGTGTGCTGTTTTGGTATCATTGATATACAATTATTGTTTTAGTTAATATTTTGAATGAAAGTTTTTGAGCTCTTTTTTTAGTCATTTTCTTGTGTTTGTTTTTAAATACGTCTGTATCGTTTTCATTAATTTTATTTTGTTTGTTTATTTTTTATTTCATTAGTTTATTTGGTACTTAAACTAAACAGAAATGAGAAATGTTGCTTTGCCGATTTAAAAAAAAAAGAAGTATGCATTTATTTGCTTGCTTATTTATACATTTATTTTGGTGGTTTCAGTTTTAGTTTCCAATCATTGCCCTGACGTGTATGTCTTAGGTTTTGCTTACATTTTGCATTTTGGGGACCAAATGTAGTACAACTAAAAACATTTCCTATGACGAAAACAGCTTACTAATAAAGTTTACTATAAATATTGATAAATAATGTTTTCATTAAAACTTAAAACAATGCAAGGTTTGTGTGAGGACCAGGTTTAAGGGATACAAAACAGACTAAATATTATTAGCTCAGGATTAAACCCACAGAATTCAATAGAAATTGCGCCTACAGAACAGTAACTGTGTGTGTTTGGAGAGTCGTTGTGTGGTTGTGTAATGGGACATTTTAGGGACTCTGCATTTGAATAGGCTGAAGCTGAAAAGAAGACAAACTGGTTTGAAGCTGCTGCCACGGGGAGGGAATAAGAATGTGCTTTCATTCTAAACAAGCAGAAGAAATCCCATGAACATTTACATCAACCACATCCTCAGTTCAAACATGAAACAGCATGCAGTGAACCTGACTGACCGCTCATGTGAACAATCACACAAACACACACAGCCAGCCATGTACTCTTAAGACCAATAGACATAAACACATACTCAGACAAAGAGCACATATTACAACTATCTACAAGGCACAGTTTACATGAGAGACGTCTTACCATGTTGGACGTGTGAGGAGACGTTTCTGTCTGACAGTGAGGCGTTATACTTTCAGGGTCGCTGACAATTCATCTGAAGACTCCAGGAAATAGTAAGGTGACACACTTACACAGCTCCTCCTTCCTGTCCACAGCTCCTCCCACAACATCCGCCTACAGGTGTCACATTCCTCAATCCCTCTGCTCTGCCTGTGACCAGACAAGAACTCCAAACTAGTCACAGTAGGGGAATGCGGTGGCACAGATGTACTGCATGCATGACCAGCGGCTAGAGTCCTAACCAGGTCAAGAAAATATGATCATATTATGCCAATTTTACAGTCTCTGCACTGGCTACTTAAGTTCCGTATCAGTTACAAAATAAATATTACTACTTACTTTTAAGCCCCTAAATGGTTTAGCTCCTGTGTATCTAACCAGTCTTCTATCACGCTACAATCCATCACGCTCCCTACAGTCCAAAACTCTGGACTTTTGGTAGTACCTAGGATAGAAAAGTCCACTAAAGGAGGTACAGCTTTTTTTCATTTGGATCCCAAACTCTGGAATAGCCTTCCTGATAACATCCGGGGTTCAGACACACTCTCTCTGTTTAAATCTAGATTAAAGACACATCTCTTTGGTCTTTGGTCACATCTCATAATCTTGTACGCCTGCAAGTTTTATCTGATTCAATGCACATTATTATTCTTCTAGTTTGGGTTAAACAATACATTTTGCTTGTTGGAACAGCGCTACGCTTAATTATGTCTCTATTGTGTCTCGGTTCTGCTGGGATTGACATACCGTGGTATTTAGGATTTACACAAGCTTCAGTCTGGTTCCAGAACACCTGAGAAGAGATGATGTAACTCCTCAGAGGACCTCAGATGATGTCAACCATGAAACAACATGCAGAACTACCACATTTGCTATAAGTTTGATTGCATCATATGATAATTGCGTTTAATAGTGTTCATCGTCTGTTTGATTACGTCTTTATTGATTTTTCCATACATTTCTGCCATATGTACACTAACTGACAGTCACCACTGATAAGCTACTACTAAATATTGTAAAACTTAATTTGCTGTAAAGTTGCTTGCAATGATTTGTATCGTGAAAAGCAATATACAAATAAACTTGAATTTAATTGAATTACCACATCGCTTTTAAAAACTATAAATTAATATTTTAAAGGGGTCATATGATGCTGCTAAAAAGAACATTATTTTGTGTATTTGGTGTAATGAAATGTGTTTATTGATAAATAAAATATTGCGGTTTAAGGTAAAAAAAACACCTTATTTTCCACATACTGTACATTGTTGTTTCTCCTCTATGGCCCGCTTTTTTGAAATGCGTCGATTTTTACAATGCTCATCGTTCTGAAAAGCGAGGTGTTTGATTGGCCAGCTATCCAGTGCGTTTGATTGGCCGAATACCTCAAGCGTGTGACGGAAATTTTACGCCCCTTGCCATACTGTGATGCTCTGTCCGGCCGAAGCGACGAGACAAACACATTAAAACCCATTATAAACCAGGCATTTGTTGCATCCAGTGGGGACATAATTACTGATTATAATGACTTATACTGTCTTTTTACACGTTGTGTTGCATCGCGCTGCGTAAACATAAAAACCCACAGTCTGCATTTGTGATCGGAGAAACAAAAAAAACAACAAGCCTATTCTACACTGCTCAAAACTCGAGTTTGAAAAATTAGTGGCAAATTCTTTAAATATAAAAAAAAAGTACTTACAGTCTTGTGAGTCAGAACGATCCCGCATTGTAGTCTACTCTCCATGGATCGGAACATCCTCCATAAAAGTGCTTGCACACAAAACCAAAAATCCCCTGAATATTTTTGGGTTTGAAGTGTCTTGACAGTGTTGTAAATACAACTTAACACTGATTTCTAGTCGTGTCCTCTTTTGGAAGACCAAACACAGTAGTTTCGCTTTCACAACGAAACACAGCGTCTTTCAGAAAGGGAGGCGGCAGCGGCAACAAGACTACAGTGAGAATAAAAGTTACGCTTCTTTCTTTGCGTGAACGTTTGGGAGGCATTATGCTAATATTTCCACATATAGACATAGATATGTGGGGGCATGTTAGAAAGAGCCATTTTAGGTAAACGTGCTGACTCTTTAACTTTTATCAAACTAATATCTCTTTGGATTTGGACGTTAGTCGTTGCAGCTTTACAGATCTTCTTTATGCACCAAGAGCTTGTAACACTCCAAACGAGACGTAAAAAATGAAATCACATATATGATCCTTTATAAGTATACCTTATCCCCTTTTTGTATTCTGCGTTCAATTTTTCCCAAATACATTAAATAAAAATAAAAAGGCCTTTGGATGACGAGAGCCCGTCAAACTGACAACAGGAAGTCAAGTGGGACGAGATTATGTAGGGCAATTCAGGATTCGAACTCGGGACGCCCACTGACTTTTTATTGTAAAGTTAAATTTAATTTCAAGTTAGCATGTTTAATATCATTTTTGGCACAGTTTGCAGGACAAGCCAATTTAGTTCACACACTGGAGTTTTATCAGACCACAACAGTGTATTCATCACAACTTGACATTTTGCGGGCTAGCCGCACGCCTCCTAATTATTTATATCTATTCCAAAATAATAACTCATCTACCTACTTTTAATTTTTCGATCCCTCATCATCAAAGCTCGGTAAATATTGGTCACAGAGATTTACTTTAAAGATGATTACTCACTAAAAACTCCCACAGATCATGTTTTCAGGCCGTTTCAAGTCTTATTTTGACGTAGCATACATCTGAGTACTGTCTTCCCATCAACGCCGTTATATTGTTCATTCAGACTGATTTGCGAATGCGCATGATCACAAGAGGTGGGATTTATCGCATGAGCCAATCACAGATGAACAGAACCAGTCATATCCAATCATATCCTGATGGAGGCATTGCTTCCTCGTGTGACTCCCCATTGTTTTATTTATTTTTTTATTGAACTTTCAAAATTACAAAATTCAACAGCAAGTTCTTGACAGATTTCTCATATTTACACATTTTGTAAATACATTTAATTTCTGTTTTAAATGGGAAATGTGCGATCCTCTCTCCAAACCCATATTTTCATATCTGATTCCCGTACAGCAGGCAGGTCCAGTCGACGAGGTGCGTATATTCAGAGAGGGACAGTATGTGTTTGACGTGCTTCTCAATGGAATCTGGCTCTTGTGCTTGTGCTGTACTGTTTTTAGATGGACGTTATCATAGAAATGAGGCGTTTGCGTACCACACGGGGACGGGACTGATAGCAGACAGGTGTGCCACATTACAAAAACACTCCAATGCTTCTGTTTATGATAGTAAGCCCATATTCAGAGGTCAAAACTGGGCTCTTGCTTCCCCAGAGATCTCAAAACTCTCCTCTTCTGTTGCTGTGTGGGTAATATTTAGCTAGAAAAGCATGAACAGATGAGCACTGCAGTATATATGATTTGGCACACACTAATTATAATATTGCATACTATTTAGAACAGATAGCATGATTTGGGATTTATATGGATTGTTTCAAAGCGCTTTCTCCTGAGGGTTTTATTCCTAACACTCCCTGCGGGACAGATCCAGTTTATATTTATACACACTCTGCTGATCAGAAGTTTGGGCTCAGAAAGATTTGGTTGTGAAAGGAATTTATACTTTTAATCAGACTCATTAAACTGAGCAAAAATACAGTGAAGAACAGACAATAAAGTTTAAATTGGTGCAAAATAATGCTTTTTTTACCCTAATATTGTGCAGCACAACTGTGTTCAACATTGATAATAATCAGAAATGTTTCTCGAGCAGCAGATCAGCATATTATACTGATTTCTGAAGATCATGTGACACTGAAGACTTGAGTAATGATGCTGAAATTCAGCTTTGATCACAGAAATACATTACAGTTTAACAGATATTCACATAGAACACAGCTGTTTTACATTCTAATAATATTTCAATGTTTTTACAGTATTTTTGATCAAATAAATGCAGCCTCTGTGAGCAGAACAGACGTCTTCTTACTGACCCCAACCCTTTGAACTGTATTCTTTTTATAATAGAGAGTCATATTTAGCATTTTGAAATGTTATGTGGTGTGTTCATAATTTTATCAGTTCAATATTTTAATTTGATAATGCCATTATTTCCCATATGACATGGTAACATACGAGAAAAAAATAACACAACACAACACAACATAACATAACATAACATGTTATAACAACTTCACCTTGCGTTCACATTCAGCAAGGCTTTGCGTCTCAGTTCTGGTGATTAGAAAGATGATTGATTGGTGCCTCTGTCATCTACACTGACATTTTTATAGGAGGATAAAAGCTTAACGTCACACAAAATGTCACATTTATGCTGGATGGTAATTTACAGCTGTTTTTAACATCAAGCGTTGACTCTTATTACCTGAACTAGCCTTCAGCCAAAGCCTCTCCCTCTCTTGAATTATAACTAACATGATAAGATGCAATAATGATCACCTTCAGACTTTACACTTAATAAATGTCTTCAAGTACAAGAGAATTTCAGTTGGTGCTGGTGTCAAAAAACACGTTTTAGTGTTACAAAAGATTTCTATTTCAAATATATCTGATCTTTCTATTCATCTGTAATCTGAAAATAAAATATTGTGCAGCACAACTGTTTTCAACATGATAATAATCAAATGTTTCTTGACAGCAGAATCCGCATATTATACTGATTTCTGAAATCAGTGGACACGAAGACTGCAGTAATGATGCTGAAAATACAGCTGCACATCACAGAAATACATTACAGTTTTATAGATATTCACATAGAAAACAGCTATTCTAAAGTGAAATAATATTTCACAATTTTTACTGTATTTTTAAACAAATAAATGCAGCCTTGATGAGCAGGAGAGGCTTTTTTCAGAAACATTAAATAATATTACAGACTCAAACTTTTGAACAGGAGTGAACATAAAAAAAAAACAAACAAAAAAACTATCTCTATACTGTCTATATACATACACACATATACAGTGTTGTATACACTGAAAAAAAAATCCGTAGACTTTACTGTAAAAAACCAGCAGCAGTGGTTGCCGGAATTTTACCGTAAAAATTACGGTAGCAACGTTTTAGGTTTTACGTTTTTTTTTTAATTTACAGTTAAATACCGTAATTTTATTAACTGATGTAATGTTAATATACCAGCCTATTGAAGTTCTGAAATCTGTTTAGTACTTTTGTAATACACTGATAACCACCAAAAGCAGGTGGTGATGAGATAGTCACATGATGAACCAAAGCCCATCGCAAGTAGCTTTTAGTTAATAACATATATAGAAGGTGCACAGACACCAAACACCATCACGGTAACACACATGAAGCTGAAATAATGCAATAAACATATTTAACAACCTTAGGTGTAACCACAACCCTATGGACAAAACTGACTAAGAAAAATCTAGAAAACCCGTTATTTCAACAAACACATCAAATTTGAAATGTAACGCAGGGAATTCTGGGAATGTCAATTTACAGTCATTTACTGTAAATATACGTTCTGTTTCACTTCCAAAAACGTATCCTAATATATATTCTTACAGTTTTTTAGGCATTAAATTCATGCCATTTTTTACAGTATAATATAATATATATATGTATATATTTTTTATGTAAACCTATTTTACTGTATTTTGAATCATTAAAAAAAGTCCCCCTAAAGCTGTCTCAAGAAGTGTGTTTGGGAGGTTAAGGTGAGGATGGGTTAGTTTTCTCAGCACATGGTGATTCTTCATTCTAGAATATATTTGGATATCTATTTGGATTAGAAATGATAGTTAAAGCCCAAGCGTTTGAACATTATATTTGTGCTTCCTCTTGCGTTACGCCTTTTATTAATGCTTTCTGGAAATGCTGATAAAGTGGCACATGGTTCTAATCAACAATAATAGTCACTGTTCAATAAAGGTTTATTGCTAGGCTGTATAAGAATGACGACCTGGGTAGGAAGCGTGAGTATAGCAGGTTTGAGTGCTGTGAGTGTGATGTCCAGAAGAGTGTGTGGTCTGTCGTCTGCGGAGCTGCTGCTCTCTGCGCTGCTGCTTCTGCTGTTCGTGGTTTGTGTGGGACTCAGC